>CM070725.1:38780580-39209176 GCA_036346275.1 Otatea glauca
AAGTCGCTCAGAGCCGCTTTCCGTAAACCCTAATTCATGGCCGTTCGATCATGATCGGCGTTCTAAGAAGCCACGGGACTTCGTGTCCGCCGCTCGATTCGGGACACACGTAGCGCGCGTGGGTTGTCGTCTTCGCTTCGGACTCGAGTCCGCCGCCCGTTCGCCATTGGACTTCCTCGCCGTAGAGCCTGGACGCCGAGGCTTTAAATAGGGGTAGCACCCCGAGGTTTGTAGTCAAACGCCGCGCTTTTTGGTCGGAGAGATTTCGCGAGAGCGATCAGAGAACACCGCCGCAAGCTCGCCGGAGTTGAAGCGTGGGACCGCCGCGGTTTTTGCTTGGCGCGCCACGGATCGTCGGGTTTCGGCGCTTTGGTTCAAGATCCGAACTCGCCGAGGTGTGCCGCGTCGACCACGCTCACGCCTTCGTTTGAATCGCGCGAACGCCGCCATCTCGGTCTTCTTCCTCGCCTCGGTGGTCTTCGCCGTCATACGCCATTTGCTTCGTAAGCTTGTGATCGTTGGATCTTCGTGAAGGGCCGGGATCGTGCCACGTCATTGCGTAAGCGGTGAACTCCCGGGTAAGCCTTAGCCGTTAGATTGAATTTGGCGGTCGTGATTTAGCCACATAGGTGGAGAACGGCGCTGGATGCAATGTGTGCGGTGGGTTTCGCCGCGCAGTGTGGACCAATCAGAGCCAACATGTGTCAGCGCAGAGGTCGAGGCGCCATGGACCGGTGCACCGTGAACCCAAGGGAGTCGTGGACCGGCTCTATGCGCCAAGACACGTGGCAGCCTTTTGATTCGTTCGTTCAGGGCTGACGTCACGCCGACGCCATAAATCAGTTTTTCGAATAAAAATAAATCATTAAATCTGATTTTCTGATTTTGCAATTTGATATTTATTTCAAACTTCAAAAGGCTATATCTTTTGCATCGTAACTCGAATTTGAGTGATTCCAGTTTCTAAAAATTTGTAAAATTGAGATCTATTTAATGGTGAATTTTATTTGATTTTTGGAGTTCAATTGCTCTCTGTTTTGGTATTTATTTGCTTTTCTCTTTCGGTACGCGTAGACGTTGAATTGTGCGACGCTTCGGAGGAAGATCAAGCAACTCAAGAGCAAGTTCCGAACCAGATCAGACCTATTCCAAGGCAAGTTGTGCTTTGATCATGTTGAACCCATGTTTATAAAATTGCTATATTTGTTTTATCCTATTATATATGTTTCAAATATACAATTGTTTCAAACTAGATTGGGCTTAGCTAATATACCGATTGATCTATACCCTACCTTGTCATTGTATGCCATGATCCATTGTCACCCTAGATTGGTTTGATATAGTTGATTAGTAATTATGATCAACATTGGAGGTTTAGACCGTATTAGTTGCTTAGCCGTGCCACGCCATCACATGTGTCGTAATCATTGATAATTAATCTTGATTAATGGAATATGGAACAATGTTATGAACTTGTGTGTCATGTGGGATCACACAATGAGATTGAGTTGTTGTGGCGAGTCATGTCACGCAACGATGTTGAATTGTTGATGGCACGTGGTGCTTGGTAATCAACTGGGTGATCATAACTTAGATTGAGGCAAGTGGCAAGGGGCGAGGAGGCCAAGGTGGGCCCAATGGGCAGAGGGTATGTGGATGTCTTGCCTCGATCACACTAAGGACTTAACCTTGCAAGCCTTTGACCTGAGTCTATCATGCAACCACATGTCTAGTATGGGCCAGCCTAGCTGAGTAATTTGCAATGTCTTAATTTTGGTACTATTGTGGTCGGTGTGAGTTCCCGAGTTATGGTGTAATTCACATGGCGCAAGAGGGGGCCTGATGTGTAACCAAATTCCACCAGTGTTGAATCCTTAGCGGGTAGTATCGGGTTAAGCCGAGCATTGTAAAGGCTTTGTTATAATCACTCGCCTTGGTGGTGTTTGGTTGTATCACGTGGGTAAAGTGCATAACCTCCGCAGAGTGTGAAACTATTCGGATAGCCATGCTCATGATTGAGCAATGCTCGAATTACAGCTTAAGGGTTAGCTTAATTAATTGGACAACATGGTTGGGATGGCGGAATGCCATATGGAAGATGGAATTTGACTTAGGATTGGAAACTTGGTTTACTTGAGAAATCCTGAATTTATTTACTATTGTTATTTGTTTTACATTCTTTACAATCTATTTACTATATTTGTTCATAAATGCTGCTTATTGCAAAATAGCCATGATAGCCTATCCATTGGAATAAGCCTTACATATAGATACATAGAATTGCATTCATGCACAACTTGTTGAGTGCTTTAAGTACTCACCCTTGCCAAACAACAATAATCACAGTTGAGGAATCTACACTGTGTTGGAAGATGAAGTCCAGAAGACACGAGTCATTAGGGTCCGAGCCTTGGTTTGCCTGTGGTGAACTCGATGAGCTATCTACGCTTTCTATTTTCCGCCGCTTAATCATTAGTTATATTTTCGGTCTTGCCTGCGTGGCTTAATAATGTAAGTTGGTCATAAGATCATACCTTTAGTTATATCAATGAATGAACTATTATTCTATTATCGTTGAGTATGATGTGATATGTACCAATGTTGAGTCGTGTGCACTAGCGTTGATCCTAGGAATAGTCACGGTAAACACAGTGGGTTCAATCGCGGATTCGGTCCCCAGAGCACTCGTCCAGCTACGACGTTAACGAAAGCACTCGGACACCGCAGCCTCCCGAGAGGCATCCGTCGTCGCGCCCACTAAGGCCTCGCCCACTCACGACGTTAAGCGAGCACTCGGACACCGTAACCTCCCGAGAGGCATCCGGTCATCCACGCCGACCAAGTCCGGCTCGGCCACGACGTTAAACGAGCCTCGCCCAGCTATGACGTTAAACGAGCACTCGGACACCGTAACCTCCCGAGAGGCATCCGTCGTCTCGCTACCACCAAGGCCTCGTCCAGCTATGACAAAAAATGAGCACTCGGACACCAGAACCTCCTGAGAGGCATTTGGTCGTCCGCGGCGACCAATGCCGCTTCCAGCTACGACGTAAAACGAGCACTCGTCCAGCTACGACGTTAAACGAGCACTCGGACACCAGAACCTCCCGAGAGGCATCTGGTCGTCCGCGTCGACCAAGGCCGCGTCCAGCTACGACGTTAAACGAGCACTCGTACACCAGAACCTCCCGAGAGGCATCTGGTCGTCTGCGCCGACCAAGGCCTCGTCCAGCTACGACGAAAAACGAGCACTCAGACACCAGAACCTCCCGAGAGGCATCTGGTCGTCCGCGCCAACCGAAGCCGCGCCCAGCTACGACGTACCTCGCCGACCAAGGCGGCGCTTAAGGCATCCGGATACCCATGCTTAAGTGAAATGGCCACGTACCGACTGCTGACCCTCGGGGGCTTGAGTAGTCTGGGAAAGCGCCTAAAATGAAGTCATCACGCAGATGCAGCGATCAAAAAGGAAGAGAAAATTTTATTATAGACCCCCCGGTTCGAACATTACACAATGCTATGTAAGAACCTAAGGTCTACACCCGGCGCACGTGCCCTACTGCTTTGATGAGGGCGCTCCTCGCCTTGGATAGCCGTGGAACGACCTCAAGCAGCGCGTCGACGGCGGCAGTATGGCGGGCCACGGCCTCCTCCTCCGCGAGTTCGGCCATCGCCCGGTCGTGATTTGCCCAGTACACGGTGAAGGGATCCTCCTCCTCCACCTCGTCGTCATCACCAAACCTAAAAACCAGCAGATGCGACGAAGCCATCGAGAGGTTGCAAAGGAGGATTCTGGGCTAGGGACAACCGTTCAAGCGAGCGGTGATATCCTTATATACCCAAATAAAGGGAGATCAAACGGTTCCGAGTAAATGCAAACGCGGGAAGACGAAGCGGCCTTCGCCAGATTCCGAAGCGGCCGAGAAGACATACGGTCAAGACGTGCCAAACCATGCGCAACACGCGCAAATGGCGTAATTAAAGGCTTTCGCGACGTGCAGATACCCCGCCCAGCTTCTCGGCGGTACGCCACATGTGCTCGAGCACACCAGTCGAACCAACCGACCAGTCACGGATCGGCCGACAGTCCGCTTCGCCGCGACTCGACCATGTTTCATCGACCAAGCTAAACCCAATCGTATCTAACGAACTCGCTCGGGGTTTGGGGGCTACCGACGCAGTACTGCACCGCATGGGTACCCCAACAAACTAGAGTGATGAACGGATCCCCAAGCCCGGCTCCGACCAAAGGCACCAAGGCCACAAAGGACGATCGACCCTGACCTAACGAGCTGCCCCAAGCTCATCCCCGACCCAATGGGGCATCCGACCGCCGCCACAGCTCGGACTCCCATGAGCTCGACTGCCGAGGCGATCTCCGCCGAGTGCCAAGTGTCGAGCCTCCATCGGCCATTAGCCACGTGGTCCTACGGACACGATACCGTCGAGCGATCGTGCGGCGGGGTGGCTCCTTCCCAAGGTGGCGAGAGGTTGTCGGTCAAGCTCCGTCTCATCGCCCGGACACGCACGGGCGTGAGGACGCGCCTCCCGAGGCAACGCGGCCGACAGCTTGCAGAGGGCAGTGCACTATTTCCGATGAAACGGCAAGCCGCTTCTGCTCAATGAGTCCACCAACCCGGCGTGGGGGAAGCGGACGCTGACCAATCGCCGTAACGAAGACCAGAGCTCCTAGTTTAGATGACCTCATCCTTTCCTCTCCCAACTTCCCATGTAACCTGCCCCCTCCGGCTATATAAAGGGAGGCAGGATCCTCAAGTAGGGCGAGCTCCCTCCTCTCGGCCTTCACGAATAGGTTGTTTTCGCTCTCACCTGTTCGAGCCCTCGCCTCCAGCTTGTAAAAGCTGTCGTGCGATCATCTGCACCCGAAGCAATATAGCACCACCACACGAACTGGAGTAGGGACATTCGGCCCGAACCAGTATACATCTTGGGCTCCTGAGTCTAACCATTCAAGGAGAGGGAACGCGCGGCCCCTTAGACTTAACAATTCACTCGCCGGTGCTCGAAACGCCGACACCCGCATTCTCCTTTAAAATCCCTCGCATTGTTCAAGCCCTAGGGTTCATATTTGAAAATTTTAGGGTTAGATATATAATGTGGCAAAATCATGCAAAATAAATTGAAATTTTGTGGCAAATGAGTAGATTGTTGACTTTTGATGTCTATATGTGCTTTTCAATGAGTCAATCTACTCAAAACTCAAAATTTTGTGATTATGGGATAAAAGAGGCGGTGCGGCCGGTCATATTGACCCCTGGGCGGTAGCACCGCCCATGGCCAATGCTACCGGACCTTGGGCGGTAAGACTGGGGTGACAGCACTAAAATCCCATTTTTACATTTTTATGCCACAAATGCATTGTGATCCGACTCTAGGGCTATTAATCCTTGTTCTCATTGTATCTATTCCTTGTTATCTCAGTCATCATGCCGAGGACTAAGAATTTGCCTCCTCCTCGCGACGGCGGAGTAATTCGAAAATCAACCCATGGAAGGGGTATTCCTTTGGCACGTGAAAGTGACAGTGAAGACTCCCAAACTCGAGTTGCCAGGGATTGGGAGATCCGAAAGAAAATTCAAGAAGAACTTGGTAGGAGTTCTCGAGGGGGAAAAGGAAAAAGGGCTATTTCAGAATCCAATGAAGAGGATGATGAAATGGATGTGGATTTTGATGAAGGGAATGACAATGAAAGTGAAGAGTCAAAAGAAGAAGAAAATTTCAATGATTTTCAGCCCACTATGGATCTGAGGAAGATTAAGGGAGAGAAATACATCTCACTTCGCCTGGTAAACCAGTATTTGCTCCCTTGCAGTGCTACCTTAGACAAATTCAGAACCATCTTCCAACAAAAGGTATATCATGAGATCTATCTCAATAAGAAATTTGCAGACCAAAAGTGGGTGAGTTGGAAACATTCCGAAAAATTCCATTGTTGTTGGAGTGTCTGAGCTCTTCCATGGCGCTGGTATGGCAGACTTTGTTAGCATGCAGTGTGACTGTAATGATGACTTGATTCGTCAGTTTTATGCTACACTTCATGTCTCAAGTGCTTTTGATGAGATCATCTGGATGACAGATTGTGCAGTTTACTCAGCCTCCAAGGAAGAGATTGAGCAGGCTTGGGGGATCTTTCATAGCAGGCAGCCTAAGATTCATTATGATAGCATCCTTCCTCTTGCCGATCAATACAACTTCTATGAAACCTCTGCTCATGTCAAGAGGCCAGGTAAAATGGCGCATCTCCTTCCCACATCTAGCCTCATTAACAGAATTGTGAGAGTCACCGTTCATCCCAAGAGCGACAACTTTGATGAGATTATAGGCTATGCCTGGAACATTATGAGCAAGATAATGAATAGGCAGAAATTTGATGTGGTTGACTTCATTCTTCGTGAGATGCACTCTTCTGGTGGTGATCGAGGAAAAGGGATCTACTTCGCCCCCAATATCATGATGATTATCAAAAGGGTGGCGGGGTTTCGTGGTGGAGGTGGAGGGGTTCTCAAGCCCTACAAGCCTCGTGGAGGCGTGTCCTCGAAGCTCTTGGACAAAGTGGGCCGGTCTTGGCGGCTACCACAGGAGAATCTTGGGGAGGAGGAGCCACATACTTAGTCTACACCACAGATCTATTTTGGCTTGGCTCATCAGAACTTTGATCTTCTGCATAGTGCTTGATGAGCTGCTTCGTGAGTCTTAGGACCGACATGATGAGCAATTTTGCTCGTATCGATGAGTATCAGACTCAGACTCAACAGGTTGTTGAGGAGGTTAGAGGGCGAATGGACTCTATAGACACTTCTATCGCTGAGCTTCGCACTTCCTTTCAAGAGTACCACTCTCAGTAGGCTCCTGTCTCTTTTCATCCTTCGGGGCTCGTCGTACTCCACCTCCTCTACCACCTCCTTCATCTTGAGCTTGCACAGTAGCTCCCTTTTTGGTCTTTGATGACAAAGGGGGAGAAGTGAAGACATGAAGATTAGGAGTTTCTTCGGAGGATTAGCTTAAGTTATTACTTTATATTCTTATTGTAAGCTAGTGAACCTCGTTACTATTTTTTGGTTATTGGTTGTGGTTGAACTATTATCTTATGTTCTTTTATGTTGCCTTTGGATGATCATGGTTATCTTCATAATTGCTTCATAATTAATTATGGCTTCATGTTACTCATGTTCATTTTCTTATATTCATTGCTTATATTTGGTTATCCTCGGTTTCAATATTTAAAGGGAAACTCCATCAAAATTCTCTAAAATCTCAAATGTACAAATAACAATGCTTCATCCATATGCACATATTTTTGGGGAGTTTTCAATTAAATATTGTAGTTCTAACAATACTTTGTGCCTAACTCACTTTTCATCTTTAAAGGCAAAATATTGTTAAAACAAAACTTTGAGTATACAACTTATTTTCCTAGTTGCATACTCAAAATTCAAACAAAATTTAATTCATTCATGTGGATTGTCATCAATTACCAAAAATGGGGAGATTGAAAGAATCTAGGCCCCCAATTTATTTTGGTTTTGGTAATTAATAACAATTATGGTTAAAGGACTAACATTTTCTATTTGAGTATTTTGAGAAGAGGTTGGTCCGAAATTTGAAGAACATAGAAGCATGAAATTGGTGAAGAAGAAAAGCAAGCATCGAAGACAAAATGGTTAAGGTATAACAGTTAAGGACTTTTCATAGTATTTTGTCGATCTCAGAGTTGGGAGAAAAGATCGAATTGCTAGTTTAGTTGCCGTACTATTAAGAGTGGGTTTTGTCGCATGTTTGATGATGATAAAAGTGCTTAGAGGCTCATTATAAAATGCATAAAATTCTTGCAAAGTCATGTGCTTTAAGAAAGATAAAAAGGCATCAAAACCCTCCTTCGGACTCTGTGCGGCCCGGTACGAAGGGGGGTATGTTTTAAAGAACAAGGTGCAAACCGCACTTGTGTGGGTATGACCGAGACCCTCCGGTCATACCGGTGAGCGGTATTACGGACCCTCTCCGTCATATCGCCATGTGACCAACGGTCATTAACAGTGCATTAAATGCACTATAGCGACCGTTGGCTACCGAGGGGCGTCATACCGGCCCAAGGGCGTATGACCGGCCTCTCAGGTTGATTTTGGCCAACTTTTGGCCAACGGCTAGATTTGGTTGGTGAGGGTTATAAATACCCCCACCTCAATTCTAGAGTAAGTTTTGGACCTCATTGATCATCCTTGAGCCCCAGATAGTCTCTGACTCATTTGTGGGCATTAAATTCTTATTTGGTGAGAGTTAGGAGCTAAATTGAGTGGTGTACTTAGAGTTGAGCCTCTAGACACTCAATTCGACCTCAAGCAAGTGTCATCACCTATTACTCTTGGAGGTTGCCACCTCATCGACGGCTTGGAGGCGTGTGGCATCGGTGATCTTGTCAAAGAAGCTTGTGAAAAGGCCCGATCGATTGTGAAGGCAAGGAGCTCGCCTAACCGGAGTGGTAAAGAGCTTCCACGAGTGATCGAGGAAGGCTCAAGCGGGTGAAACCGGCTTGAAGTGGTTCAAGTCACATCAACGTGGAGTAGAGGAGACCAGCATGTCTCCGAGACTAGGGGATAAAATTTCTTGTCTCTCATTCTCTTGTGACTTGCTTTTATAATTTGTATGCTTAATTTTCAATTCTAGCTATTTGGGTATATTATTTGTAACTAGAATCCTTTATCGATCATACTTGATTTGCTAAAATAACTTGTGATCACTAGTGGATATAATTGTAATTTGCAATTATTGTCATTATAGCTTAGTGATTTTATTAATTGCAAATTAGAACTGAAAAATTTAGAAACCTCCTATTCACCCCCCTCTAGTCAGTTATCCTTGATCCTATAACCGCAAAAACCGCTCGAAAACCGTCAGAAACCGAAGGGTTAGGAAATAAAAAATTTGGACTTTTTTTAAAAAATCGAAAACCATTCGGTTTTTCTCGAGAAATCGTTCGGTTTTTCACCGAAAACCAACTGACTAATTGAATGTTCCTTAAAAACATTTTTCAAGCGGTTTTCAACAGATTTCGAGCGGTTTTCAATGCATAAATTGTTCCAGTTTTTTTGAATTTTTTTAATTAGACCTGTTTACCGAGTAGTTTTAGATCTCGAACCGCAGCGGTAAGGTCGAAAATCACGATTTTCGAGCGGTTTTTGTCGGTTTTTGAAACCCTACTCCCTCCAGCTACAAATATAGTTGTTGTTTCGGTCATAGGTGCAATCATTCAAAACTTTCATTGTCCATATCTTTTAAATATTTAAATTATATACACGAAAATCATGTGTATCGAAAAATATTTTCATAATATTACAATTTTATCATGTTTTGTAAATATATTAAATAGAAATTAGTAGTTAAAACTGTATTTTGAAGACCGCATCGATCTCTAAAATGATAACTATTTGTAACCAGAGGAAGTACACACCAGGTCACATTGGAAAAAAGATAGCCCTATCGTAGAAACATGGTTGTTCCCTTGCTCGGTTGCAGTCCTGCGCTTCTTGAATTTTAAGTGATCCGATAATAGATCAAATAATGATGCTGAGTAGGCAAGTTATGTTTTTGGCATAGTATTTTGGGGCGTGATTCGTGAACTTCTCACTGTCAAAGTTCTCTAAAAACAAATGGGAAATCGATAGCAATTTATCACGTTTCTCTTATCACAGATTATGAGAGAGAATACCCCAAACTAAAAACTCCTAACCAAAAAAAATTTGTTTTGCTTCCTTTATTTAAAAGGAATGGTTTGTGCCTAGACCAACCTTACCAAAACATGGGTAGCCCAAACAATTTGGCTCTTGTTTGGATGGTCGCAAAATTTTGGCAAAGCCTATGGCTCTATAGTCATCTCCTATATATTTCTTGATAATCTTTGGCTAAATTGTGGGCAGCAGAACCTTCTCCAAAATTTTATCATGGTTGGTTCGACACAAACCAAACATGACTAAGGCTCTGCTTTGGGGTGGAGATTGCCGTTCATCTTTCAAAAGGTCGACAAGCCACTCCAAACAACTTAGCTTTCAAGTGATTTTTGTATAAGTCGGAAGCTTTTTCTAACTAGCAAAAGAAAAAAGTTAAAAGCTGAACTGGACATGCTTTTGCAGCTTATTACTAAGGGAAATTAGCTATCTGGCAAACGGTCTCGTATAAAAAACTATATCTATTTTTCAGCTAAAAAACTAAAAAGTAGCTTTTTTAGAAAAACTAAGGAGCTGTTTGGGAGTCATGCTTCAGCTTTGGGCCAAGCTTCTCCAACAAAGATGGTCGCAGCGCTTGGGAAGCTAAGCCACGTGAAGCACCCTAAAAGATGCACTGCTGAGGAGGAGCTAGCCAGTGGCTTCGCTGAACACCTCCTAACTCGCTCGCTCCGCCTTCCCGACCTTTGCCACCCCGCCTCGCCGCCTCCACATTACCTCCTCACTCGGACGCACAGATTTTCGCTATGTTGCTACCTTCTATTTCGGTTAGCCCTAAAAACTACAGCTGCAACAGTCAGTTTGCCAAACAACATAACAAGAAAAGCCACATCACCATTATAGTTGCTTCACCAAAGAAATCAAAAGCGACTTTTCAAATTTCAGCCACAACTCCCCCAAATAGGCCCTCAAGCTCTCGAACATACTCTAAATTGTTGCTTCTCGCTGCACGTCAGCTGAGCACAGTGGATGGCAGCCGGCAAGGCAAAACAAGAGCCGACGCTGTCGCAGATCAACAGAGCCCAGCCCAACTACGCACAGGTGCAACATATAAGAGACGGCCTGGCATAGGGTAGGAACTAGGAAGAGGAGGCCGGTTAAAGATTAGATTTATCTGCGGGCTACACGACTTAAAGAGCTCCCTTCACGATGGCCTACGAGTCCAAGCTTGGGATGCTGTTGTAGGTAGGCTTTCAAGCTCCAAATCAGCACCAAGCTAGAGTGAGCTTGAGTTGAAATTCAAACTTAGATTTAGGTTTGAGTTTAGCTCGAGTAAACTCGATAACAATTAATAATTTAACGTGCATTAATTTTTAATAATAAGAAAAGCTCAAACTTGCCTAATTTGGCAAGTCACTCACAAGCACATTGTAGGGCATAAAACGAAAGCCATGGAAACCAATGCACAGACTTCTCCTTGGTCTAAGAAATATACTTCATATTCTTTAATGTATGTGTTGAATATAGTATTTAATCATAACAATTAGAGGTAATCTAGTTATTTTAAATATTTTCTTGATCTAAAAAATATACTTTATAAATTTGGATAAATGAGATAGTCTGGAACGGAGTAATAGATAAATATTGTGCCCTTGAGGGAGTATTATGTATGGACAAACTACGGGTAGACTTGGATGACCGATCGCACTCCTAGGATAGGCCAAATCTTGTAGTGACTAAATCCTCGCTTCCATGAATATCTTATGCCGATTCTGCTCCTCGCTCTTTACCCGCTGTGAAGACCATCATGCATATGTCCATCAAGAGTTGAGACTCAAGTATCTGCTGTGAGGGAAACCCAACCACTGTATCAATGATTATCACCTTCCCTGCTCTTCCTCCTTGTGAAATAGCCTCTCTGCTTCGTGTCAAGACCTTCACGCAATCCTCGTCGCTCCAATTATGTAGCACAAACTGCCATTAAAAGGTTCACAAATCATCACTAATATAGTATTAATCCCTCGAGTCACGAATAGGACATTGTTTTGGATATAAATGTAGTCAAGCTTTTGAAACTTTGATTGTTAATATATTTCAAAATATGTAAATTGGTTACATGAAAATCATACGTATATATTTGTCTGAAAACTAATTTCATAATATTATAATTTTGTTAGGTTATATATATATATAGCATATCTAGTGAAAACTCCATGAAACCCATGTGTCTAAGTTTTCAAAAATTCTCAAAAAATTACCATACGTAGGGGAAGTGAGTTTCTACAATCCTGCAAAATTTGAAAACCAAACTCAATCACATTTGAAAGATATGAAAAAAACAAATTCAACTTGAATAGTGATTTTGCACTGTTTAATACTATTCATATCGTTTTTCAAATGCGATTGAGTTTGGTTTTCAAATTTTTAATAAAAGCTACGTTTTGAAGACCGTGTCGATATGTAAAACAATAATATTTGTGATCGGAGGGAGTAGTATTTTTTGCAAGTTTTTTCTTTTGAGAAGCATATAAGATACGGAATGCAACCATAAAGTATTATATCTACATATATTAACGATTTTAATTATTTGCAGTACAGTATAGAACGACATGCAGGGTATTAATTAACTAGTTGAACTACTGCATCATGAATTAACTGTACCTTGAGTACAACAAAACTACTGCATCGATCATGAATTAACTGTACCTTGAGTAGTACAACATCAGCGGGTGGAATGAATTCCATCATGTCACCTGCAGTAAACTCAACCATGCCATGAGCCGAGATGCCATCCACCACTTGTGGCAGGTCTAACACCGAGCACTTGACTTGCGGGAAGGCCTTGGCAATGGCCATCGCCGTCATGCCATTCCCGCCGCCCACGTCAACCAGCCATGTTATCCCCGTGAACTCCTCGCCGCATTCACGGACGATAAATTCCGCCACAAACTGGCTATCGGACCCCATCCCCTCGTTGAAAACCGCGTTGAACTCTGCGTCAAAGCCTGTGACGCCATACAAGTCCTTGCCATGCGCCATCATGAACGGCATCTCCGATGCGACCTCGTCCTCGCTCTGGAACCACTAGTGCAAGCGTATGGAAGCCGCCACATTGAACGGCATGGCGGCCATGAGCACGAACCGCGACAGGGAAGTGCAAGCTTATGGAAGCCGCCACATTAAATCGGCAGTCCAGAATCAGCAAGATACGATTGGGGTAACGGATAAAGATATTTGGAAACAAAACAGATCATGAAGGAGATCACCCTCAAAATAGATCCCGATACGGATACAACTCCCAAAACGTGTCATGCTGGGACTCTATCGGCCGGCGGGTATAAAAGGCGGACAATAGCGAGCCGCAAAGAACAACACAATCAAACCCACAAATTTACATTGTTCTCTTTTTTTCTTGTTGACTAGGAGTAGCTTTTGTAACATAGAATCCTCTCTGTAATTCGATTTTGATCAATAAAGTTGCGCATTGCCGATGTTGATCATCATCAATTACGCCCAGGTTTGATTTATTCTGATTTTGCTGCGCATCGTCTTCTTCAGAATCGATTTATCTTTATCCTTCGATTAGCCTTAATCGGCTAGTTAGACTTACCCTTTTGCCTCGAATTAATCGGCTTTGAGCTGATTGAATTTAAGCCGATTGATCTTCACGATCGGCTTTAAATAAAGTTCATATTTTACCTTGTCAATTACAGGTCAAATCGACTGGCACGCTCTGAACCAGGTGTTCGTCTGATGTGTTATTGTCAGAAATCCTACTTCATGTTTTTGACGTCAACAATTTTGTAAATATATTATAATAAAAATTAGTTATCAGAGCTGTATTTTAAAAATCATATCGATCTCTGACGACTATTCGGTGTGAGTATGCACGAGGTCACATTGGGAAAAAGATAGCCATATCGTTGAAATATGGTGGTTCCCTTCCTCGGTTGCAGTCCTGCCCTTCTTGAATTTTAAGTGATCCGATAACAGATCAAATAATGATGCTGAGTAGGCAAGTGATGTTTTTCGCATAGTATTTTGGGGCGTGATTCGTGATCTTCTTCACTGTCAAAGTTCTCTAAAAACAAATGGAAAATCGTTAAAAATTTATCACGTTTCTCTTATCACAGATTATGAGAGATAATACCCCAAAATAAAAACTCCTCACAAAAAAAATTATTACTTTCTTTTCTTTTAGATAAATGGTTTGTGCCCAAAACAACCTTACCAAAAACATGGCTAGCCCTAACAATTTGGCTCTTGTTTGGATGGCTGCCAAAATTTTGGCAAAGCCTATAGCTCTCTAGACATGTTTTAGATATTTCTTGATAATTTTTGGCTAAATTGTGGGCAGCCAAAATTTTATCATGGTTGATTCGGACACAAACCAAAAACAAACTAAAGCCTTATTTGGAGAGTTTTAAGCCAACTTCAGATTTCAAAAAATCAGTAAGCCACTCTAAATAGCTCAGCTTTTAAGCGGCTTTTGACATAAAATAGAAACCATATATAACTAGTAAAAACCAAAAGCTTGGGATGCAGTTGCAGGTAGGCAGTAAAGAAACAGAGCGCCAGTGAGTCTAACCTTTCAAGCTCCAAATCAGCACCAAGCTCGAGCGAGTATGAGTTTGAGTTGAGATTCAAACTTAGATTTAGGCTTGAGCTTAGCTCGAGTAAACTCGATAACAGTTAATAATTCAACATGTATTAATTTTCAACAATAAGAAAAACTCAAACTTGACTAATTTGGCAAGTCACTCATGAGCCAAACATTGCAGGGCATAAAACGAAAGCTATGGAAACCAACGCACAGACTTCTCCTTGGTCTAAGAAATATACTTTACTTCATATTCTTTAATGTATGCGTTGAATATAGTGCTTATTGATAATTAGGGATGAGGTAGTCTGGAACGGAGTAGTAGACAAATATTGTGCACTGGAGGGAGTATTATGTATGGACAAACTAAGGGTAGACTTGGATGACCGATCGCACCCCTAGGATAGGCCAAATCTTGTAGTGACTAAATCCTGCTTCCATGAATATCTTATGCCAGTTCTGCTCCTCTCGCTCTTTACCCGTTGTGAAGACCATCATGGATATGTCCATCAAGAGTTGAGACTCAAGTATCTGCTGTGAGGGAGACCCAACCACTGTATCAATGATTATCACCTTCCCTGCTCTTCCTCCTTGTGAAATAGCCTCTCTGCTTCGTGTCAAGACCTTCACACAATCCTCGTCGCTCCAATTATGTAGCACAAACTGCCATTAAAAAGTTCACAAATCATCAATAATATAGTATTACTCTCTCGAATCACGAATAGTTATTGTTTTGGTTATAAATGTACTCAAGCTTTTGAAACTTTGATTGTTAATATCTTTTAAAATATGTAAATTGGTTATATGAAAATCATATGTATATATTTGTCTGAAAACTAATTTCATAATATTATAATTTTGTTAGGTTATATATATATACATATATATATATATGGCAGCATATCTAGCGAAAACTCCGTGAAACTCACGTGTCTAAGTTTTCAAAAATTCTTAAAAAATTAACATACGTAGGGGACATGAGTTTCTACAATCCTGCAAAATTTGAAAACCAAACTCAATTGCATTTGAAAGATATAAAAAAGACAAATTCAGCTTAAATAGTGATTTGCACTGTTCAATACTATTCATATCGCTGTTCAAATGGGATTGAGTTTGGTTTTCAAATTTTTAGTAAAAGCTATGTTTTGAAGACCGTGTCGATATGTAAAACAACAATATTTGTGATCGGAGGAGTAGTATTTTTTGCAATTTTTTTCTTTTGAGAAGCATATAAGATACGGAATACGGTTAGTAATATATGTACATATATTAACGATTTTAATTATTTGCAGTACAGTATAGAACGATATGCAGGGTATTAATTAACTAGTTGAACTACTGCATCATGAATTAACTGTACCTTGAGTAGAACAAAACTACTGTATCATGAATTAACTGTACCTTGAGTAGTACAACATCAGCGGGTGGAATGAATTCCATCATGTCACCTGCAATAAACTCAACCATGCCATGAGCCGAGATGCCATCCACCACTTGTGGCAGGTCTAACACAGAGCACTTGACCTGCGGGAAGGCCTTGGCAATGGCCATCGCCGTCATGCCATTCCCGCCGCCGACGTCAACCAGCGATGTTATCCCCGTGAACTCCTCGCCGCATTCACGGACGATAAACTCCGCCACAAACTGGCTATCGGACCCCATCCCCTCGTTGAAAACCGCGTTGAACTCTGCGTCAAAGCCTGTGACGCCATACAAGTCCTTGCCATGCGCCATCATGAACGGCGTCTCCAATGCGGCATCGTCCTCGCTCTGAAACCACTGGTGCAATCGTATGGAAGCCGCCACATTGAACGGCATGGCGGCCAAGAGCACGAACCGCGACAGGGAAGTGCAGCCATCGACGCCGACGTCGTCAACGAGAAGGCGAGACACGGGGGTGAGGCGGTACACGCACACCGTCGTCGCGGCCCCCTGGCCTTCGGCAGGAACATCCTCAGCCGTGAAGATCCCCGCCGCGGCTAGCATCTTCATGAGGCGAGGCACAAAGGGTTGTTTGTTTGGTGGGAGAGGGAGGGTAGCGAGCAGGTCGGACAAGGAGGCGGCGCCACCGCAGCGGTGGATGGCGTTGGGGATTCCAAGCTTGACGGCGGTGTAAAGAGCCGTGGATTTGAGGTATCCGTAGGTGTGGCGCCAAAGCTCTGCCTGGGCTTGCAGCAGCTCTGAGCTTGAGGTGGCCATCGTGGGCTTGGATTGGCTCTGCTCCATTGCTCCTCTTGCTACAATGGTCTTGTGTTGAAGTACTATTGCTAGTCTGACAACCAATTCTCCATTGCGCATGATTTATAGGCTCGAGCTCTATGACAGAAACGGTGCATTGGGGTATGTACAATATTCCATCTCTCAATATTGTTTCTAACAGAGACGGTACTAGAGACGACATCTCCAGTAGTTCGTCTCTAAAATCATTCATCTTTTCTGTTTCTGATTGTGGGAGAAGCTTTTCAGAATCCTCCTGTTTAGCAAACGATCTGCTTTTCTTTTAAACAGAAACCGTGCAGAAACTGTTCCGAACGGGGCCTTAGACGATGTTTGGAATATGTGAATTTCCCCGATTCATGTGAAAATTGAATGATGTCCTACGAAATTTCCACGAAATTCTTTTGAGTTAAACTGCGCCTAGATGGAGTGCTACAATGATTTGTAGCTACAGTAAGAATGTTTTCCACTGCATCTTAGCATCTCTAGTACTGCCCGGATCCTGGGCACCCCTTTTTATCTGTTGTAGCTAGGGGTGAAAATAGGTTGGATACGGGTGGATATTGCTCTTTTCGTATCCTATCCCATATTTTTTTCCCGGATTCGAAACCGGATACGAGCTAGCCGGATCCGGATACGAATCCGGATAATTCGGGATACGGACACGAGTCGAATATATGACGGATTCAGATCGGAAACGGATAAAGATATACGGATAATGGACGCATAAATAGATACCATAACAACAAAACTAATTGAGCATTATGCCTAATATCGCCGACTTTGATATGATTCCGAGCTTACAAACAACCTTTCCAAGATAAAATTGTGTACTTAGTACTTGTACCGAGTACTATTAGATACAAACAACCTTTTCCAAGAAGTGCTCAAACAGAGATTTAGAGGCAGTGCAATTGCTATTGTTCGGTACCTCTGAGAATAACAGGCAGGAATTGTTTCAACTTTCAACAATGTAATATACTAATCTTCATGTGCCATTGATTTATGAATATAGAATCGAGAAGTAGCAGAATCATATGCTTGATCACAATGATAATTCTTTTGTTGAGTACTTGAAGAACACCTACATAAAAGTTATCCACAGATGGTGAGTTCCATTCATAATATCTTCAATAGATGCTTAAATAGTTTTAGAGTTTTTTTCTTAACTTACTGTAAAATTAAAACAAGATTTTGGCGTCAGGTGAACCACCGGCAAGCCACTGCAAGCCCAAAGCCATCGAGTGAAAGCGATTTGCGGCAGCTCAGGCGCTGGGGCGCCTGCCAAGCTTGCAAAGCGAAGGCTCAGGAGGCTTATGAGTTATGATGAATTAGTTAAGAGTCAGGCTCAGGAGGCTTCTCTCTTTCTTTATCTTGTTTGGAACTTCTGTAAATTCTGCTGGTTTCTAATAATAGAAATCGGAGATATCCGGCTAAAATAAACGCTGATAGCCATGGCAATTTGGGGCCACTTCACTCTTACATCGTTCGGCCTCCTTGGACTTGGACATGGACATGAAGAACAGAAGAAGATAGTCTACTTGATAAATCTATGGACACATACTGCAATCTATTTGAGAGGCTATTATCTATTACCGCCTGGGGAGATCAGAAAGAACGAATGTACTTTTACCACCCAAGGAGATCAGATCTGGGAGACCCGCCGGGAGGGTGGAGGGAGACGCCGCTGGGGGAGCCACCGTGCCGGGGTGGAGGGAGACGCCGCCATGCCGGGGTGGAGGGAGACGCCGTGCCGGGGTGGAGGGAGTCAGGGAGACCGCTGGGGGAGGGAGATACCGTTATTCGCCGATGAGTGGGGCGAGTCGAGACGCCGGTCACGCCGCCAGGGGTGGCCGGGTGGGGGTGCTGGGGCTCTCTTTCCTGACGTCGCATGGCCGCCAGAATGGGATTGGCCGGATGGGCCAGGAGCCCAGGCCGCCAGATGGGTCAGATCAAAACCGGATATCCGATATCCGAGTCCCGACCTATATTTTCCTGATAATTTATGCTCCGAATCCGATCTGGTATCCGGATCTGGATCCAGACCCGACCGGATATCTAAAATCCATCCCGAATCTAGTCCCAACCGGATCCAGATCCGGATCGAACGGATAAAATCTGACCCGTTTTCACCCCTAGTAGTAGCTGCATGTGCATGTGTATTAACTAGTTAATTATTAGAAGCGTATCTTCTGCCTTTAATATGTAAGTACTCTCTCCGGTCGGTGACAAATAATTATTAGAAGCATCAGAACTATTTAAAGAAATGCAAGGCACTGAATGGCAAAATGATTTTATATGTTAGTCAGTAGATGCACCCGATTTCCTTTTAATTATACCAAATGAAAATTTAGTGTCACTAATTTGGCAGTAGAAACTGCTATATTCATTCACAAATTATCAACTTATTGCCTCCGTTGAGAAATTCCAACCGAAGAAAGTCCTTGGATAGCATTGATGAGCAATCTAACAATAGTACTATCATCCAAGACTAACACAACATCAAAGCATAGGGGAGAAATTGACAGAAATAGAAGAACAACAAGTCATACGTGGAATCCACATCTCATCAATGTGGTGTCGTAAATGCCATTATTAAACTGTCATTAGAATTAAACATGGTATAAAAAGAATTTGTTATCTGGGACAATAAAAATTATTGCTATGTCTTCCGCAAGGTAGATATTGAATTTGACTCAAGAAAACTGACTTTCAAATTAAATCACGCATCGATCACCCACTAACAATGAGGTTGTGCCTATGCAGCATTCCTCGCTACAATATTGGAATAAGAGCGGTGTTTCAATGCTTTCTCTCTTAATACAGGTTGCACAAATCTTAAAGCAAGCGAAGGGATAAGTAATCACCATCTACCATTTATTCATGCTTCAATATTTGTGCAACTGTCAAAAAAGGAAAGCATGGAAGTACCTCTCGGTAGTGCCTTTGCTTTAGTGCTATTCTCAGCTGTCCGATCGAAAAAGAACAATCCAGATCAAACCTACTAGATTGTTAAATAGTACATTGCTTAGTACCTTTCTTGGTGCACTATTTCCCGGCACGGTTTTAATAGTGTTTTGCTACATTATGCTTGATACCTCGGTCCGGCTAGGGACAGGTTATGGATTACGGATTTTGGATTAGTCTCTGTTCGCCAAATAATTTGTTTTTTAAGAAGTTGTGCAGAATGAGAACCGAATAGGGCCTTTGCTCTCTCCCAAAATTTACTGTTCACTACTGTATGCTTTGAAGCAGAGGATCGGGTTCCTAATTGTGAAGGATCCGGTTCCTAGTTGCATGCAGAGAACCGGGCATTCAAGGGCTCAAGGCACTCTCAATTTGCATGCAGAGAACGGGGCATTTAAGGGCTCAAGACACACTCAATACTTCTTCATCAGTTAAGTCATGCCAATTATGATTGATGTTTATGTGCAGGAAAAATTAAAGAGAGAGAAAGAAGTTGTATATTGCATGAGATGGGGCAGTGATGACAGAAAAGGAGAGCGGAGATGGGGCGGTGGTGGCCGGTAGGAGAGAGGGGACGAGGGAAGGCAGCCAGAGGGGGAGAGGGCATATGGGGGGCGACGGTGATAATTGGGTCGGGAGTGATGGGAGGTCTACAATGGAGAAGAGAGCATGTGGATGAAGATGAGAAAAAGAACAATATTTAGATAGGTGTTTTCATACTTTTCTTTTATAAAGTTGTATAAATATTGAAGTATGAATGAAAGGTAGATGGTGATTATTTACCCCTTCATTTGCTTTAAATTTACGTAACTTGTATTGAGAGAAAAATCATGTAAGCACTGCTCGAATATTTATTGTTTGGGCTTGATGGTAGATGCTATGCGTTGAAAAGGTTGTATATAATGTTATTGCTAAATGATATGGAAAGTATTAGATACCTTTTTTGTTATTTTTGCACTGGGAATGCCCTTGGTAGGAACATTTTCTATTAAATAATCGTTTTCTAAACAATATTTTAAAAATATATGGAATCTTAATTTTTAAAAAATAAACCATGCTTATCACGTCAAACAAATCTTGACAAGAAAGTCTAACCTTACTTAAAAAACACCCTTTTCAACTGTCGGTGGCTTGGGATGGGTAGATTTTTTAAATGTTACTGAAATATCAAATAGAATCCATTAGCAGCCATGGTAGTATCGAAATGGATCGGAACTCGGGAGTGGAGTCGAAACCACATGATCAGTTCCAAGATCCCCAAAATTCTGCGATTTGCAATGTGTTGACGTCAAAAATTTGAGATAGGGTTTCTGACAGCAGCACATCAGACGAATACCTGGTTCAAGACAAGGTAAAAAATATAAAATTCACTCAAAAACCGATCGTAAAGATCAATCGGCTTAGACTTAATCAGCTTGAAGCCGATCAAGATCGAGGTAACAAGGTAAATCTAATTAGCCGATTAAAGTTAATCAGAAGATAAAGGTAGATCGATTCTGAAGAAGGCGATGCGCAACAAAATCAGAACAAATCAAACCTGAGGTGTAATTGACGAAGATCAACAATCGGCGATGCGCAACTTTATTGATCAAGATCGATTACAAAGGCTAAATTACAGAAGCTACTCCTAGTCGACAGGAAAGAAAGTAAAAACTGGTTGATTGTATTGAGTTGGATTCCCCTGTAGTTCGCTTTGGCCCTTCTTTTATACCCTCGGCCGATAGTGCCCTGTTACAACACGCTTCAAGTCCGTATCTGTATCAGCCTTATCTCGGATGGTTGTTTTCTTTAAAATCTTGCAGTTACCAAAATATCTCCAAACCTTTTCATCTTGTCTGTTAATTCCGTATCTTTGACTTTATTGCCGATTTTGACCAAGTTTTGCCAAATTTTGATGCAAACACAATGCAATGGATATAATGTACTCTCTTCAGTCACAAATATAGTTATTATTTTGGTCATAGGTGCAGTCATTCCAAACATTGATTGTCCGTATCTTTTTAAATATTTAAATTGTATACATGAAATCATGTGTAGATTTGTCTCAAAAAGTACTTTTACAATATTACAATTTTATTAGGTTTTGTAAAAATATTATAAAAGAAATTAGTGATCAAAGCTGTATTTTAAAAATTATGTCAATCTTCAAAATGACAACTATTCGGAGGGAGTACGCATAGTGGTGGGCACATAGGCCGTGCCTCGGTGGGCCGGCCCGGGGCACAAAGGGCACGGCACGGCCCAAGCCTGGCCTAGTACGTTAGAGGGTCGTCCGTACGCCCGTTATGTAGTTCGGGCGTCAAGGCCCAAAATCCGAAAGCACGACGGCGCGCACGGTCCGCCATTTGGGCCGTGCCCGTCTTGGCCCGCCCCGCGACGCACGACGAAGCCCGAGCGCGCCGCGGCACGCCGGCGCGGGGCAGGGCATGCATGCAGATGTTACGCCTCTGTCGCGCTGCCCGTCGCGCCGCGCTGCGCCAGCGCCCCCCGCGCTTTCGCCGCCGTGCATCACGCCGCGCGCCCGTGCAGCGCCGCGCCGCGCCGTGTTGGCGGGTCTCATCTTAACCGCCAGCTATGGCCGGGCCGAGGAATGAAGCGGCGCGAGTGAGCGAGGAGGGAGAGGAGGGCCTCGGCCGGCGGGCGAAGCGAGCGGCAATGGCGGGGTAAGCGGGCGGGCGGGGAACCGAGCCGGCGAGGAAGAGGGATCGGGAGGCCCGCCCGCGGGCGAAGGGGCGGCGGGGGCCGGGCGAGGCGAAGCGGGGGGGCGAGCGAGCCAGGGAGAGGGGAGCGGGAGGCCGGCCGCCGGCGGGGCGAGGCGAGCGGCAGGGGCGGCAGGCGGGCGGGCGGGAATCGAGGCGTCGGGGGAAGCGAGGCGGCAGGGGTAGGCCGGGAAGGGACTCGGCCTCTGGCGCAGCGTGGGGAATCCTCCCGGGAGAGAAAAGGTAAGGGAGAGAGGGAAAAAAGAGAGAGGAAGCGATAGGGAAATTTTGCTTTTTTTTGTGTGTATCAGAGCATGCATATCGGGAAATTTGGCTTTTGTGTGTGCATGCATGTCAATCGATACTCACACTTGAATTTGCAACGACATAAAGCATTCAATGAGCACGGCCGCGCCTCAGCTCCTCAATTTAAATGACGTAAAGCATTGAAAGACATAAAGCATTCAACGAATGAATTTTCGTAAAGCATTGAAAGACATAAAGCATTCAACGAATGAATTTTCGTCATGCATGAGCACGGTCGTGCCTCATTTGAATTTGCAACGACAGCGGAACTATAATTTGACGCATGACATGATATAAAGTTGTTTTGTCATATTCGTACTGTACTCCCGTGCATCATTTGAATTTACAACCACAGCAGAACAACGGTTATTTCGCTGGACATACTATAAAGACAGGGGATGGCTTGCATTTGTTCTGCACAACTCTATCGCGCACTCCCTTCTTGCCCATTTTTGCTCAGGCGCTCAGCACAATCTGCACATCTCTCTTTATTTGCTTTCTTTTTTTTGCTCTCTCGTTGTGAAATAAAATGTTTCGCAAGAGCAAGAGCAGGAGAGCACGCCCGCGCTCTCCTAGTCCCCCTTGTCAGGATCAAGAGATCAACCCACGCCAACTCTCCCCCAGCATGGGAGACTACGGTATGGATGACCATCATCTGGACGGCACGCACGGTATCGAGGATGCCTCAAACACTCCGGATGCACCGAGCTCGGATGCCGCTACCTCGGTGCATGCGGGACGGGCGTCGGTATCCACACCGAACACGCAGCCCGACATATCGATGCAGCCAGCACGGGCGTCCACGGCCGGCAGTCGACGCGCGTGGTGCTGGCAACATATGGACAGAACCATCGAAATTGTGGACGGACGTGAGGTAGTGTATGCTGTTTGCAAGTACTGTCAAGCTAAACTATTTGCACGTGCATGTCGTGGAACAGGTCATCTGAAGAGACATGAGGAGAATTGCTTGAGGAAGATATTGGCCGGACGGAGGCCGGGCGAGGGCGTGCAGGCACAGCTCAACTTCAACACCGACAGTTCGGTAAGCACATGGGTATACAACGCCGACGTAGCTAGAGACGAAATTGCACGTTACATAGTTACGGAGGATCTTCCGCTTAGAACGGGTGAGAGCTCTAATTTCGAGAGAATGGTGCAATGTGATTTTTGCCCGCAATACGAATATGTTAGTAGAAAAACAACTACACGTGATATTTGTAAAATATTTACAAATAAACTAGAAATGTTAAAACAGACCTTTATGACACTTAGTTTTTCCTTTGCATTAACATCTGACATATAGACTTCCTCTCACCAAAGAGCAGCATATATTAGTGTTGTTGCGCACTACCTAGATGACGAGTACGTACTAAACAAAAGGGTCATAGGGTTTAGGCCAATCTCGGAGTCACACACCGGACATGCTATCGCTACCCGTATACTTAGGTTGTTAATGACTTTAAAATAGAAAGTAGAATTATTTCCATTACTCTTGACAATGCATCAGCTAACACACCTGGAGACTTATATTGGAGGTTTTGTACTCCACCAGAGGTGCGTATGCCATATTATTAATATCATTGTACAGGCAGGTTTGCATGTATTGAAACCTACATTGGAGGGCATACGTAGTGCTATCGATTTTATTACTAATTCACCTGTAAAGTTTGCCTAGTTCTCAGAGTACTGCAAGGCCAACAATATGAAACCAAGAAGATTCAACCTTGATATGAAGGTTAGATGGAACTCAACTTATACTATGCTGCATCGGTGCGAAGACTACGAGCACATTATCACTTTCTTCGTCAACTGCATTAATGGTGAGGTATTGGTTACTGACGCGGAATGGATAATTTCTAGTCATTTTCGTAATTTTTTTAAAAAAAAATTACGACGCAACTAAATAATTATCCAGTGTGTACTACCCAACTTCTTGCTTAGTCATCGAGTGGCTTTGGCTTTTTGCTAATGCTTTTAAAGAAAATAGAGATAATTATGTTTTACGTTCCATTATAGAACCAATGGAGCAAAAAAATTTAAAATATTTTCAAGCTATTCCACATTTATACTGTTTTGCTGTCATTTTGGATCCTCGGAGAAAATTTTCTGACTTGCAGGGCGCCTTCGAGGGAATAGGTGAGGTATTCGATCTTGATTTTTTCGAGGCCTATACTCATGTTTATAACAAGTTTTTCAGAATTTTCGACAAATATTATGAGAAGTTTGGCACCAGAAGTGAAGCACGAAGATCTACCTCAACAACGCAACAAGCACGAGGCAGTTCAATCGCTTCAAACATGTGGAAGAAGCTGAAAGGCAAATCGTCTGGTTCATCTTCCAAAACGCCGAGTAGGCCGCAATGGAATCCACGGGTAGAGATCAACCACTACCTCGACACGCTTTTCATGGTGTTCGAGCTTGACATGGATGAGAAAAATCAACTTAATTTACTTTTGTGGTGGAAGAATAACCAACGTATTTACCCCGTGCTATCCCATTTCGCACGTGATGTACTTACGGTTCTGGTGTCCACTGTCTCATCGGAATCCACTTTCTGTTTGTTGGGGAGGATACTTGAGCCGAGGAGGTCGTCTCTCACACCTGAGATGGTTGAGGCAATTACATGCCTCAAAGACTGGGAGCGAGCAGATGAGAGGACACAACATCAGCCAGAGGATCAGGAGATCACGGACGCGGTAGCCGACTTTGACAATCTCAGCCTCGGGTAGTCTATGTATATAAACGTAGTTACTGTACTCTTTTCCTTACCGGGGGTACCCCACACCGGGGTCTAAGGTTTTTAATGAGGCAGTAACTCTGTACATGTTCAAGATTTAATAAAATTTACTTCTTTTTCCCCCAATATTTGTGTCTATTGCTAGCAATACAGATATCCACACAGGATGTTTCTTTCGCATGCTTTCATTTAGTCATTGCTTTGCGTGCACATTTCTTCTTGTCATTTATTTACTCACTTTGCTAATTTTTCCAAAGATACACAAGAGAACGAATGCGTGTTCGCTAATAATGATTTCATTAATTGGCACAATGCATGGCCCCATTTTATTTTAGATGATCTAAGCAAATGCGTGTTGGACAAGGGTCCTGCGCAGTACTGTAGCAAAAATACTGTAGCAAAAAATTAATGTACCAAAACCGTTTTATTAATCCGGACCGTCGATTCGCTCGATCCAACGGTAAAATTACTGTAGCAAAACCGTTTTATTAATCCAGACTGTCGATTCGCTCGATCCAACGGTTGGATACCCAACAAGTGCAAACTTGGCAGTCACTATTGTGACTGCCAAGGATCTCTGTCCATGCGTGTTGCTCGATTGAAGATTTACATATTTCTTTGATCAAGATGGCTATACATTCGCTGCACCGTAGCATCGCGTACGCACGCTACTACAAGCAAATTTGGGTCATTTCCTCTCGTCGCAATAGTGTAAATGGACAGGGCCTGGACCGGCACGGCACAAAGTAGGCATGAAGCGTAAATGGACCGAGCTTGGGCTCGCCGAAGGCAAGTCGGGATGGCACGGCACGGCACGGCGGGCGGTCGCGGCCCGCACGCCCGCCCGGCACGATGGGCCGTGCGGGCCGCCCGAACGCACGACGCCTTGTACGCACGAGATCACACCGGGAAAAAGATAGCTATATTGTTGAAACATGGTGGTTCCTTGCTCGTTGCGATCCGCCTTCTTGAATTTTAAGTGATCCGATAACATATCAAATAATCTTTGAGTAGGCAAGTGATGTTTTGGCATAGTATTTTGGGCGTGATTCGTGAACTTCTCCTTGTCAAAGTTCTCTAAAACAAATGGAAAATCGTTACCAATTTATCACGTTTCTCTTATCACAGATTATGAGAGAATACCCCAAAATAAAACTCCTCACAAAAAAATTATTACGTTCTTTTATTTTAGATAAATGGTTTGTGCCCAAAACAACCTTACCAAAACATGGCTTGCCCTAACAATTTGGCTCTTGTTTGGATGGTGCAAAATTTTGGCAAAGCCTATAGCTCTATAGTCATGTCCTAGATATTTCTTGATATTTTTGGCTAAATTGTGGCAGCCAAAATTTTATCATGGTTGATTCGGACACAAACCAAAATCAGACTAAGGCTTTGTTTGGAGGGTTTTAAGTCAGCTTTAGCTTTCAAAAAAATCACTAAGCCACTCTAAGTAGCTCAGTTTTTAAACGGCTTTTGGCATAAGATAGAAGCTATATATAACTAGCAAAAGTCATAAACTAGGCTAGATCTGTTCTTGTAGCTTATTATTAAGGAAAATTAGTTATTTACCAAACGGTCTCTTATAAAAAAATACAGACACTTTTTAGCTCTAAAAATCAAAAAATAGCTTTTCAGAAAGATAGAGCTCTCCAAACATATCCTAAATTGTTTCTTCTTGCTGCACGTCTGCCGTGCACAGTCGATGGCAGCCGACATGGAAAAACAAGAGACGACGCTGTCGCAGATCAGCAGAGCCCGTCCCAAGTGCGCACAGGTGCAGCATACAAGAGTCGGCCTGGCATCGGGTAGGAACTAGGAAGAGGAGGCCGGTTAGAGATTAGATTTCTCTGCGGGCTACACGACTTAAGAGCTCCCTTCACGATGGCCTAGTAGTCGATGCTTGGGATGCAGTTGCAGGTAGGCAGTAAATAAACAGAGTGCCAGTGAGTCTAACCTTCCAAGCTTCAAATCAGCACCAAGCTCGTGCGAGTTTGAGTTGAGATTCAACCATAGATTTGGGGTTTACTTAGCTCGTAAAGTCGATAACAGTTAATAATTCAACATGCACTAATTTTCAACAATAAGAAAAGCTCAAACTTGAGCTTGCCTTGAGTAGGCTCTATAAGAGTTATCATGCAGTAATATTCAACAAGTGATCTACAACGATTTGTTCAAGCTCGCCTCGTTGAAGCTCAGGATCTGTTGTGCCAAAAAATATGACGATGGATTGATTCACTCAAACACAACCGAACACCAGGTTTAATAGGTTCGACGCGTGCCAACCGATTTAATCCTGCAATCAGTAAGATAGATTAAAAAATATGGTTGAAGCCGACCCAATGTGATAATCAGCAAAAATCTAAACATCTATAAGAAGCTGCAAAAATCAAGGGTAACGATAAGTCTAAACAGCTAATTAGAGCTGATTAGATGGTTGATAAATGTAGATTTTTTCGAAAAAGGCGATGTGCAACAAGATCGGAGAAAACCAAACCTGATGTAATCGAGGAAGATTAACAATCGGCGATGCGCAACTTTACTGGTCAAAATCGGATTACAAGTGGGATTCTAAATTACAAAGCTACTCCTAGTTGACAGGAAAAATTAAATAAAAGTAGATGCGAGTTGTTTGATTGATTGTATATTAATTTCTGCTTGTCCTCGATCCCTTTTCCATAGTGCATCAGTCGACCGTATCCTTCTCCAATACGTCTACATCTTTGAATCAACATCGGTCATAATTCTATCTTTAACTTAACTTTTCCCCTTTTAACCAATATCGGTAGAAATGCCAATTTTTATCCTTAGCCTAACAAATTGGTTATTGCCTTCCCAAATTCTGGCACTAACATATACCCCCCAATTTTTGGGAGACAATATGTTATCTTCAAAAAATCTTCCTCGTCGGCTTCAAGCACCATCAGCTTAACCGCTCCACTTGTCGTGCCGCAATTTTTAGAACGCACCGTTTTTACCATAACCGTAACCACAACTTCAAAAACATTTCTCACCTTTTACTGTTCCTTTTACCCCGCAATAAATATGGGGCACATCCTCCATCATTCTGCATGCACACAAGCTCTCAATCTCTCTGAAATCGGCTTCATCCTTAATTTCGGATTTAAGCTTTCATTCATCTCTCCTTCTATCGGCTTGACAACTTCCCATCAGCTTCAACAAAGATGGACCTTCACCAGGTATCCATCCCCGTTCCCGATAGCAACAATCAGTATTACTTAGGCCTAATAGGCAACATCGATCCATCGGCTGTCACAGAGCAAGAAATCCCTCTTCTTCCATTAAACGCTCCTGGGTATAATTTAGATGGATAGAGTAAGAGTTTTAAGGCTTGGCCGACAGCACTTAAAGTACGGAGAGATTGGTACAATCGACTTGCAGCAGTAAAATTGCCTCAATGGGAACAAATGGGGATAGCAGAGTGCCTTCACTTGTCTTTGACCGATCCAGAAGCCAATGAGCCCTTAGTGGCCATGGCTTGTTATTTTTGGTCGGACAAGCTTAACTCGTTTATGTTTAGAATGGGTCCAATCGGCCCAACACTCCTAGATGTAGCGCAGTTTTGTTGTTTGAGGCCCGATGAGGATCAGATATTTGCTTTCAGTGCTAAGCCTCAACACAAGCTCATCCATACCAAGGGGTATTGGAAATATGCCCTAAAGTTAATCATAGAGATGATTATATTTCCATAAATGTTCATGAACTATGAGATTGTTCTTTGAATAACATCATGGATATTGATTAACAAAGTGTGTGACTTGTTTGTGAAACTCTGTATTCATCTTTATGTTGTTCATTCTAAAAGGGAGTCCCTAGTCGATAATCATATGAGGACACATATGAGTAGACTAGCATATGTATTGGTCGATGACCATGTTTCACGGGTCATAAATATGAAGATATCAAACTAATAATTTGGACACATGTTAGAAAACATGGTGTTGGATATCGACCCACTATGAGACACTGTGAGAACGTTATTTTATTTTATGTCATCTGTTCATCTCATATACGATGTGTATGCTATATCCTTCGACTTGAGATTGTCGCATATTCTCAAGATGCGTAATGGCTTACTGAGGGGTCGTCAAATGCTACTCCATAACTGGGTAGTTATAAAGATGGCTTTCGGATTTTTCATGAAACATGCTTCGAGGCGTGGTCAATCAAGATAGGATTTTCCCCTCCACACAACGGGAGCGATATCTCTAGGCCTCTCGAGTGGTCGGATTCTAGAAATATATGGCCATGCTACTCGAGTAACTCTAGGGCTATGCAATTTACTAAGTAATAGCTAAATTCTTTGTATCTACGTTTGTCGTAGATAGGTTGAAGAAGACATCGGCCTAAATTTTCTCTTGAGAGTTATCGAGTTAAAGAGTTAACTTGATGTATTCGGAGAAACCGAGTCACGATATCGAGAAAGAGTGGTCGAGCCATCCAAATAAGGATGACAACAACTCGTCTTGGGTTTGACCAATATCTTGAGGCAAAAGGAAATGCATATAGGATATTGTTGAGATTCGTTCGATCTTTACATGTACTCAAGAGTCGGTAAATCTTGCTAGGGGCCGCTATCGACTTTTGGTTAATTTCTCGATGGTCGAGTAGGTATACCCGATGATCAAGTAGAAGTACTCAATGATCGATAGAGGTACTACAGCCATGTTCGAGTGCACGTGAACCTATAGGGTCACACGCTTAAGGGGATATAACCAATTCGGATAGGGATCCGAGTTGTAATGAGCTTAGAGTTCCTAATGGGTTTTAAGGGTTGAAACCAATATAGGAGGTCTATACAAAGAGAGGAGGTGGTGATTTTGCGGATACAGAGACAATGTGGATGAAGATGAGAAAGAGAAGAATATTTAGAGATGTGCTTTCATACCTTTTCTTTAAAGTTGTACAAATATTGAAGTGCGAATGAAGGGTAGATGGTGATTACTTACCCTTTCGTTTGTTTTAAAATTTGTGCAAATTGTATTGAGAGGAGAATCATGTAAGCACGGCTCGGATATTTATTGTTTGGGCTTGATGGTAATTACTATGCGTTGAAAAGGTTGTATACAATGTTATTGCAAAATGATATGGAAAGTATTAGATACCTTTTTTGTTATTTTTGTACTGGAAATGCCCTTGGTAGGAATATTTTTTATTAAATAATCGATTTCTAAACAATATTTTAAAATATATGGAATCTTAATTTTAAAAAAAATAAACCATGCTTATCACGCCAAACAAATCTTGACAAGAAAGTCTAACCTTACTTAAGCAAAACACCCTTTTCAACTGTCGGTGGCTTGGGATGGGTTGATTTTTTAAATGTTACTAAAATATCAAATAGAATCCATCATTTGCAGCTGTTAGTATCGAACTGGATCGGGACTCGGGAGTGGAGTCGAAACCACGTGATCAGTTCCAAGATCCCCAAAGTTCTGCCATTTGTAATTCAATGGACATAATGTACTCCTTTCAGTCATAAATATAATTATTATTTTGGTCATTGTTGTAGTCATTTGAAACTTCGATTGTCCATATCTTTTTAAATATTTAAATTGTATACATAAAAATCATGTGTAAATTTGTCTTGAAAAGTGCTTTCATATTATTACAATTTTATTAGGTTTTTGTTTGCACCAAAATTTGTCAAGTATGGTTAAATCGGCAGTCCATAATCAGCAAGATACGATTGAGATAACGAATCAAGATATTTGGAAACAAAACAGATCCTGAAGGAGATCACTCTCAAAATAGAGGCCGATACGGATACAACTCCCAAAACGTGTCATGCTGGGACTCTATCGGCCGGCGGGTATAAAAGGCGGACAATAGCAAGCCGCAAAGAACAACACAATCAAAAACCACAAATTTACATTGTTCTCTTTTTCCTGTAGACTAGGAGTAGTTTTTGTAACATAGAATCCTCTCTGTAATTCGATTTTGATCAATAAAGTTGCGCATCGCCGATGTTGATCATCATCAATTACGCCCAGGTATGATTAATTCTGATTTTGCTGCACATCGTCTTCTTTAGAATCGATTTATCTTTATCCTTCGATTAGCCTTAATCGGCTAGTTAGACTTTCCCTTTTGCCTCGATTTAATCGGCTTTGAGCTGATTGAATTTAAGCCGATTGATCTTCACAATCGGCTTTAAATAAAGTTCATATTTTACATTTTCGATTACAGGTCAAATCGACTGGCACGCTCTGAACCAGGTGTTCGTATGGTGTGCTTTTGTCAGAAATCCTATTCATGTTTTTTATGTCAACAATTTTGCAAATATATTATAATAAAAATTAGTTATCAAAGCTGTATTTTAAAAATCATATCGATCTCTGACAACTATTCGGAGGGAGTACGCACGAGGTCACATTGGGGAAAACATAGCCATATCGTTGAAACATGGTGGTTCCCTTCCTCGGTTGCAGCCCTGCCTTTCTTGAATTTTAAATGATCCGATAACAGATCAAATAATGATGCTGAGTAGGCAAGTGATGTTTTTGGCATAGCATTTTGGGGCCTGATTCGTGAACTTCTTCACTGTCAAAGTTCTCTAAAAACAAATGGAAAATCGTTAACAATTTATCACGTTTCTCTTATCACAGATTATGAGAGACAATACCCCAAAATAAAAACTCCTCACAAAAAAAAATTATTACTTTCTTTCCTTTTAGATAAATGGTTTGTGCCCAAAACAACCTTACCAAAAACATGGCTAGCCCTAACAATTTGGCTCTTGTTTGGATGGCTGCCAAAATTTTGGCAAAGCCTATAGCTCTCTAGACATGTCTTAGATATTTCTTGATAATTTTTGGCTAAATTGTGGGCAGCCAATATTTTATCATGGTTGATTCGGACACAAACCAAAAACAAACTAAAGCCTTATTTGGAGAGTTTTAAGCCAACTTCAGATTTCAAAAAAAATAGTAAGCCACTCTAAATAGCTCAGCTTTTAAGTGGCTTTTGACATAAAATAGAAGCCATATATAACTAGCAAAAACCAAAAGCTTGGGATGCAACTGCAGTAAAGAAACAGATCGCCAGTGAGTCTAACCTTTCAAGCTCAAAATCAGCACCAAGCTCGAGCAAGTATGAGTTTGAGTTGAGATTCAAACTTAGATTTAGGCTTGAGCTTAGGTCGAGTAAACTCAATAATAGTTAATAATTCAACATGTATTAATTTTCAACAATAAGAAAAACTCAAACTTGACTAATTTGGCAAGTCACTCATGAGCCAAACATTGCAGGGCATAAAACGAAAGCTATGGAAACCAACGCACAGACTTCTCCTTGGTCTAAGAAATATACTTTACTTCATATTCTTTAATGTATGCGTTGAATATAGTGCTTATTGATAATAATTAGGGATAATCTAGTTATTTTTAATATCTTCTTGGTAAATATACTTTATAAATTTGAACGGATGAGGTAGTCTGGAACGGAGTAGTAGACAAATATTGTGCACTGGAGGGAGTATTATCTATGGACAAACTAAGGGTAGACTTGGATGACCGATCGCACCCCTAGGATAGGCCAAATCTTGTAGTGACTAAATCCTGCTTCCATGAATATCTTATGCCAGTTCTGCTCCCCTCGCTCTTTACCCGTTGTGAAGACCATCATGGATTTGACCATCAAGAGTTGAGACTCAAGTATCTGCTTTGAGGGAGACCCAACCACTGTATCAATGATTATCACCTTCCCTGCTCTTCCTCCTTGTGAAATAGCCTCTCTGCTTCGTGTCAAGACCTTCACGCAATCCTCGTCGCTCCAATTATGTAGCACAAACTGCCATTAAAAAGTTCACAAATCATCAGTAATATAGTATTACTATCTCGAGTCACAAATAGTTATTGTTTTGGTTATAAATGTACTCAAGCTTTTGAAACTTTGATTGCTAATATCTTTTAAAATATGTAAATTGGTTATATGAAAATCATATGTATATATTTGTCTAAAACTAATTTCATAATATTATAATTTTGTTAGGTTATATATATATACATATACATATATATATATATATATATATATATATATATATATATATATATATATATATATATATATATATATATATATATATGGTAGCATATCTAGCGAAAACTCCGTGAAACTCATGTGTCTATGTTTTCAAAAATTCTCAAAAAATTAACATACGTAGCGGACATGAGTTTCTACAATCCTACAAAATTTGAAAACCAAACTCAATTGCATTTGAAAGATATAAAAAAGACAAATTCAGCTTGAATAGTTATTTGCACTGTTCAATACTATTCATATCGCTGTTCAAATGGGATTTATTTTGGTTTTCAAATTTTTAGTAAAAGCTATGTTTTAAAGACCATGTCGATATGTAAAACAACTATATTTGTGATCGGAGGAGTAGTATTTTTTGCAAGTTTTTTCTTTTGAGAAGCATATAAGATACGGAATACGGTTAGTAATATATGTACATATATTAACGATTTTAATTATTTGCAGTACAGTATAGAACGACATGCAGGGTATTAATTAACTAGTTGAACTACTGCATCATGAATTAACTGTACCTTGAGTAGAACAAAACTACTGCATCATGAATTAATTGTACCTTGAGTAGTACAACATCAGCGGGTGGAATGAATTCCATCATGTCACCTGCAATAAACTCAACCATGCCATGAGCCGGGATGCCATCCACCACTTGTGGCAGGTCTAACATCGAGCACTTGACCTGCGGGAAGGCCTTGGCAAGGGCCATCGCCGTCATGCCATTCCCGCCGCCGACGTCAACCAGCGATGTTATCCCCGTGAACTCCTCGCCGCATTCACGGACGATAAACTCCGCCACAAACTGGCTATAACTCACTTTTCATCTTTAAAGGCAAAATATTGTTAAAACAAAACTTTGAGTATACAACTTATTTTCCTAGTTGCATACTCAAAATTCAAACAAAATTTAATTCATTCATGTGGAATGTCATCAATTACCAAAAATGGAGAGATTGAAAGAATCTAGGCCCCCAATTTATTTTGGTTTTGGTAATTAATAACAATTGTGGTTAAAGGACTAACATTTTCTATTTGAGTATTTTGAGAAGAGGTTGGTCCGAAATTTGAAGAACATAGAAGCATGAAATGGGTGAAGAAGAAAAGCAAGCATCGAAGACAAAATGGTTAAGGTATAACAGTTAAGGACTTTTCATAGTATTTTGCCGATCTCGGAGTTGAGAGAAAAGATCGAATTGCTAGTTTAGTTGCCGTACTATTAAGAGTGGGTTTTGTCGCATGTTTGATGATGATAAAAGTGCTTAGAGGCTCATTATATAATGCATAAAATTCTTGCAAAGTCATGTGCTTTAAGAAAGATAAAAAGGCATCAAAACCCTCCTTCGGACTCATGCGGCCCGATGCGAAGGGGTATGTTTTAAAGAACAAGGTGCAAACCGCACTTGTGTGGCGGTATGACCGAGTCCCTCCGGTCATACCGGTGAGCGGTATTACCGGACCCTCTCCGGTCATACCGGCCATGTGACCAACGGTCATTAACAGTGCATTAAATACACTATAGCGACCGTTGGCTACCGAGGGGTGTCATACCGGCCCAAGGGCGGTATGGCCGGCCTATCAGGTTGATTTTGGCCAACTTTTGGCCAACGGCTAGTTTTTGTTGGTGAGGGTTATAAATACCCCCACCTCAATTCTAGAGTAACTTTTGGACCTCATTGATCATCCTTGAGCCCTAGATAGTCTCTGACTCATTTGTGGGCATTAAATTCTTATTTGGTGAGAGTTAGGAGCTAAATTGAGTGGTGTACTTCGAGTTGAGCCTCTAGACACTCAATTCGACCTCAAGCAAGCGTCATCACCTATTACTCTTGGAGGTTGCCGCCTCATCGACGGCTTGGAGGCGTGTGGCATCGGTGATCTTGTCAAAGAAGCTTGTGAAAAGGCCCGATCGATTGTGAAGGCAGGGAGCTCGCCTAACCGGTGTGGTAAAGAGCTACCACGAGTGATCGAGAAAGGCTCAAGCGGGTGAAACCGGCTTGAAGTGGTTCAAGTCACATCAACGTGGAGTAGAGGAGACCAGCAAGTCTCCGAGACTAGGGGATAAAATTTCTTGTCTCTCATTCTCTTGTGACTTGCTTTTATAATTTGTGTGCTTAATTTTCAATTCTAGCTATTTGGGTATATTATTTGTAACTAGAATCTTTTATCGATCATACTTGATTTGCTAAAATAACTTGTGATCACTAGTGGATATAGTTGTAATTTGCAATTATTGTCATTATAGCTTAGTGATTTTATTAATTGCAAATTAGAACTGAAAAATTTAGAAACCTCCTATTCACCCCCCTCTAGTCAGTTATCCTTGATCCTATAACCGCAAAAACGGCTCGAAAACCGTCAGAAACCGAAGGGATAGGAAATAAAAAAAAATTGGACTTTTTTAAAAAAATCGAAAACCGTTCGGTTTTTCTCGAGAAATCGTTCGGTTTTTCACCGAAAACCAACTGACTAATTGAATGTTCCTTAAAAACATTTTTCAAGCGGTTTTCAACAGATTTCGAGCGGTTTTCAACGCATAAATTTTTCCAGTTTTTTTGAATTTTTTTTAATTAGACTTGTTTGCCGAGTAGTTTTAAATCTCGAACCGCAGCGATAAGGTCAAAAACCGCGATTTTCGAGCGTTTTTTCTCGGTTTTTGAAACCCAGCTCCCTCCAGCTACAAATATAGTTGTTGTTTCGGTCATAGGTGCAATCATTCGAAACTTTCATTGTCCATATCTTTTAAATATTTAAATTATATACACGAAAATCATGTGTATCGAAAAATATTTTCATAATATTACAATTTTATCATGTTTTGTAAATATATTAAATAGAAATTAGTAGTTAAAACTGTATTTTGAAGACCGCATCGATCTCTAAAATGATAACTATTTGTAACCAGAGGAAGTACACACCAGGTAACATTGGAAAAAAGATAGCCCTATCGTAGAAACATGGTTGTTCCTTGCTCGATTCTGATCCTGCGCTTCTTGAATTTTAAGTGATCCGATAACAGATCAAATAATGATGCTGAGTAGGCAAGTGATGTTTTTGGCATAGTATTTTGGGGCGTGATTCGTGAACTTCTCACTGTCAAAGTTGTCTAAAAACAAATGGAAAATCGTTACCAATTTATCACGTTTCTCTTATCACAGATTATGAGAGAGAATACCCCAAACTAAAAACTCCTAACCAAAAAAAATAAATTGCTGCTTCCTTTTATTTAAGAGGAATGGTTTGTGCCAAGACCAACCTTACCAAAACATGGGTAGCCCTAACAATTTGGCTCTTGTTTGGATGGCTGCCAAAATTTTGGCAAAGCCTATGGCTCTATAGTCATCTCCTATATATTTCTTGATGATCTTTGGCTAAATTGTGGGCAGCCAGAACCTTCTCCAAAATTTTATCATGGTTGGTTCGGACACAAACCAAACACAGACTAAGGCTCTGTTTTGGGGTGGAGATTAAGCCAGGTTCACCTTTCAAAAGGTCAGCAAGCCACTCCAAACAGCTTAGCTTTCAAGTGATTTTTGTATAAGTCGGAAGCTTTTTTTAACTAGCAAAAGAAAAAAGTTAAAAGCTGAACTGGACATGCTTTTTCAGCTTATTACTAAGGGAAATTAGCTATCTGGCAAACGGTCTCTTATAAAAAAACTATATCTGTTTTTCAGCTAAAAAACTAAAAAGTAGCTTTTCAGAAAAACTAAGGGGCTGTTTGGGGAGCTGTGCTTCAGTTTTGGGCCAAAAGCTCCCCAACCAAAGAAGGTCAGCAAGCAGTGGGAAGCTAAGCCACAATGAAGCACCCCAAAAGATGCAATTGTTGAGGAGTGCTTTTCACCGTGGCTTCGCTTGAACACCTCCTAACTCGCTCGCCGCCTTCCCGCGTTTGCCACCCGCCTCGCCGCCTCCACGTTACCTCCTCACTCGGGCCTTGCTGTGCTTCGCTATGTTGCTACCTTCTATTTCGGTTAGCCCTAAAAACTACAAATTTGCAAATCGGTTGCCAAACAATATAACAAGAAAAGCCACAAGACCGACTATAGTCGCTTTCTGACCAACAAATCAAAAACAACTTTTCATTGACCACAACTTCCCAAATAGGCCCTCAAGCTCTCGAACATACTCTAAATTGTTGCTTCTCTTGCACGTCACCGAGCACACGATGGATGGCAGCCGGCAAGGCAAAACAAGAGCTGGCGCTGGCGCAGATCAGCAGAGTCCAGCCCAACTGCGCACAGGTGCAACATATAAGAGACGGCCTGGCATAGGGTAGGAACTAGGAAGAGGAGGCCGGTTAAAGATTAGATTTATCTGTGGGCTACACGACTTAAAGAGCTCCCTTCACGATGGCCTACGAGTCCAAGCTTGGGATGCTGTTGTAGGTAGGCTTTCAAGTTCCAAATCAGCACCAAGCTAGAGTGAGCTTGAGTTGAAATTCAAACTTAGATTTAGGTTTGAGTTTAGCTCGAGTAAACTTGATAACAATTAATAATTTAACGTGCATTAATTTTTAATAATAAGAAAAGCTCAAACTTGCCTAATTTGGCAAGTCACTCACAAGCACATTGTAGGGCATAAAACGAAAGCCATGGAAACCAATGCACGGACTTCTCCTTGGTCTAAGAAATATACTTCATATTCTTTAATGTATGTGTTGAATATAGTATTTAATGATAACAATTAGATGTAATCTAGTTATTTTAAATATTTTCTTGATCTAAAAAATATACTTTATAAATTTGGATAAATGAGATAGTGCGAACGGAGTAATAGATAAATATTGTGCCCTTGAGGAGTATTATGTATGGACAAACTACGGGTAGACTTGGATGACCGATCGCACTCCTAGGATAGGCCAAATCTTGTAGTGACTAAATCCTGCTTCCATGAATATCTTATGCCAGTTCTGCTCCCCTCGCTCTTTACCCGTTGTGAAGACCATCATGCATATGTCCATCAAGAGTTGAGACTCAAGTATCTGCTGTGAGGGAGACCCAACCACTGTATCAATGATTATCACCTTCACTGCTCTTCCTCCTTGTGAAATAGCCTCTCTGATTCGTGTCAAGACCTTCACGCAATCCTCGTCGCTCCAATTATGTAGCACAAACTGCCATTAAAAGGTTCACAAATCATCACTAACATAGTATTAATCCCTCGAGTCACGAATAGTACATTGTTTTGGATATAAATGTAGTCAAGCTTTTGAAACTTTGTTTGTTAATATATTTCAAAATATGTAAATTGGTTACATGAAAATCATATGTATATATTTGTCTGAAAACTAATTTCATAATATTATAATTTTGTTAGGTTATATATATATATATAGCATATTTAATGAAAACTCCATGAAACCCATGTGTTTATGTTTTCAAAAATTCTCAAAAAATTACCATACGTAGGAGAGGTGAGTTTCTACAATCTAGCAAAATTTGAAAACCAAACTCAATCGCATTTGAAAGATATGAAAAAGACAAATTCAACTTGAATAGTGATTTTGCACTGTTTAATACTATTCATATCGTTGTTCAAATGCGATTGAGTTTGGTTTTCAAATTTTTAATAAAAGCTACATTTTGAAGACCGTGTCGATATGTAAAACAACAATATTTGTGATCGGAAGGAGTAGTATTTTTTGCAAGTTTTTTCTTTTGAGAAGCATATAAGATACGGAATGCAACCATAAAGTATTATATCTACATATATTAACGATTTTAATTATTTGCAGTACAGTATAGAACGATATGCAGGGTATTAATTAACTAGTTGAACTACTGCATCATGAATTAACTGTACCTTGAGTAGAACAAAACTACTGCATCGATCACCCACTTACAATGAGGTTGTGCCTATGCAGCATTCCTCGCTACAATATTGGAATAAGAGCGGTGTTTCAATGCTTTCCCTCTTAATACAGGTTGCATAAATCTTAAAGCAAGCGAAGAGATAAGTAATCACCATCTACCATTTATTCATGCTTCAATATTTGTGCAACTATCAAAAAAGAAAGCATGGAAGTACCTCTCGGTAGTGCCTTTGCTTTAGTGCTATTCTCAGCTGTCCGATCGAAAAAGAACAATCCAGATCAAACCTGCTAGATTGGTAAATAGTACATTGCTGTAGTACCTTTCTTGGTGCACTATTTCCCGGCACGGTTTTAATAGTGTTTTTGCTACATTATGCTTGATACCTCGGTCCGGCTAGGGACAGGTTATGGATTACGGATTTTGGATTAGTCTCCCTTCGCCAAATATTTCGTTTTTTTAAGTAGAAGTTGTGCAGAATCAGAACCGAACAGGGCATTTGCTCTCTCCCAAATTTTACTGTTCACTACTGTATGCTTTGAAGCAGAGGATCGGGTTCCTAATTGTGAAGGATCCGGTTCCTAGTTGCATGCAGAGAACCGGGCATTCAAGGGCTCCAGGCACTCTCAATTTGCATGCAGAGAACGGGGAATTTAAGGGCTCAAGACACACTCAATACTTCTACATCAGTAGTAGTTTTTAAGTCATGCCAATTATGATTGATGTTTATGTGCAGGAAAAATTAAAGAGAGAGAAAGAAGTTGTATATTGCATGAGATGGGGCAGTGATGACAGAAAAGGAGAGCGGAGATGGGGCGGTGGTGGCCGGTAGGAGAGAGGGGACGAGGGAAGGCAGCCAGAGGGGGAGAGGGCATATGGGGGGGTGCGACGGTGATAATTGGGTCCGGGGTGATGGGAGGTCTACAATGGAGAGAGAGCATGTGGATGAAGATGAGAAAAAGAACAATATTTAGAGAGGTGTTTTCATACTTTTCTTTTATTAAGTTGTATAAATATTGAAGCATGAACGAAAGGTAGATGGTGATTATTTACCCTTTAATTTGCTTTAAGATTTACGCAACTTGTATTGAGAGGAAAATCATGTAAGCACTGCTCGAATATTTATTGTTTGGGCTTGATGGTAGATGCTATGCGTTGAAAAGGTTGTATATAATGTTATTGCTAAATGATATGGAAAATATTAGATACCTTTTTTGTTATTTTTGCACTGGGAATGCCCTTGGTAGGAACATTTTCTATTAAATAATCGTTTTCTAAACAATATTTTAAAAATATATGGAATCTTAATTTTTAAAAAATAAACCATGCTTATCACGTCAAACAAATCTTGACAAGAAAGTCTAACCTTACTTAAACAAAACACCCTTTTCATCTCTCGGTGGCTTGGGTTGGGTTGATTTTTTAAATGTTACTGAAATATCAAATAGAATCCATTAGCAGCTGGTAGTATCGAAATGGATCGGGACTCGGGAGTGGAGTCGAAACCACATGATCAGTTCCAAGATCCCCAAAATTCTGCGATTTGCAATGCAATGGATATAATGTACTCCCTTCAGTCACAAATATAGTTATTATTTTGGTCATAGGTGCAGTCATTCCAAACTTTGATTGTCCGTATCTTTTTAAATATTTAAATTGTATACATGAAATCATGTAGATTTGTCTCGAAAAGTGCTTTTACAATATTACAATTTTATTAAGTTTTTCAAAAATATTATAAAAGAAATTAGTGATCAAAGCTGTATTTTAAAAATTATGTCAATCTTCAAAATGACAACTATTCGAAGAAGTACGCATAGTGGTGGGCACATGGGCCGTGCCTCGTGGGCGGCCGGGCATGAAGGGCACGGCGGCCCAAGCCTGGCCCGATGCGTTAGAGGGTCGTGCGTGTGCGGTCCGTTCTTGTAGTTCGGGCCATGCGGGCCCAAAAAGCGAAACACGACGGCGGCCGCGGCCGGCACGACCATTTGGACCGTGCCGTCTTGCCGAGCCCGCGATGGCACGAAGGCCCAGAGCGCGCCGCGGCACGCATGGCGAGGGAACGCGGCGGTGTTCGCCTCTGCCGCGCTGCCCCGTCTTGCGCGCTACGCCCAGCGCCGCGCCGCGCCCGTCGCGCCCTCGCCTCGCCGTGTTGGCGGGTGTCATCTTAACGCCACGCTATGGCCGGGCGGAGAGAGCGGCAGCAGTGAGAGGAGGAGGGAGCCTCGGCCGTGAAGCGAGGCGGGGCGAAGGCGAAGCGGGCGGGAAGCGAAGCGGCGCGAGAAGAGGGAGGAGGCGGCCAAGCGGCGAAGCGACACAGACAGCGAGGCCGAGGCGGCGGCGAAGGGTAGCAGGCCGCAGTGAGAGGGAGGAGGCAGTTCCCGGCGAGGCGGGAGCGAGGGCCCGGCGAGGCGGGCGGGGCGGGAAGCGAGGGCGGGGGCATGCCGGCAGGATGGGACTCGGCCACGGGCGCGCAGCGCGAGGGAATCCTCCCGGGAGAGAAAAGGTAAGGGAGAGAGGGAAAAAAGAGAGAGGAAGCGATAGGGAAATTTAGCTTTTTTTGTGTGTATCAGTGCATGCATGTGGGGAAATTTGGCTTTTGTGTGTGCATGCATGTCAATCGATACTCACACTTGAATTTGCAACGACGTAAAGCATTCAATGAGCACGACCGCGCCTCAATTTAAATGACGTAAAGCATTGAAAGACATAAAGCTTTCAACGAATGAATTTTCGTCATGCACGAGCACGGTCGTGCCTCATTTGAATTTGCAACGACAGCGGAACAACAATTTGACGCATGACATGATATAAAGTTGCTTTGTCATATTCGTACTGTACTCCCGTGCATCATTTGAATTTACAACCACAGCAGAACAACGGTTATTTCGCTGGACACACTATAAAGACAGGGGATGGCTTGTATTTGTTCTGCACAACTCTATCGCGCACTCCCTTCTTGCCCATTTTTGCTCAGGCGCTCAGCACAATCTGCACATCTCTCTCTATTTGCTTTCTTTTTTTTTGCTCTCTCGTTGTGAAATAAAATGTTTTGCAAGAGCAAGAGTAGGAGAGCACGCCCGCGCTCTCCTAGTCCCCCTTGTCAGGATCAAGAGATCGACCCACGCCAACTCTCCCCCAGCATGGGAGACTACGGCATGGATGACCGTCATCTGGACGGCATGCACGGTATCGAGGATGCTTCAAACACTCCGGATGCACCGAGCTCAGATGTCGCTACCTCGGTGCATGCGGGACGGGCGTCGGTATCAACACCGAACACGCAGCTCGACATATCGATGCAGCCAGCACGGGCGTCCAGGGCCGGCAGTCGACGCGCGTGGTGCTGGCAACATATGGACAGAACCGTCAAAATTATGGACGGACGTGAGGTTGTGTATGCTGTTTGCAAGTACTGTCAAGCTAAACTATCTGCACGTGCATGTGGTGGAACAGGTCATCTGAAGAGACACGCAGAGAATTGCTTGCGGAAGATATCGGCCGGACCGAGGCCGGGCGAGGGCGTGCAGGCACAGCTCAACTTCAACACCGACGGTTCGGTAAGCATATGGGTATACAACGCCGATGTAGCTAGAGACGAATTTGCACGTTACATAGTTACAGAGGATCTTCCGCTTAGAACGGGTGAGAGCTTTAATTTTGAGAGAATGGTGCAACGTGGTTTTTGCCCGCAATACGAACATGTTAGTAGAAGAACAACTACACGTGATATTTGTAAAATATTTACAAATAAACTAGGAATGTTAAAACAGACTTTTATGACACTTAGTTTTTCCTTTGTATTAACATCTGACATATGGACTTCCTCTCACCAAAGAGCAGCATATATTAGTGTTGTTGCACACTACCTAGATGACGAGTACGTACTAAATAAAAGGGTCATAGGGTTTAGGCCAATCTCGGAGTCACACACCGGACATGCTATCGCTACCCGTATACTTAGGTTGTTAATGACTTTAAAATAGAAAGTAGAATTGTTTCCATTACTCTTGACAATGCATCAGCTAACACACCTGGAGACTTATATTGGAGGTTTTGTACTCCACCAGAGGTGCATATGCCATATTATTAATCTCATTGTACAGGCAGGTTTGCATGTATTGAAACCTACTTTGGAGGGCATACGTAGTGCTATCGATTTTATTACTAATTCACCTGTAAAGTTTGCCTAGTTCTCAGAGTACTGCAAGGCCAACAATATGAAATCAAGAAGATTCAACCTTGATATGAAGGTTAGATGGAACTCAACTTATACTATGCTGCATCGGTGCGAAGACTACGAGCACATTATCACTGTCTTCGTCAACTGCATTAATGGTGAGGTATTGGTTACTGACACGGATTGGATAATTGCTAGTCATTTTCGTAATTTTTTTAAAAAAATTTACGACGCAACTAAATAATTATCCAGTGTGTATTACCCAACTTCTTGCTTAGTCATCAAGTGGCTTTGGTTATTGCTAATGCTTTTAAAGAAAATAGAGATAATTATGTTTTACGTTCCATTATAGAACCAATGGAGCAAAAATTTTTTAAATATTTTCAAGCTATTCCACATTTATACTGTTTTGCTGTCATTTTGGATCCTCGGAGAAAATTTTCTGATTTGCAGGGCGCCTTCGAGGGAATAGGTGAGGCATTCGATCTTGATTTCTCCGAGGCCTATACTCATGTTTATAACGAGTTTTTTAGAGTTTTCGACAAATATTACGAGAAGTTTGGCACCAGAAGTGAAGCACGAAGATCTACCTCAACAACGCAACAAGCACGAGGCAGTTCGATCGCTTCAAACATGTGGAAGAAGCTGAAAGGCAAATCGTCCGGTTCATCTTCCGAAATGCCGAGCAGGCCGCAATGGAATCCACGGGTAGAGATCAACCACTACCTCGACACGCCTTTCATGGAGTCCGAGCTTGACATGGACGAGGAAAATCAACTTAACTTGCTTTTGTGGTGGAAGAATAACCAACGTATTTACCCCGTGCTATCCCATTTCGCACGGGATGTACTTACGGTTCCGGTGTCCACTGTCTCGTCGGAATCCACTTTCAGTTTGTTGGGGAGGATACTTGAGCCGAGGAGGTCGTCTCCCACACCTGAGATGGTTGAGGCAATTACATGCCTCAAAGACTGGGAGCGTGCAGATGAGAGGACACAACATCAGCCAGAGGATCATGAGATTACGGACGCGGTAGCCGACTTTGACAATCTCAGCCCCGGATAGTCTATGTATATAAACATAGTTACTGTACTCTTTTCCTTACCGGGGGTACCCCACACCGGGGTGTAAGGTTTTTAACGAGGCAGTAACTCTGTACATGTTCAAAATTTAATAAAATTTACTTCTTTTTCCCCCAATATTTGTGTCCATTGCTAGCAATACTGATATCCACACAGGATGTTTCTTTCGCATGCTTTCATTTAGTCATTGCTTTGCGTGCACATTTCTTCTTGTCATTTATTTACTCACTTTGCTAATTTATCTAGAGATACACAAGAGAACGAATGCGTGTTCGCTAATAATGATTTAATTAATTGGCACAATGCATGGCCCCATTTTATTTTGGATGATCTAAGCGAACGCGTGTTGGACAAGGGTCTTGCGCAGTTACTGTAGCAAAAATTACTGTAGCAAAAAATTAATGTATCAAAACCGTTTTATTAATCCGGACCGTCGATTCGCTCGATCCAACGGTTGGATGCCCAGCAAGTGCAAACTTGGCAGTCACTATTGTGACTACCAAGGATCTCTGTCCATGCGTGTTGCTCGATTGTAGATTTACATATTTGTTTGATCAAGATGGCTATACATTCGCTGCACCGTAGCATCGCGTACGCACGCTACTACAAGCAAATTTGGGTCATTTCCTCTCGTCGCAATAGTGTAAATGGATCGGGCCTGGGTCGGCACGGCACAAAGTAGGCACGAAGCGTAAATGGACCGTGCTTGGGCTCGCCGAAGGCAAGCCGGGATGGCACGGCCCGGCACGGTTCTGGCCCAAAGCACAATGGGCCGTGCGGTAGGCCGACCGACGCACGACGCCGTCACACGCACGAGATCACACTGGGAAATAGATAGCTATATCATTGAAACATGGTGGTTCCCTTGCTCGGTTGCAGTCCTGCCCTTCTTGAATTTTAAGTGATCCGATAACAGATCAAATAATGATGCTGAGTAGGCAAGTGATGTTTTTGGCATAGTATTTTGGGCGTGATTCGTGAACTTCTCCTTTCAAAGTTCTCTAAAACAAATGGAAAATCGTTACCAATTTATCACGTTTCTCTTATCACAGATTATGAGAGAGAATACCCCAAAATAAAAACTCCTCACAAAAAAAATTATTACGTTCTTATCTTTTAGATAAATGGTTTGTGCCCAAAAACAACCTTACCAAAACATGGCTAGCCCTAACAATTTGGCTCTTGTTTGGATGGCTACCAAAATTTTGGCAAAGCCTATAGCTCTATAGTCATGTCCTAGATATTTCTTGTTATTTTTTGGCTAAATTGTGGGCAGCCAAAATTTTATCATGGTTGATTCGGACACAAACCAAAAACAGACTAAGGCTTTGTTTGGAGGGTTTTAAGTCAGCTTTAGCTTTCAAAAAAATCACTAAGCTACTCTAAGTAGCTCAGTTTTTAAACGGCTTTTGGCATAAGATAGAAGCTATATATAACTAGCAAAAGTCAAAAACTGGGCTACATCTGTTTTTGCAGCTTATTATTAAGGAAAATTAGTTATTTACCAAACGGTCTCTTATAAAAAAATACAGACACTTTTTAGCTCCAAAAATCAAAAAATAGCTTTTCAGAAAGATAGAGCTCTCCAAACATATCCTAAATTGTTTCTTCTTGCTGCACGTCTGCCGTGCACAGTCGATGGCAGCCGACATGGCAAAACAAGAGACGACGCTGTCGCAAATCAGCAGAGCCCGTCCCAAGTGCGCACAGGTGCAGCATACAAGAGTCGGCCTGGCATCGGGTAGGAACTAGGAAGAGGAGGCCGGTTAGAGATTAGATTTCTCTGCGGGCTACACGACTTAAGAGCTCCCTTCACGATGGCCTAGTAGTCGATGCTTGGGATGCAGTTGCAGGTAGGCAGTAAATAAACAGAGCGCCAGTGAGTCTAACCTTCCAAGCTTCAAATCAGCACCAAGCTCGTGCGAGTTTGAGTTGAGATTCAACCATAGATTTGGGGTTTAGCTTTACTCGTAAACTCGATAACAGTTAATAATTCAACATGCACTAATTTTCAACAATAAGAAAAGCTCAAACTTGAGCTTGCCTTGAGTAGGCTCTATAAGAGTTATCATGCAATAATATTCAACAAGTGATCTACAACATATAGTAAAATTATTGAGTCCAAACGATTTGTTCAAGCTCGCCTCGTTGAAGCTCAGGATCTGTTGTGCCAAAAAATATGACGATGGATTGATTCACTCAAACACAAGCGAACACTGTGTTTAATAGGTTCGACGCTGCCAACCGATTTAATCCTCGCAATCAGCAAGATAGATTAAAAAATATGGTTGAAGCCGACCCAATGTGATAATCAGCAAAAATCTAAACATCTATAAGAAGCTGCTAAAATCAAGGGTAACGATAAGTCTAAACAGCCAATTAGAGCCGATTAGATGGTTGATAAATGTAGATCTTTTCGAAGAAGGTGATGTGCAACAAGATCGGAGAAAACCAACCTGATGTAATCGAGGAAGATTAACAATCGGCGATGCGCAACTTTATTGGTCAAAATCGGATTACAAGAGGGATTCTAAATTACAAAGCTCCTCCTAGTTGACAGGAAAAATTAAATAAAAGCAGATGCGAGTTGTTTGATTGATTGTATATTAATTTCTGCTTGTCCTCGATCCCTTTTCCATAGTGCAATAGTTGACCGTATCCTTCTCCAGTACGTCTACATCTTTGAGTCAACATCGGTCATAATTCTATCTTTAACTTAACTTTTCCCTTTTTAACCAATATCGGTTAGAAATGCCCATTTTTATCCTTAGCCTAACAAATTGGTTATGCCTTCCCAAATTCTGGCACTAACATATACCTCCCAATTTTTTGGAGACAATATGTTATCTTCAAAAAATCTTCCTCGTCGGCTTCAAGCACCATCGGTTTAACCGCTCCACTTGTCGTGCCGCAATCTTTAAAACGCACCGTTTTTAGCATAACCGTAACCACAACTTCAAAAACATTTCTCACCTTTTATTGTTCCTTTAACCCCGCTATAAATATGGGGCACATCCTCCATCATTCTGCATGCGCACAAGCTCTCAATCTCTCTGAAATTGGCTTCATCCTAAATTTCAGACTTAAGCTTTCATTAATCTCTCCATCTATCGGCTTGACAACTTCCCATCAGCTTCAACAAAGATGGACCTTCACCAGGTATTCATCCCCGTTCCTGATAGCAACAATCAGTATTACTTAGGCCTAATAGGAAACATCGATCCATCGACTGTCATAGAGCAAGAAATCCCTCTTCTTCCATTAAACGCTCCTGGGTATAATTTAGATGGATAGAGTAAGAGTTTTAAGGCTTGGCCGACAGCACTTAAAGTATGGAGAGATTGGTACAATCGACTTGCAGCAGTAAAATTGCCTCAATGGAAACAAATGGGGATAGCAGAGTGCCTTCACTTGTCTTTGACTGATCCAGAAGCCAATGAACCCTTAGAGGCCATGGCTTGTTATTTTTGGTCGGACAAGCTTAACACGTTTATGTTTAGAATCGGTCCAATCAGCCCAACACTCCTAGATGTAGCGCAGCTTTGTTGTTTGAGGCCCGATGAGGATCAAATATTTGCTTTCAGTGCTAAGCCTCAACACAAGCTCATCCATAGCAAGGGGTATTGGAAATATGCCCTAGAGGCAATCATAGAGATGATTATATTTCCATAAATGTTCATGAACTATGAGATTGTTCTTTGAATAACATCATGGATATTGATTAACAAAGTGTGTGACTTGTTTGTGAAACTCTGTATTCATCTTTATGATGTTCATTTCTAAAAGGGAGTCCCTAGTCGATAATCATATGAGGACACATATGAGTAGACTAGCATATGTATTGGTCGATGACCATGTTTCACGGGTCATAAATATGAAAATATCAAACTAATAATATGGACACATGTTAAAAAACATAGTGTTGGATATCGACCCACTATGAGGCACTGCGAGAACGTTATTTTATTTCATGTCATCTGTTCGTCTCATATATGATGTGTATGCTATATCCTTCGACTTGAGATTGTCGCATATTCTCAAGATGCGTAATGGCTTACTGAGGCGTCGTCAAATGCTACTCCGTAACTGGGTAGTTATAAAGATGGCTTTCGGATTTGTCATGAAACATGCTGCGAGGCGTGGTCAATCAAGATAGGATTTGCCCCTCCACACAACGGGAGAGATATCTCTAGGCCTCTCGAGTGGTCGGATTCCAGAAATGTATGACCATGCTACTCGAGTAACTCTAGGGCTATGCAATTTACTAAGTAATAGCTAAATTCTTTTTTTCTACGTTTGTCGTAGATAGGTTGAAGAAGACACCGGCCTAAATTTTCTCTTGAGAGTTATCGAGTTAAAGAGTTAACTTGATGTATTTGGAGAAACCGAGTCACGACATCGAGAAAGAGTGGTCGAGCCATCCAAATAAGGATGACAACAACTCGTCTTGGGTTTGACCAATATCTTGAGGCAAAAGGAAATGCATATAGGATATTGTTGAGGTTCGTTCGATCTTTACATGTACTCAAGAGTCGGTAAATCTTGCTAGGGGCCTCTATCGACTATTGGTTGATTACTCGATGGTCGAGTAGGTATACCCGATGATCAAGTAGAAGTACTCAACGATCGATAGAGGTACTCCAGCCATGTTCGAGTGCACGTGAACCTATAGGGCCGCACGCTTAAGGGGATATAACCAATTCGGATAGGGATCCGAGTTGTAATGAGCTTAGAGTTCCTAATGGGTTTTAAGGGTTGAAACCGTTATAGGAGGTCTATATAAAGAGAGGAGGTGGTGATTTTGCGGATACAGAGACAATGTGGATGAAGATGAGAAAGAGAAGAATATTTAGAGATGTGCTTTCATACTTTTCTTTTTTAAAGTTGCACAAATATTGAAGTACGAATGAAGGGTAGATGGTGATTACTTACCCTTTCGTTTATTTTAAAATTTGTGCAACTTGTATTGAGAGGAGAATCATGTAAGCACGGCTCGGATATTTATTGTTTGGGCTTGATGGTAGATACTATGCGTTGAAAATGTTGTATACAATGTTATTGCTAAATGATATGGAAAGTATTAGATACCTTTTTTGTTATTTTTGTACTGGAAATGCCCTTGGTAGGAATATTTTTTATTAAATAATCGATTTCTAAACAATATTTTAAAATATATGGAATCTTAATTTAAAAAAAAATAAACCATGCTTATCACGCCAAACAAACCTTGACAAGAAAGTCTAATCTTACTTAAGCAAAACACCCTTTTCAACTGTCGGAGGCTTGGGATGGGTTGATTTTTTAAATGTTACTAAAATATCAAATAGAATCCATCATTAGCAGCTGTTAGTATCGAACTGGATCGGGACTCGGGAGTGGAGTCGAAACCACATGATCAGTTCCAAGATCCCCAAAGTTCTGCGATTTGCAATGCAATGGATATAATGTACTTCTTTCAGTCATAAATATAGTTATTATTTTCGTCATTGTTGTAGTCATTCGAAACTTCGATTGTCCATATCTTTTTAAATATTTAAATTGTATACATAAAAATCTGGTGTAAATTTGTCTTGAAAAGTGCTTTCATATTATTAAAATTTTGTTAGGTTTTTGATTGCACCAAAATTTGGCAAGTATGGTTAAATCGGCTGTCCAGAATCAGCAAGATACGATTGAGATAACGGATCAAGATATTTGGAAACAAAACAGATCATGAAGGAGATCACCCTCAAAATAGAGGCCGATCGGATACAACTCCCAAAGCGTGTCATCTTTGGGACTCTATCGGCGGCGGGTATAAAAGGCGGACAATAGCGAGCCGCAAAGAACAACACAATCAAACCCACAAATTTACATTGTTCTCTTTTTTCCAGTCGACTAGGAGTAGCTTTTGTAACATAGAATCCTCTCTGTAATTCGATTTTGATCAATAAAGTTGCGCATCGCCGATGTTGATCATCATCAATTACGCCCAGGTATGATTTATTCTGATTTTGCTGCGCATCGTCTTCTTCAGAATCGATTTATCTTTATCCTTCGATTAGCCTTAATCGGCTAGTTAGACTTTCCCTTTTGCCTCGATTTAATCGGCTTTGAGCTGATTGAATTTAAGCCGATTGATCTTCACGATCGGCTTTAAATAAAGTTCATATTTTACCTTGTCGATTCATGAGTCAAATCGACCGCACGCTCTCTGAACGGTGTTAAATGCGGTGTGCTTTTGTCAGAAATCCTACTTCATGTTTTTGACGTCAACAATTTTGCAAATATATTATAATAAAAATTAGTTATCAAAGCTGTATTTTAAAAATCATATCGATCTCTGACAACTATTCGGAGGGAGTACGCACGAGGTCACATTGGGAAAAAGATAGCCATATCGTTGAAACATGGTGGTTCCCTTCCTCGGTTGCAGACCTGCCCTTGTTGAATTTTAAGTGATCCGATAACAGATCAAATAATGATGCTGAGTAGGCAAGTGATGTTTTTGGCATAGTATTTTGGGGCGTGATTCGTGAACTTCTTCACTGTCAAAGTTCTCTAAAAACAAATGGAAAATCGTTAACAATTTATCACGTTTCTCTTATCACAGATTAAGAGAGAGAATACCCCAAAATAAAAACTCCACACAAAAAAAAATTATTACTTTCTTTCCTTTTAGATAAATGGTTTGTGCCCAAAACAACCTTACCAAAAACATGGCTAGCCCTAACAATTTGGCTCTTGTTTGGATGGCTGCCAAAATTTTGGCAAAGCCTATAGCTCTCTAGACATGTCTTAGATATTTCTTGATAATTTTTGGCTAAATTGTGGGCAGCCAATATTTTATCATGGTTGATTCGGACACAAACCAAAAACAAACTAAAGCCTTATTTGGAGAGTTTTAAGCCAACTTCAGATTTCAAAAAAATTAGTAAGCCACTCTAAATAGCTCAGCTTTTAAGTGGCTTTTGACATAAAATAGAAGCCATATATAACTAGCAAAACCAAAAGCTTGGGACGCAATGCAGTAAAAGAAACAGATCGCCAAATGAGTCTAACCTTTCAAGCTCAAAATCAGCACCAAGCTCGAGCAAGTATGAGTTTGAGTTGAGATTCAAACTTAGATTTAGGCTTGAGCTTAGGTCGAGTAAACTCAATAATAGTTAATAATTCAACATGTATTAATTTTCAACAATAAGAAAAACTCAAACTTGACTAATTTGGCAAGTCACTCATGAGCCAAACATTGCAGGGCATAAAGCGAAGCTATGGAAACCAACGCACAGACTTCTCCTTGGTCTAAGAAATATACTTTACTTCATATTCTTTAATGTATGCGTTGAATATAGTGCTTATTGATAATAATTAGGGATAATCTAGTTATTTTTAATATCTTCTTGGTAAATATACTTTATAAATTTGAGCGGATGAGGTAGTGCAGAACGGAGTAGTAGACAAATATTGTGCCTTTGGAGGAAGTATTATGTATGGACAAACTAAGGGTAGACTTGGATGACCGATCGCACCCCTAGGATAGGCCAAATCTTGTAGTGACTAAATCCTGCTTCCATGAATATCTTATGCCAGTTCTGCTCCCCTCGCTCTTTACCCGTTGTGAAGACCATCATGGATTTGTCCATCAAGAGTTGAGACTCAAGTATCTGCTGTGAGGGAGACCCAACCACTGTATCAATGATTATCACCTTCCCTGCTCTTCCTCCTTGTGAAATAGCCTCTCTGCTTCGTGTCAAGACCTTCACGCAATCCTCGTCGCTCCAATTATGTAGCACAAACTGCCATTAAAAAGTTCACAAATCATTAGTAATATAGTATTACTCTCTCGAGTCACAAATAGTTATTGTTTTGGTTATAAATGTACTCAAGCTTTTGAAACTTTGATTGTTAATATCTTCTAAAATATGTAAATTGGTTATATGAAAATCATATGTATATATTTGTCTAAAAACTAATTTCATAATATTATAATTTTGTTTGGTTATATATATATACATATATATATATGGCAGCATATCTAGCGAAAACTCCTTGAAACTCAAGTGTCTAAGTTTTCAAAAATTCTCAAAAAATTAACATACGTAGGGGACATGAGTTTCTACAATCCTGCAAAATTTGAAAACGAAACTCAATTGCATTTGAAAGATATAAAAAAAACAAATTCAGCTTGAATAGTGATTTGCACTGTTCAATACTATTCATATCGCTGTTCAAATTGGATTGAGTCTGGCTTTCAAATTTTCAGTAAAAGCTATGTTTTGAAGACCGTGTCGATATGTAAAACAACAATATTTGTGATCGGAGGAGTAGTATTTTTTGCAAGTTTTTTCTTTTGAGAAGCATATAAGATACGGAATACGGTTAGTAATATATGTACATATATTAACGATTTTAATTATTTGCAGTACAGTATAGAACGACATGCAGGGTATTAATTAACTAGTTGAACTACTGCATCATGAATTAACTGTACCTTGAGTAGTACAACATCAGCGGGTGGAATGAATTCCATCATGTCACCTGCAATAAACTCAACCATGCCATGAGCCGAGATGCCATCCACCACTTGTGGCAGGTCTAACACAGAGCACTTGACCTGCGGGAAGGCCTTGGCAATGGCCATCGCCGTCATGCCATTCCCGCCGCCGACGTCAACCAGCGATGTTATCCCCGTGAACTCCTCGCCGCATTCACGGACGATAAACTCCGCCACAAACTGGCTATCGGACCCCATCCCCTCGTTGAAAACCGCGTTGAACTCTGCGTCAAAGCCTGTGACGCCATACAAGTCCTTGCCATGCGCCATCATGAACGGCGTCTCCAATGCGGCATCGTCCTCGCTCTGAAACCACTGGTGCAATCGTATGGAAGCCGCCATTGAACGGCATGGCGGCCAAGAGCACGAACCGCGACAGGGAAGTGCAGCCATCGACGCCGACGTCGTCAACGAGAAGGCGAGACACGGGGGTGAGGCGGTACACGCACACCGTCGTCGCGGCCCCCTGGCCTTCGGCAGGAACATCCTCAGCCGTGAAGATCCCCGCCACGGCTAGCATCTTCATGAGGCGAGGCACAAAGGGTTGTTTGTTTGGTGGGAGAGGGAGGGTAGCGAGCAGGTCGGACAAGGAGGCGGCGCCACCGCAGCGGTGGATGGCGTTGGGGATTCCAAGCTTGACGGCGGTGTAAAGAGCCGTGGATTTGAGGTATCCGTAGGTGTGGCGCCAAAGCTCTGCCTGGGCTTGCAGCAGCTCTGAGCTTGAGGTGGCCATTCCCGCCGCCGACGTCAACCAGCGATGTTATCCCCGTGAACTCCTCGCCGCATTCACGGACGATCAACTCCGCCACAAACTGGCTATAACTCACTTATCATCTTTAAAGGCAAAATATTGTTAAAACAAAACTTTGAGTATACAACTTATTTTCCTAGTTGCATACTCAAATTCAAACAAAATTTAATTCATTCATGTGGATTGTCATCAATTACCAAAAATGGAGAGATTGAAAGAATCTAGACACCCAATTTATTTTGGTTTTGGTAATTAATAACAATTGTGGTTAAAGGACTAATATTTTCTATTTGAGTATTTTGTGAAGAGGTTGGTCCGAAATTTGAAGAACATAGAAGCTTGAAATGGGTGAAGAAGAAAAGCAAGCATCGAAGACAAAATGGTTAAGGTATAACAGTTAAAGACTTTTCATAGTATTTTGCCGATCTCGGAGTTGGGAGAAAAGATCGAATTGCTAGTTTAGTTGCCGTACTATTAAGAGTGGGTTTTGTCGCATGTTTGATGATGATAAAAGTGCTTAGAGGCTCATTATATAATGCATAAAATTCTTGCAAAGTCATGTGCTTTAAGAAAGATAAAAAGGCATCAAAACCCTCCTTCGGACTCTGTGCGGCCCGGTACGAAGGGGGGTATGTTTTTTAAAGAACAAGGTGCAAACCGCACTTGTGTGGGCGGTATGACCGGAGACCCTTCGGTCATACCGGTGAGCGGTATTACCGGACCCTCACCGGTCATACCAGCCATGTGACCAACGGTCATTAACAGTGCATTAAATACACTATAGCGACCGTTGGCTACCGAGGGGCGTCATACCGGCCCAAGGGCGGTATGACCGGCCTCTCAGGTTGATTTTGGCCAACTTTTGGCCAACGGCTAGTTTTGGTTGGTGAGGGTTATAAATACCCCCACCTCAATTCTAGAGTAAGTTTTGGACCTCATTGATCATCCCTGAGCCCTAGATAGTCTCTGACTCATTTGTGGGCATTAAATTCTTATTTGGTGAGAGTTAGGAGCTAAATTGAGTGGTGTACTTAGAGTTGAGCCTCTAGACACTCAATTCGACCTCAAGCAAGCGTCATCACCTTTTACTCTTGGAGGTTGCCGCCTCATCAACAGGTTGGAGGCGTGTGGCATCGGTGATCTTGTCAAAGAAGCTTGTGAAAAGGCCCGATCGATTGTGAAGGCAAGGAGCTCGCCTAACCGGAGTGGTAAAGAGCTACCACGAGTGATCGAGAAAGGCTCAAGCGGGTGAAACTGGCTTGAAGTGGTTCAAGTCACCTCAACGTGGAGTAGAGGAGACCAGCAAGTCTCCGAGACTAGGGGATAAAATTTCTTGTCTCTCATTCTCTTGTGACTTGCTTTTATAATTTGTGTGCTTAATTTTCAATTCTAGCTATTTGGGTATATTATTTGTAACTAGAATCCTTTATCGATCATACTTGATTTGCTAAAATAACTTGTGATCACTAGTGGATATAGTTGTAATTTGCAATTATTGTCATTATAGCTTAGTGATTTTATTAATTGCAAATTAGAACTGAAAATTTTAGAAACCTCCTATTCACCCCCTCTAGCCAGTTATCCTTGATCCTATTACCGCAAAAACCGCTCGAAAACCGTCAGAAACCGAAGGGTCAGGAAAAAAAAAATTTGGACATTTTTTAAAAAATCGAAAACCGTTCGGTTTTTCTCGAGAAATCTGTCGGTTTTTCACCGAAAACCAACTGACTAATTGAATGTTCCTTAAAAATATTTTTCAAGCGGTTTTCAACAGATTTTGAGCGGTTTTCAACGCATAAATTTTCCAGTTTTTTTGAATTTTTTTAATTAGACCTGTTGTCCGAGTAGTTTTGGATCTCGAACCGCAGCGGTAAGGTCAAAAACCGCGATTTTCGAGCGGTTTTTGTTGGTTTTTGAAACCCTGCTCCCTCCAGCTACAAATATAGTTGTTGTTTCGGTCATAGGTGCAATCATTCGAAACTTTCATTGTCCATATCTTTTAAATATTTAAATTATATACACGAAAATCATGTGTATCGAAAAATATTTTCATAATATTACAATTTTATCAGGTTTTGTAAATATATTAAATAGAAATTAGTAGTTAAAAGCTGTATTTTGAAGACCGTCGATCTCTAAAATGATAACTATTTGTAACGGAGGAAGTACACACGGTCACATTAGAAAAAGATAGCCCTATCGTAGAAACAAGGTTGTTCCTTGCTCGGTTGCATCCTGCGCTTCTTGAATTTTAAGTGATCCGATAACAGATCAAATAATGATGCTGAGTAGGCAAGTGATGTTTTTGGCATAGTATTTTGGGGCGTGATTCGTGAACTTCTCACTGTCAAAGTTCTCTAAAAACAAATGGAAAATCGATAGCAATTTATCACGTTTCTCTTATCACAGATTATGAGAGAGAATACCCCAAACTAAAACTCCTAACCAAAAAATAAATTGATGCTTCCTTTTATTTAAGAGGAATGGTTTGTGCCTAGACCAACCTTACCAAAACTTGGGTAGCCCTAACAATTTGGCTCTTGTTTGGATGGCTGCCAAAATTTTAGCAAAGCCTATGGTTCTATATTCATCTCCTATATATTTCTTGATAATCTTTGGCTAAATTGTGGGCAGCCAGAACCTTCTCCAAAATTTTATCATGGTTGGTTCGGACACAAACCAAACACAGACTAAGGCTCTGTTTTGGGGGTGGAGATTAAGCTAGGTTCAGCTTTCAAAAGGTCAGCAAGCCACTCCAAACAGCTCAGCTTTCAAATGATTTTTGTATAAGTCGGAAGCTTTTTTTAACTAGGAAAAGAAAAAAGTTAAATGCTGAACTGGACATGCTTTTGCAGCTTATTACTAAGGGAAATTAGCTATCTGGCAAACGGTCTCTTATAAAAAAACTATATCTATTTTTCAGCTAAAAAACTAAAAAGTAGCTTTTCAGAAAAACTAAGGGGATGTTTGGGGAGCTGTGCTTCAGTTTTGGGCCAAAAGCTCCCCAAACAGCATGACTGCAAAGCAACTGGGAAGCTAAGCCACAGCAGAAGCACCCCTAAAAGATGCAATTGTTGAGGAGGAGCTTTTCAGCTGTGGCTTCGCTTGAACACCTCCTAACTCGCTCGCTCCGCCTTCCCGACCTTTGCCACCCCGCCTCGCCGCCTCCACGTTACCTCATCACTCGGACGCCGCTGTACTTCGCTATGTTGCTACCTTCTATTTCGGTTAGCCCTCAAAAACTACAGCTGCAACAGTCAGTTTGCCAAACAACATAACAAGAAAAGTCACAAAGAACATTATTCTCGCTTCTGACCAACAAATCAAAAGCAACTTTTCAGCCCAGCCACAACTCCCCAAATAGGCCCTCAAGCTCTCGAACATACTCTAAATTGTTGCTTCTCTCTGCACGTCAGCTGAGCACAGTGGATGGTAGCCGGCAAGGCAAAACAAGAGCCATACTGTCGCATCATCAGAGCTCAAATTTAATGCGCCAGTGCAACATATAAGAGATGGCCTAGCATAGGGTAGGAACTAGGAAGAGGAGGCCGGTTAAAGATTATATTTATCTGCGGGCTACACGACTTAAAGAGCTCCCTTCACGATGGCCTACGAGTCCAAGCTTGGGATGCTGTTGTAGGTAGGCTTTCAAGCTCCAAATCAGCACCAAGCTAGAGTGAGCTTGAGTTGAAATTCAAACTTAGATTTAGGTTTGAGCTTAGCTCGAGTAAACTCGATAACAATTAATAATTTAACATGCATTAATTTTTAATAATAAGAAAAGCTCGAACTTGCCTAATTTGACAAGTCACTTACAAGCACATTGTAGGGCATAAAACGAAAGCTATGGAAACCAATGCACGGACTTCTCCTTGGTCTAAGAAATATACTTCATATTCTTTAATGAATGCGTTGAATATAGTATTTAATGATAACAATTAGAGGTAATCTAGTTATTTTAAATATTTTCTTGATCTAAAAAATATACTTTATAAATTTGGATAGATGAGATAGTCTGGAACGGAGTAATAGATAAATATTGTGCCCTGGAGGGAGTATTATGTATGGACAAACTACGGGTAGACTTGGATGACCGATCGCACTCCTAGGATAGGCCAAATCTTGTAGTGACTAAATCCTGCTTCCATGAATATCTTATGCCAGTTCTGCTCCCCTCGCTCTTTACCCGTTGTGAAGACCATCATGCACATGTCCATCAAGAGTTGAGACTCAAGTATCTGCTGTGAGGGAGACCCAACCACTGTATCAATGATTATCACCTTCCCTGCTCTTCCTCCTTGTGAAATAGCCTCTCTGCTTCGTGTCAAGACCTTCACGCAATCCTCGTCGCTCCAATTATGTAGCACAAACTGCCATTAAAAGGTTCACAAAACATCACTAATATAGTATTACTCCCTGAGTCACGAATAGTACATTGTTTTAGATATAAATGTAGTCAAGCTTTTGAAACTCTGATTGTTAATATCTTTTAAATTTTGTAAATTGTTTACATGAAAATCATATGTATATATTTGTCTGAAAACTAATTTCATAATATTATAATTTTGTTAGGTTATATATATATATAACCATCTTTACTATAAAAACTCCGTGAAACCCATGTGTATAAGTTTTCAAAAATTCTCAAAACATTACCATACGTAGGGGAGGTATGTTTCTACAATCCTGCAAAATTTGAAAACCAAATTCAATCGGATTTGAAAGATATGAAAAGGACAAATTCAGCTTAAATAGTGATTTTGCACTGTTCAATACTATTCATATACGATTGAATTTGATTTTCAAATTTTCAGTAAAAGCTACGTACCGTGCCGATATGTAAAGCGTCAATATTTGTGACCGGGAGTAGTATTTTTTGCAAGTTTTTTTTCTTTTGAGAAGCATACAAGATACGGAATGCAACCATATATTATATCTACATATATTAACGATTTTAATTATTTGCAGTACAGTATAGAACGACATGCAGGGTATTAATTAACTAGTTGAACTACTGCATCATGAATTAACTGTACCTTGAGTAGAACAAAACTACTGCATCATGAATTAACTGTACCTTGAGTAGTACAACATCAGCCGGTGGAATGAATTCCATCATGTCACCTGCAATAAACTCAACCATGCCATGAGCCGAGATGCCATCCACCACTTGTGGCAGGTCTAACACCGAGCACTTGACTTGCGGGAAGGCCTTGGCAATGGCCATCGCCGTCATGCCATTCCCGCCGCCCACGTCAACCAGCGATGTTATCCCCGTGAACTCCTCACCGCATTCACGGACGATAAACTCCGCCACAAACTGGCTATCGGACCCCATCCCCTCGTTGAAAACCGCGTTGAACTCTGCGTCAAAGCCTGTGACGCCATACAAGTCCTTGCCATGCGCCATCATGAACGGCGTCTCCGATGCGACCTCGTCCTCGCTCTGGAACCACTGGTGCAAGCGTATGGAAGCCGCCACATTGAACGGCATGGCGGCCATGAGCACGAACCGCGACAGGGAAGTGCAGCCATCGACGCCGACGTCGTCAACGAGAAGGCGAGACACCGGAGTGAGGCGGTACACGCACGCCGCCGTCGCGGGCCCCTTGCCTTCGGCAGGAACATCCTCGGCCGTGAAGATCCCCGCCGCGGCTAGCATCTTCATGAGGCGAGGCACAAAGGGTTGTTTGTTTGGTGGGAGGGGGAGGGTAGCGAGCAGGTCGGACAAGGAGGCGGCGCCACCGCAGCGGTGGATGGCGTTGGGGATTCCAAGTTTGACGGCGGTGTACAGAGCCGTGGATTTGAGGTATCCGTAGGTGTGGCGCCAAAGCTCTGCCTGGGCTTGCAGAAGCTCTGAGCTTGAGGTGGCCAACGTGGGCATGGATTGGCTCTGCTCCATTGCTCCTCTTGCTACTATGGTCTTGTGTTGAAGTACTAGCGCTAGTCTGACAACCAAATCCATTGCGCATGATTTATAGGCTCGAACTCGATGCCAGAAACGGTGCATTAGGATACGCACAATAACCCATATCTCAATGTTATCTTTAATGATTTCAACTCACCTAAAGTCAGTACCAAAGACAACATCTCTAATAGTTGGTCTCTAAAATCATTCCTCAAACTATTTTATATTTTTTCATCACACCTTCCACCACACTCTATTACTATTTGTGTTGGTTTGTGTGCTCAGGTTGTCAGTAAATTCTCTTTCCTTTACTTTTTCTCTTCTCTACATAAGATTTTGCTAATATGGTATAGCTAGAGACAGCTGAAGTCGAATTTTCTTAAATAATATATTTTTTAAAAGTAATTGCGACATTAATACACGGATAGGGGTAGTACCTTATTTTGTTGTCATCATATACATGTTTTATACTTCCTCACTTAATGTATGATTTACTATTTCACACCATTTATTTTGTTGTGCTCGCGTTTTATTTCATTCATCATAATCTATTTCCTAGTATAGAACCGTATCATTGCCCTACGAACAGGCGTTTCCACTAGGCGTTTTGAAGTATGATAAGGTTCCCGGATCCACGTTGTATGAAAAAGGCGTTCTGCATATTTTTATCCCTTTTATCACATCGGCCTGAAAAAAGGCTCCGAGATCGACTAGACAAGTCACTGGTATGATCCATCACCTTTTGCAGTGATAAGTTACAACACTGCCCAATATTTCTTACTTTTTCAGGCCGATTTTACAACAATACACCATCACTTTTGCCAGACCGATTTGATAACACGCTACCATCAACTTTGTCAGTCCTAACACATTGCATGCACGACTAACTTTTCAGCATGACTTACAACACACTCCAGCATTTTTTTTGTCCCTCTGTACGTTTCAATCTTACATTCTAACACTTAGTCCATACACCACCACTTCGAGTCTATAAAAGGCCAAACCGCAAGCACACAACTGCAGCTCCCACTCACACTTCTTCACCATGGCTGGATCCTCTAGCAGAGTATTTTCATGGACACCGATATGAGCAACAGTGGCTCTCAATTACGTTGAAGGTTACGCGTGGTGGGATGGACGATCCATTCAAAGAGGAGAACCTAAGTAAAGTGGTGTTCAAATTGCAAGAGTGACACCCGACATTACGGAGGCATAACTTGACAACCTCTAGCTTTGAACCTTGTGACCTCAGACGACTGAAAGCGCACTTGCAATGGTGGCGTCAAAGATATTTCAGGGTGTGCGAACTAGCCGACCACCTTTCTGCTACATGTTTCTCTAGAAGATATTACAGGGTACTGATGCTGCCCGATCGGTATGCAAAGCATATTAAGGTTAGTTATTTTATATTTGCTCGCCTTACTAATCTTTTTACCATTATACATGAGTTCACTACTTCGTATGCTCGTCTTGTGTGTTAGTCATTTCCAGAGGATGAAGAGTTGTTGAACAAAGATATCCCAGAATTCTTAGCGATGTATATGCTCTTCGGCGGGGGTGTGATGTCTGATTCGCGTAGAAGATACAGAAGCGGATCTAACTGGAGGGGTAGAGATCGACACATTACTTCTGCAGCATCAAGTTCAAGAGGTCGTTCAACCACTACCGGAGGGGGGCTTGCTCCTAACTATGCAAATGACGATGACGATTTTGTATCACCTCTACCTTGATATTCAAGCACTTCCACAGCAGGCCGTTCAAGAAACAATGCAAGAGAACGTTCAACCAGCACTAGAGGCGGGCTAGTTCCCAACCATACAAATGACGATGACGATGATGATGACGATTTTGTATCACCTCCACCTCGACGTTCAAGCACTTCCACTAATAGATGACTTTTATCGTTGTCAACAGGCCCTATACCGAAGACTATGAACATACAATGTATGATTTTGTGACTTATGTTGTATCCCAGTTTTATCAATTCTCTGAGGCATGTACGTACCTATGTTGTATCGCAGTTTTATGAATATCAATGTCGGGTTTTATTTGTCGTCAAATTTGTCGCACATCGAAAGACGAACAACGAAATTTGATTTTTTTTTCCCGAAAATAATTAACTGACAAATAATTTTATAAAGCACTACATTAATTAGCATCGACACATACAATTAATTTTTCCGAATTAATTGACCCTACTTTGAACAATACAATTCTACGACCCGTCAAAATAACATTGACGATTTTTCTTGTAAATTAAATTTCCTCTAAAGAAGTTTTGATCGAATTTATAATTTTTTCGGGCGATTTCTTCCTGTCATCCTATGGTCGGGTGACTGAGGTGTATTCTTGCAATTTTTTAGCGCAAGATATATTTCTCCAATTTTAATAAAAAAATTGTATTACTTATTAAAAAAATTTCTACATGAATTATCACCGAAAAATATGAATTTTTCTTTATTTATTGACCCTACTTTTAACTACATGAATTATCATCGACAAATTTATTATTTGAAAATATTTCGCATTTATTTTAAAAAAATTCACCTATTTTCGTCAAATGGTATAACGAAAATAGTTTGTCACCATACCGTGTGACGACACCCTATTTTCGCCATACTATTTGGTGAAAATAGGTGTCCCGACAAATAAATCATCAAGCGTTCTTAATTGCGCAATTAGCCTATTTTAGCCACCTTGTTTGGCGAAAATACCATTCGCCAAACCATCTGGCGACTACGATTTTATGCCAACCGTGCGGCGACGTAGTATTATTTTGCAAATTTTTAATCCGCATATTAATGTCGCAATTACTTTTAAAAATGTATTATTTAAAAAGTCACCAATTATCCATTGCGCATGATTTATAGGCTCGAACTCGATGCGAAGCGGTGCATTAGGATATGCACAATAGGCCATATCTCAATGTTATCTCTAATGATTTCAACTCACTTAAAGTCAGTACCAAAGACAACATCTCTAGTAGCTGGTCTCTAAAATCATTCCTCAAACTATTTTATATTTTTTCATCACACCTTCCCCCACACTCTATTACTATTTGTGTTGATTTATGTGATCAGGTTGTCTCTTGTATAAGAGACAACAAATTCTCTTTCCTTACCTTTTTCTCTTCTCTACATAAGATTTTGCTAATATGATATAGCTAGAGACAGTTGAAGTGGCACTATTAAAGATAAGCTTAAGCTTAACAATCGCAAGTCGCAACCATCATTATGCCCCCTAGTGTGAAGTGTGAACGCGCGCGACGAGCAGCGCCCGTGCATTCATGGGATGATGTAGGTCACAAATCATAGCTCACGTGTGTCAGCAGTGACCTCCCGACCTATCGGCTTGGCGCAATACTTTTCAGTTTTCACACAACTGATGTTTTGAGTTTGACGACAATGGTGCAGCGTTGCCTAACCTGGAATGAGATCAGGTGCAATTTGTGAAGAAACTAAACCGAAGCACAGTAATGTGCAGTAGGACCTTCTCCCCGGCAATGGATTTAGAAATCAAGGGCTAAGGCGACGTTTGAATTCATGCGGAAATTTAATTGTTTTCTATGAAATTTCTATGAAATTCTTGAGTGCTAAACTGGGCCTAGATATCTCTCGCGTCAGTGAAGCATCAGTAGTATATTATAGAAATAGGAAGTTATTCAGTGGTAGTAAAAAAATGCTGCGGCGGTTTGCTGCTACGTTTCCACCTGCATCTGCTGTCAAGATCCTAGCCACCGCTTTTATTTGTAGTAGCTGCTGCGTGTTACCGTGCATATGTAAATTAACTACAATTACTAGGAAGCGTATCTCCTGCGTTCGAGATGTAAAGGCAGAGAAGACATAGTGACCAAGGATTCAAATTTTGTTTTCGGATTAAATTTCGTCTAGGATCGAAACTCGAAATTTCGCTGAAATCTCGGTATTTCGGACAAATCTTGGTCTAAGTTCAAAAACCAAAATTCAAATCCGGTCTGTTTTAAACTGAAAAAATCCGAAATTCAGCCGATTTTTTCGAAATTTTGGGCGAAATATCCGAAATTTTGGTGGTTTTGCACTGGCTGAAAATGGGCCAAACAATGACGAACAACTTTGAAATTTTTTCTGGAGAGTCCTGACACAATTGTGATATTGCCATAAAACTTTCGTATAATTATGAAGTATGTGGAATTTTTAAAAATTTAAACATTGGTACTGTCATGATAAAACACCGACCAGCAATTTTGAAGTGAATGAAAAATAGGACAAACCATGTTAGAAATATATGAATTTTTTTTGCATGATTCTGATGCATTAATAATGTTCCCATAAACTTTTCAAATGATAATCAAGCTTTATGAATTTTTGAAAATTCGGACAGTGCTACTGTCATGTTAAAAGCCTTATCGGTAAACTTGAACAAAATTAAAAATAGTTTAAACCACGTTAGAAATTTTTTACAATTTTTTTGGATGGTCCTAATGTATCTTTAATGTTTATATAAAAGTTTTAGGTAATTATCACACTCTAGAAAATTTATAAAATTCTGACAAGGTTACTATCCCAATTATGTCCATTCTGTTTTTGATTTTTTTAGAGATAACAAATGAAGTTAAATTATTTTAAAAAAATTATGTATGATCATAAACTACTAGATATAGTACAATAAATTTGTCAGATCATTATCAAGCTTTTAGAATTTTATAAAATTCTAACAGTGTTTCTGCCAAAATTTTAAAATATCCCAAAAATATAAGTTTTTCGACAAATTATCATCAAAGATTACTTTTTCATGGGTTATTGATGTAATTGAAGTCAAATCTGGCCATAAAAAGCAAAATCCAGATTTTTTTTTTCATGAAATTTCGCCTGGTTTGGGCGAAATTTCATCGAAAAAATGGAAGTACTGTAGTATTTTTCAAAAAAGTTCCGCCCAGTAATTTAGATCTTGTAGGGGCCGAAATTCGACGAAATTTCTATCCTCGACAGTGCCTTCTCGTTAGTGCTGTTCTCAGCAGTCCGATGGAGAAAGGACAATGCACACCAAACCTTATACAATGTTAAATACTTCCTCCATTCGAATTTATAGGGATTATAAACAGAGGCGAATGCATCACCTGGACAGGTCAGGCGCCTGTCCAGGCTTGCCAGTGATCTACAATAGAGTAGTCCAGCTGCCTCGCTCGATATTTACATGTGTATTGAATTATGCTTTTAGTTAAGAAAACTTAATGCAGTCCTCAATTTTGTTTATATGATGTGTATCTGGACTTATTCGTATTTATTGGTTGTAGTCATTGTAGTAAGGCTTGCCTAGGGCTCCAAAATTTTCTAGCTCCACCACTACTATAAACTACCTAATATTAGCTCATGAACAACAATGACAAAAACTTGGCTAGCCCAGTGGAGTACGCAAGGAGAGGGCACAAAGGGGCTTGAGCACCGGTTCTGATCGTCGTGCTTCTAGTACACCCTTAGTCCCACAACCTTTTATCAGTAATCTTTAAGGTGCTACACTGTAACATCCCAATTTTTTCTTTTTTTTATTGTGTTGTTTGTGCATTTCATGGTTTTTCTGAATTTATTGGATTTTTATGGAATTTATTTGAATATATTTTAAATTAAGTATATTGGACTTTTATGAAAACTAATTAATTATAGATAAAATTAATATCAAGTTTGTCTAAAAATATTTTATTTGGGTTCAAAATGTCTTAAGTATTATTGAGATTTTTCTTGGATTTTTTTCTAATATTTTTAGTGCTTAAAACTAATTAATTGAATTTCTAGAATTATTTTTAAAAAGAAAAACTGGGAAATCAATAAATAGTTATGGGCCAAGCACGTTACTGTTTGCGCTCGCGGCCCGCTTCTGTACCGCCCAAGCTGGCCCGTGAAGCCCGCTTCTTGAAACCCTAGCCTATTGCCGTTAGATCGCGATCCGTCGGTCCAGAAGATGCCGCGTAAGAGTTTACGTTGTGGCCGTCGGATGTGGACGTGTGTTGGGCGTGGAATCATCATCTCCGATGCGGAGACTAGTACACACCGCCGTATTGCAGCTGGACTCGAAGTCCGTGTCTACCACCTGCACGCCTCCCTAGACCCCTTTAAAAGCCACGAGTGGTCGCCTAGGGTTCTGCATCAGCCGCCGCCCTTGCTACCCTAGTTCGTTGCGCCCGAGACGCTGCTGTTATTGCGCAATTGCTCGCCAGAGTTGAAGCTCAAGTCGCCGCGGATTTCCGTCTTTGAGGATCGTTTCCGCCGTCATCAAGTGGAGCGTCGAGATCATCGTGCCAAACCGCAGCGGATCCGCACACTTCCGAGGCCAAATCGTTGCCGTGCACCATGTTTTTGGTCATCATCTACCTCTCCGGTAGGGTTCCGCCTTCCCTCCGCCTTTTTCTCGCCGCTGTGAACCCTGTCCGTCCGATTCGTCATGGAAGGACCCGATCGTGACACGTCCTACCATCGGATTCTTCGAGAACGGCTCAGCTTCTGCCACGCGTCGGCAATCAGGAAGCGCAACGTGGGCGGCGCTGCAACCATTCATGTGGCGTCGCGTGTTGGCATAGAGCCCTAAGCGCTGTGGATCGGGTCCACGGTGAACCAACGCGGTTCTGTGGATCTAATCCATAAACCAAGGCGATGTGGCGTGACGTGATTGGTTCAGGCGTGGCTGACGTCAACATGACGCAATAAAATACTTTTTCTATTTAAAAATAATTCGGTTTATTATTTTGATTTTTAGATTTTTGAATCTTTTGAGAGCCCGTTCTCCCTCATACAAGCTCCGATTGAGGTGATTAAAATTTTTAAAGATTTGTAAAATTGAGATATATTTAATGGTGAATTTTATTTGATTTTTGGAGTTTTTTTACTCTCTATTTTGGTTTTTATTTGGTTTTCTCTTTTGTTACGCGTAGACGTTGAATTGTGCAACGCATCCGAGGAAGATCCGTCAGCTCAAGAGCAGGTTCTAGAGTAAGATCAAGACCTTTTCAAGGTAAGTTATGCTTTGACCATGTTGAACCTTAGATTGGTTCATTATAGTTGGTTAATACTAAAATCGACATGGGTTGGTTAGACCGTGTTAGTATGCTTAGCCATACCACGTCATCACATGTATTTGAATCATCAATATTTAATCTTGACTAATGAAATATAGAACATGATTGTGAATTGGTGTGTTAGGTGTTATCACACAATGATATTGAGTTGTTGTGGTGAGGGATGCCACATAACGATGTTGACTTGTTGATAGCATGTAGTGCTTGGTAATCAACTAGGGTGATAATCATTTAGATTGGAGCAAGTGGCAGTGTGCCAAGGTTGGTTGAAGGGCAAAGGGTATATGGAAGTCTTGCCCTAGTCATTCTAAGGACTTAACTTGCAAGTATTTGACCTGAGTCAATCATGCAACCACATATCTGGTATGGGATAGCTTAGCTGATTAATTTGCAATATCTTAGCTTTAATACTATCAATGGTGGTGTGAGTCTCGGGTTCACGGATTAACTCACATGGCGCAAGAGGAGGGCCTGAATATGGTAACCAGTCCCACCAGTGTTGAAACCTTGGCGGGTAGTATTGGGTTAAGGCAGAACATTGTAAAGGCTTTGTTATAATCGCTCGTCTTTGTGGTGTGGTTGTATCGTGTGGGTAAAGTGCATAACCTCTGCAGAGTATAAATCTATTCGGATAGCCGTGCTCGCGGTATTGAGCATAGCTCAGGAATTATAGTGAAGGGTTAGATTTTAATTAAATGAAAACTTGGTTGGGATGGTAGGTTGCCATGGGAAGTTGAAAACTTGATTTAGGATTAGAAATCTTGGTTTACTTGAGAAATACTGAAATTACTATTTACTGTTATTTGTATTATGGTCTTTACAATCTATTTATTGTACTTATTCATAAATACTGCTTTATTTCAAAATAACCATGGTAGCCATTCCTTTGGAATAAGCCTTGCATATAGAGTATTAGAAATGCATTTGTGCACAACTTGTTGAGTGCTTTCAAATATTCACCTTTGCCAACAACAACATCATGAGGAGTCTACCCCTGTTTTGGAGTACCAAGATGACACGAGTAATTAGGATCCGGGCCTTGTCAGTTGCCCGTGGTAAACTGATGGGTTGTCTACGTCTTCTTATTCCGCTGCATTGTTTTAGTTTATTATTCAAGATGTAGTCTTGCGTGGCTTAATAATGTAAGTTGGTTATAAAATCATACAATTAGTTATATTCAATAAATGGAGTTTTTATATTGTTAACGCTTTGTATTGTGATATTTACCGATGTTGAGCATATATGCACTAGCGTGATCCTAGACTGATGCGGTATACACAGATGGTTTGAATTGATAAATTCGGATCCCAATACACCGGCCGTCCACCATAAACGCAAAGAAGCGTAGTAACAAAGAACACCCCCTCTTTTTTTCTTATGCATGCCACTGGGTTAGCCCCCAACAATTTGGCCTTTGTTTGGAGCTGCCAAAAGTTTGACAAAGCCTATCGCTCTATAGTCATGTCCTGAATATTTCTCGCTAATCTTTGGCCAAATTGTAAGCAGCCAGGCAAGATCGGTTCGGACACAAACCAAACACAACCTAAATTGTTGCTTCTTGCTGCACGTCTGTCGTGCACTGTCCATGGCAGCCGGCAAGGCAAAACAAGAACCAGAGCAGCCCAGCCCAACGGTGCACAAGTGCTGCATATAGACACGGCCTGGCATCCGGTAGGAACTAGGAAGAGGGCGACGGCCCAGGAGTAGATGCTTCGGCCGTAGGGTGCAGTTGCAGGCTTTCAGCACTAATCTGCCGTCTGCCCCTTACCAGCCGGCTCGGCTTGTAGTTGTTGCGACGGCATATCGACGTGAAGTACTTTTAAATGAGTAGAGCGTGTTTGTGTTGGAAATATTAGGAATTTTCTCAATATTTTAATCCACAGAATTATGTAAATCATGATTAAACAAAGATGCAATTTTTGTTCAAAGCCAAAGGTACTAGATAACAAATTATCTATCTCATACGCAAAGACTAATGAACAAGAAATCAGCATGATTAAAATACGGTATAAGTTAATATACCCTTGAGCCGATGCCACCGTTGGCACAGGCGCAGACAGAACATTCTCGTTCGCCATGACGGTTGAAGTAGACGATCACAGGTTGTCGCAGTGAAGCGGTTGATGCAGTGCAGACGCGTTGCAGATGAGTAACCGACGATCATTATGCCAGCCATCAACCACATCCGTTACGATGTAATCGCGGCGATTCTTGGTCACATTGATCACTGCGTTATCTGGTCATATTGACTCTGAAGCGGCAAAACAAACCGCCCCGCCCGGCACATCACGTCCGCTGGCTCGGCACGGCTGCTTATTGCGCACGTCTCGACTTCGCTTTTCGCACGCACACGCGACACGCACACGCCCACGCCACGCCACGCCTCGGCTCGGCTCGGCTCGGCATACAAGTGCGTGTGGCACAGCCTTTACCCTTTTCCACCTTGCTAATTGAGAGACACACAACTCAACTATTTAAGTTGGTCAAACCTTCTCTCAATTACTCATATGGTACTAAACCAAATTGATGACTCCTAGTATTCTAATGGGCCTTTTGGAATTTCTATTAAATTAATTATGGGCCATCCCATAATAATCTAACAATCCCCACCAAATTTCAAAGGCACATTTGAAATACTCTCGATTCAATGTAGTTTGATATACCGTTTTTCGATGGAGACTGTTAAGTTGAACTTCCATCTAGAATAAAGGTTACGCTCATCCACAACTGAACAATGGACTATGCCTTGAATTGACAGTTTTGTGCGAACAAGTTTCACCAAAGTCCTTTACTGATACTAGGCTGCTAAATGCATCCCCTCGGTTTGGAGCTTATAAGTCATACTCCTTAGCCTTTCATGAGCATCTTGAGATCACCCAATCTCATAAACTGTGACTAGCAGTCGAACTCATATAGGTGTATTCCTCATAAGATGTTCTGTAGGACAACATCTCTGCTTATCAAAACCACTCGGAATACATTAAGGTATAACCAACCCGCCATACGAGAATAGGAGAGTTATTGCATCTCAAGCGGAGTGGGCCAAATCTGAAGTACTCTCCTCTCGATCAATCACTAGCTTGTCTCAACATCCTAATTCACGGGATCTCTGATCAAATAGGATGAGTTACCACTAAGACATGACTTTATGTGGGTCTCAAGCCCATCTCCCTCGATGCTTCATCTATCACATTCCGTGATAGTCCCTTTGTAAAAGGATCGCCAAGTTTTAGCCGTCGGACATAGTCCAACGCTATAACTCGAGTTTCTCATTTTCTGACAGACTTCAACCGCCTCTTAACGTGCCTTGATGACTTCATGTTATCCTTAGAATCTATTTACCTTGATAATCACCGTCGATTGTCACAGTTCAAAAGAATAGCGAGCACCGCTTCTCAACTACCGGTAAGTCCTTCACAAGTTCACGCAGCCAATCGGCTTCCACAGAGGCGGTATCTAATCTTGTGAGTTACGCTTCCATTGTAGACCTCGTTAAGATGGTGCGCTTGCAAGACTTCGAAACAGCTCCACCACCCAATGTGAACACATATCCACTTGTGGCTTTTATTTCATCGACATCGGATATCGGTTTGAATCACTATAACCCTCAAGTACCCTAGGGTACGGTGTAGTGAATTCCATAACTTGATGTCCCTTTTAGATAGCGCATTACTCTCTCAAAAGCATGCCAATGATTATCTCCGGGTTTGAAACAAACCGGCTTAGTTTGCTCACAAAGAAGCGAGATATCGAACCTTGTTGCACTAGCTAAATACATCAATGAACCAATGATTTGGGAATATCTCAATTGATCCTTTGCTATTCGTTGGTTCTTTCGTAATAGCACACTTGGATCATACGGCGTTGGAGCAGGTTTGCAATCGCTATAGCCAAAGCGACTCAACACCTTTTCCACATAATGGGACTGCTCAAGAGTAATCCCACCGTCACCTTCTCTTAACAATTTAATGTTTAAGATGACATCCGCTACTCCCAAATCTTTCATTTCAAAGTTTTCAGACAAGAAGTCCTTGACTTCCTTAATCACATTAAGGTTCGTCCCAAAGATCAGTATGTCATCAACATACAGACACATAATCACTCCTTCACCCCCACCATAGCGGTAATACACACATTTGTCAGCTTCATTCACAATAAAGCGGCGGATGTTAAAGTTCTGTCGAACTTCTCGTGCCCTTTGCTTAGGTGCTTGCTTAAACCATACAAAGACTTCAACAACCTACACACTTTTCCTTCATGACCCTTTACTACAAATCCATCAGGCTGATCCATATAGATTTCCTCTTCCAACTCTCCATTAAGGAAAGCCGTCTTTACATCCATCTGATGGATGATCAGACCGTAGGAGGCAGCCAAAGACAGTAGTACTCTAATAGTGGTCAATCTGGCAACAGGTGAGTAAGTATCAAAGAAGTCCTCGCCTTCTTTACTGGTATAACCCTTGGCCACAAGCCTTGCCTTGTACTTTTCAATCGTACCATCGGGCCTCGGCTTTTCTTGAACACCCACTTACATCCTCTGAGTTTACACCCATATGGACGTTCAACAACTTCCCAAGTTCCATTGCTCAAGATGGAATTCATCTCACTCTGGACCGCTTCCTTCCAATAGTCGCGTCACGAGATGAATAAGCCTCCTCAATGGTTCTTGGAGTATCATCCACTAGATATACAATGAAGTCATCACCAAAAGACTTTGTAGTCCTTAGTCTCTTACTCTTACGAGTTACTTCATTGCCCTCATCTATTGGATTTTCCTCAAAAATGGGCTCAATTTGTATAGGAGTGGAAGGTTTAGGAGAGAAGATAGATTCTTGGCGGATGAGCTAAGTGTCTCTTTCATAGGAAATAAGTCCTCAAAGAATGTGGCATCATTGGACTCAAAAATTGTACCTTCATTCATATCAGTACTCAGTTTCACTATTAAGAATCTATATCCAACGCTGTGAAAAGCATAACCAATAAAGACACAATCAACGGTTTTTGGTCCAAGTTTACGCTTCTTTGGGATGAGACACATTCACTTTAGCCAAACAACCCCAAGTGCGTAAATAGGAGAAATTTAATCTTTTCCTCTCCCATTCCTCGAATGGTGTGATTTCCTTATTCTTTGTAGGAACCTGTTTAGGACATGACATGCAGTCAATATAGCCTCACCCCACCATCCCTTGGAAAGTCCCATTGTTTCTAACATGGCGTTAACCATCTCGATTAGAGTACGGTTCTTTCTTTTGGCAACCCGTTTGATTGGGGCGAATAGGAGGCGTCCTCTCATGGATTATTCCATGTTCCTCATGAGAATAAATTAAACTCATTAGAAAAGTATTCTCCACCACGATCGACCTAACCCGTTTGATTTTTCTCTCAAGTTGGTTCTCGACTTGACTTTATAGATCTTAAAATAGTGAAAAGCCTCATCTTTTGACTTTAATAAATACACATAGCAATATCTAGTAGAATCATCAATCAAAGTCATGAAATACCTCTTACCACCCTTTGTCAACTCCCGTTCATCTCGCATAAATCGGTATGAACTAGTTCTAACGGTGCCAAGTTTCTGCCTCTGCTTTGCCTTGTGAGGCTTGCGAGGTTGCTTAGATTGCACACATACTTGACACTTAGAACCTTTGATTTGGGTAAATTTTGGGATTAAATTCATACTGGCTAACCGCATCATGCAACCAAGATTAATATGACAAAGTCGTGAATGCCAAACATCAGTCTCATGATTACAAACATGATTCACAATTTTATTCATGTCCGTCAAAGACAAGCGGAACAAGCCTCCGCTCTCATAGCCTTTTCCAATAAAAGTTCCAATTTTAGAAACAACACATTTATTGGATTCAAAAACTAGCTTAAAACCGTCTCTCCACAATAGAGACTCGCTGACAAGGTTTTTATTTATCACGGGCACGTGATGCACGTTCCTCAGTCGCATGACTTTTCCTGAAGTAAACTTCAAGTCAACTGTGCCGACTCCACGTACAAGTGCCTGCGACCCATTCCCCATCAACACGGAGGTAGCCCCTGCGACCTGGTAAGAAGAGAATAAGGATCTATCAGCACAAACATGTATATTGGCCCCCGTGTCAATCCACCAATCAATGAGCGACATCTTGATAGAGCGGTAGGTATTGAAACATACCGGATGTTCCTCCTCGGTATTACCAATAACAACGTTGGCAGACTTTTTCTGCTTATTGTCTTTGCGATCAGGGCAATCCTTTGCCCAATGATCAGTACCATTACAGACAAAGCAGTTTCCTTTTCCTTTATTCTTCTTCTTCTTGAAGCTAGTAGTTTGAGCGGCCTTGTTCTTGTTCTCGGGCTTTTGGACTTATTTTTATTCTTCTTGTTGAATTGAAAGATTTTCTTTTGTACCACATTGGCACTAGAACTTTCTTTCCCACGTATATCTTTTGCCCTCGCTTTCTCCTCAACATTTAGAGACCCAATGAGACCAAAGAACGCTGAACTCTTGTCTCTTGTGTTTTAGAGTAGTAGCAAAATCCCTCCAAGAAGGTGGCGACTTAGCATGATGATGCATCCATACAAACTTGTCGGGTAATGCACATGTAAAATTCTCAAGTTCTTTCGCAAAGCTTGAACCTCATGAGCTGTTCTACTACTGAGTGGTCATCAACCATCTTGTAGTCATGAAACTGCTCCATGACATAGAGTTCACCGCCGCGTCAGAGACTCCGAATTTTGCCTCAAGTGCATCCCACATTTCTTTACCACTTGGCAAAATCATGTACACATCAACAAGATTTTCTCCAAGAACACTAATCACGACGCCTCAAACAAGTTATCCGCAGCCGTGAAGGCACTCTCCTGCTCAGGAGAGAGCCCACCCTCAGGCTGTGGCTTGCCTTGCGCAACATGATACACGTTCATGGCAGTCAACCACAAAATCATCTTGGCGCGCCAACGCTTGTAATTTGCGCCACAAATACGATTGGCTTAAGCGCGGCGGCCGATGAGTTGTAAAATTCCTAGGATAAGGTTTTGGATTGTTGGAAATATTAGGAATTTTCTCAATATTTTAATCCACGAATTATGTAAATCATGATTAAACAAAGATGCAATTTTGTTCAAAGCCAAAGGTACTAGATAACAAATTATCTATCTCATACGCAAAGACTAATGAACAAGAAATCGGCATGATTAAAACACGGTATAAGTTAATATACCCTTGAGCGGTGCCACCATTGGCACAGCGAGAACATTCTCGTTCGCCATGACGGTCGAAGTAGACGATCACGGGTTGTCGCGGTGAAGCCTTGGTGCGATGAAGCGGTTGATGCAAAGTCGCGAGGCGCGTTGCGATGCGAATGCGCTTCTAGGAACACTTTTCGGCGATCGCGTGGTCGCTCCCCAAAACCTTATCGGCCTTCTATCTCGAGCAAGATCTCAAGAAGGGCGAGGTTCCGAGGCTGCTCCCTCGCTACTTGTGCGCGCAAGAAAGCAGAGGCGAAATGCAAAGGGCAATGCAGAACAATGGAGTATGCGGAAGAGTCAAGCGGTGAAGAAAAGCACAACCGTGGCTCTCCTTATATAGCCTTGCGACATGCAACGGCGGGAGCGGGAGTTACCGACCATCAACTCATGTAGCCGTTACGATGGCCGATGATCATTATGCGACCATCAACCACGTCCGTTACAAATGGCGGCGGCGATTCTGGTCACATTGATCACTGCGATTCTTGGTCATATTGACTCTCAAGCGGCAAAACAAACCGCCCCGCCGGACATCACGTCCGGCTGGCACGGCTTTGCTGGCTCACGCACATCTCGACTCGACTCGACTTCGCACCGACTTCGCTTTACGCACACGCCACGCCTCGGCTCGGCTCGGCTCGACTCGGCAGCAGCAGCGTGTGCACAACCTTTACCCTTTTCCACCTTGCTAATTGAGAGACACACAACTCAACTATTTAAGTTGGTCAAACCTTCTCTCAATTACCCATATGGTACTAAACCAAATTGATGACTCTAGTATTCTAATGGGCCTTTTGAATTTCTATTAAATTAATTATGGGCCATCCCATAATAATCTAACAGTTTGAGCTAAGGTTGATTTTAGATATGGACTTGAGCTCAGTTTAGTTTAAATTTGAGTAGGCTTGAGATCAACTAGAAAACTTCAGAATCATCAACAATTCAACATGCATCAGTTTTCAGTAATAAGAAAAGCTCAATTCCAGCTCGAATAAATTCAGTAAAAGATAAAATATAGTAATATTCAACAAGTGAGAATAGATTATCATAACTCACAATATAATAGCATGCATGTCTTCATAAGAGCAAACATGAGAGGGAAGGACTTGGGAGTGCTGACGAGTGAGAAATTTACCTGGCTCTGACGAGCTATTCGAACTTGGCTCGTTGAAGCTCGCGAGGTCGAGATCAATCTCTAGTTCAACATATTTAGAACTTAAGCCAAGCTCAAATCAAGATTAGAATGAGCTGAGCTCGAGCAGCTCATAAGCATCGAGATTCTTTTACAGCCCTAAGATCGGGGTATGTAATTCATCTTCTCTACACGTCATGCTGTTACCAATTACTGAGCAAAAATGGTTCCTGCCCAGAAGAACAGAGCCCACGTGCGCGGCTCGGTCTCCCTCCGGCCTCCGCTAACGTCTCCGGTGAGTCCGAATCATGCATATTTGATCGCTTCCTTCCCGGGTCCCCCATTTGCCACTAGCCCTAATTTGGCAATTCGCTCGCGAGCCAAACATTGCAGGGCATAAAACAAAAGCTATGGAAACCATCGCACGGACTTCTCCTTCCCTTCTCCCCCGCCCTCCTCTGGTTCTTCTCCGCTCGCCGACGTTCATCCCTCCGCACCGCGAGTGACAAAAGAAGACAAGGCTGTTTGTTTATTGATACATGATGGACGGGATCGCTGTGGAGGAGCTGATACGGCAGCTGCTGGACGGGAAGAAGAAAGGGACGGGGAAGAAGGTGTAGCTAAGCGAGGCGGAGATCCGGCAGCTCTGCGTCACCGGCAAGGAGATCTTCCTCTCCCAGCCCAACCTCCTCGAGCTATGTTACATAATCCTAGCTCGTTTCCTTTCAGATTTCCATTCTGTCATTAGTATGAGCACGGCAATTGCGCATCTATTTTGGTGTGATTAGATCATGCGGCAATTGCAAGTATTAGGGAGTGTGTCCTTTTTTAGTCATGCGCAGCATGGCCTTGATTTGTGTTGTTGATGGCGCACAATTAGAGCCACTAATGCCAAGTTTGTTTCCTTTTGTGTTAAGCTTTGTTTCATTTTAAGCAATGGAAAGAATTGAAAAAGCTGCGACTTCTTGGCGGCACAAAAACGCGTGTATCTTGTTCATCATCTTCAATCTCGGCATGTGAATCTAGGCGATTGTCGCGAGAGTCTTTGAGTTGTCTTGACATTTGGTATCGAGCGATTAGGTTACGGTTTTGTGATTCGGCGATGTCGCACTCGTTGTCGACGTCCCTCGAGCGCTCCCATTCATCAGCACCTCGTCCCTAGTTTCCCGCCGAGAACGATGATGGTAGCGGCGACAACCACAACCAGGTGGTACGGCGTGTGGTAAAGGAGATGGAGGGATCGGCGAACTACCCGACATTGACTCGCATGAACTACGGCAACTGGGCGCTTCGGATGAAATCACTGCTCTAGGCGCGTGGGCTATGGGACGTTATTGAGCACGACGACACTGAGCTCCAAGAGGACCGAATGGCACTGGTGGCCATTCTCCGTGCTATGCTGGTGGAGATGATCTCCACCCTCGCCATCGAGCCGAGTGCGAAGGAGGCATGGGAGGCCATCAAAACGATGTGCGTCGGTGTTGATCGTGTGCGCAAGGCGAAGGCCCAACAGCTCTGCAAGGAGTTTGAAGGCGTGGCATTTCGAGACAAAGAGACAGTCGACGATTTCGCCATGCGGCTCATCGGGCTCATCAACCAACTATGCATCCTTGGCGAGATGGTGGAAGAATCGAAGGTTGTCAAGAATTTTCTCAGTGTCGTGCCGCCCAGGTTTTCGCAAATTGCACTCTCGATTGAAACCTTTCTTGACCTCTCGACTCTGTCTGTCGAGGAGGTCACTGGGAGACTCAAGACTGTGGAGGACCATCTTTATTCCTCCGTTTCGATCGACACTGGCTCTAAACTCCTCACCGAGGAGGAATGGATCGCACGAATGAAGGAGCGATGACAAGGCAAAGGGTCAACTAGCGCTAACAAATACCGGGGTAGCAACCGACACCGCGGGAGAATGCGCCAGAAGAAAGGTGACGGTAGTGGTCGTGATGGCGGCACGCGCGATGTATCCCAGGACAAATGCCACAACTGCGGCAAGCTCGACCATTGGGCCAAGGACTGTCGTAAGTCGAAGCGCGATGAACAGGTTCACGTAACGCAAGCTGACGACGATGAGCCCACACTCCTAATGGCTAGGGAGTGCGCCGTCTTTGATTCCCCACCGCCGATGTCCAAACCACTATGGCTGGTCGAGGCGAAGGCCTTCACACAGCTCGATCAGGAGGAGGAGCGCGACGCTGGTCTATGGTATCTCGACACCGGTGCCATGAACCACATGACCGGGTCCCGTGATGTCTTTTCTGAGCTCGACTCCAGCGTGCTCGGCACCATCAAATTTGGGGATGGATCAAACATCAACATTGAAAGGCACGGCACCATCCTGTTCACGTGCAAGATCGGGGAGCATCGCGCCCTTTTGGGGGTGTACTACATCTCGCGTCTCACCACCAACATCATCAGCATCGGGCAGCTCGACTAGAATGGCTGCCAGATGCTAATCGATGATGACGTCCTGAGGATTCACGACCAGCAACTGCGTCTGCTGGCCAAGGTGAAGCGCTCCCCCAACCGGCTGTACATGCTCAGGCTCGACATCACACAGCCCGTGTGCCTATCGGCAAGGAGCTCGGAGTACGCATGGAGCTGGCACGCAAGGTATGGTCACCTAAATTTTTAGGCCCTTCGCAAGCTCGCACGAAATGCCATGGTGCGAGGACTCCCACAAATTGATCAAGTGGATCAAATTTGTGATGTGTGCCTGACCGGCAAGCAACGGCGGGCATCGTTACCTGAGCAAAGCAAGCATCGCGTGGAACACCTCATCGACCTCGTTCACGGCGACCTCTGTGGCCCAATCGCACCAATGATGCCCAGTGGCAACTGCTTCTTCTTGCTGCTGGTAGATGACAAAAGCCTCTACATGTGACTACGTCTTCTCGCAAGCAAGGATCAAGCATCGTCGGCGATCAAGCAGTTTCAAGCCCAGGTGGAGGTGGAGACGGGGCACAAGCTCAAGGCTCTCTACACTAACCGCGGCGGCGAGTTCACCTGTGGAGTTTGGCAAGTAATGCGTCGAGCGCGGTGTGCAGCGGCAGCTCACAGCCCCGTACTCCCCTCAGCAAAACGGAGTCGTCGAGTGCCACAATTAGACGGTGGTTGCCATGGCTCAAAGCATGATGAAGGCGAAGGGACTTCCCAGGATATTCTGGTGAGAGGCTGTTACTACTGTCGTCTTCATCCTCAACCACGTGCCCACACGCAGCATTAACGAGATGAAGCCCTATGAGGCCTGGCATGGTAAGCGACCGGCGGTGCATTTCCTCCGCACCTTTGGTTCCTTCGCACACGTCAAGAGCGTGAAGCCGCATCTGAAGAAGCTGGACGATCGGAGTACGCTGATGGTGTTCATCGGGTATGAGGCCGGATCTAAGGCATATCAAGTGTTTGACCCCGTCGGCAAGCGCGTCCATGTCATGCGCGATGTCATCTTCGATGAATCGGCACAGTGGAATTGGAGTGCCCACGACGAGCCAGGTTCGATGAATCATGACGAGCCGTTCATAGTCGAATATACCTCTGTATGTGCGCCAGAGACGGAGGAGATCGGTGACTTAGCTAGAGGACAGGGAAGCTCGTTGATGCCTCATCACGCGCCGCCGAGTACACCTGTTGCGGTGACACCATGTGGGAGCGGGGACGCCTATGGCTTCACCCGTGGTGGAATTCGCTTCGCCGCCATCTGATCTAGATGCAACGCTGAACGCCGATCACGATGATGCCCCACTCCAATTTCGCACCATCGACAACATCATCGGGCCGACCACTCCGCGCGGCTTCACACCACGCGTACTCGACTCCGAGGAGCTGCTCTTCACCACAGCCGATGATCCAACATCCTTCCGCAACGTAGAACAGCATCAGTGCTAGCACAAGGCAATGCTCAAGGAGATGAGCTCGATTGATGACAACAGCACATGGGAGCTCACTGACCTTCCTGCAGGTCATCGCCCGATTGGATTGAAGTGGGTCTTCAAGGTGAAGCGCGATGAGCACGACGCAGTGGTGAAGCACAAGGCGCGGCTTGCGTCTCCTGGCCGTGGTCGCAGCTCAAGAGGGCTAGAAAGTCCACCACATGGACATCAAATCGGCGTTCCTCAACGGTGACCTCCAGAGGAAGTCTACGTCGAGCAACCACCAGTTTTCGTCGTCGACAAACAAGAGAGCAAAGTGCTCCGACTCCGGAAGGCGTTGTATGGTCTCTGCCAGGTGCCAAGGGCGTGGAACGCCAAGCTCGACGCTAGCCTCGCGACGCTAGGGTTCCGCAAGAGTGCCTCCGAGCATGCCGTGTACACGCATGGTGGCGAGGCATCGCAGCTGATCGTCAGCGTGTACATCGATGACTTGATCATCACCAGCCCTGACACTGATGACATCGGTGCGTTCAAAGGCGAGATGAAGAAACTATTCTGGATAAGCGATCTGGGCTTGCTCTCCTACTACCTCGGTATCAAGGTGAGCCAAAGCTCATATGGTATCACTCTGAGCCAGTCTACATACGCGTCGAAATAGTTGGAGACCAGTGGTCTAGCGGACTGCAATTCTTGTCAAGTGCCTATGGAAGCTCGCTTGAAGCTGAGTAAGTCGAGCACCTACGCACCGGTGAATGCCACTCAGTACCGAAGCATCGCTGTGAGCTTGCGGTACTTGGTGCACACACGGCCGGACATAGCCTACGCAGTGGGCTACGTAAGCCGATTCATGGAGGAGCCGCGCGAAGATCATTTGGTTGCTGTCAAGCACATATTGCGCTACATCGCCGGCAAGCGCGAGTACAGTATCCGCTACACGAGGAAGGACAACGGGCGACGTCGATGACCGCAAGAGCAACACAGGGGTGTTCTTCTTCCTTGGGAAATGCCCCATCACCTGGCAATCTCAGAAGCAAAAGGTGGTGGCGCTATCGTCATGCGAAGTGAAGTACATCGCCGCGATGACCGCGGCGTGTCAGGGCATCTGGCTGGGTCGGCTTCTGGGGGAACTCCTCTGCTTAGAGTTCGACGCTCCGATGCTTAGGGTGGACAACAAGTCCACCATCGTCTTAAGCAAGAATTTTGTCTTCCACAACCAGAGTAAGCATATCGATACTCGATTTCACTTTATCCGGGAGTGTGTTGATGGAGGGAAGATCTAGCTCGAGTATACACAAACTAAGGAACAGCTTGCTGACATACTCATGAAGCCGCTCGGGCGCGTGAGGTTTCAGGAATTTCGCATCCAAATCGGTGTCGGGGAAATCAAGTGAATCGAAGCAAGTATTAGTGGGGAGGTTGTTACATAATCCTAGCTGTTTCCTTTCAGATTTCCATTCTGTCATTAGTATGAGCATAGAAATTGCGCATCTGTTTTGGTGTGATTAGATCATACGGCAATTGCAAGTATTAGGGAGTGTGTCCTTTTTTTTAGGGCCTGTTTGTTTCAGTTTTGGATTCTCTAAAAGCTGATTCTGGATTGTGGTTTTTGAGAAGCTGATTCTTCAAAAGCTAGAATCCAAAAGCACATATGAAGTGGATTGTGGATTCTAGTGTATATGGGTGGGGTGGATTGTGAGAATCGGATTTTAGAATCAGCCTATTTGTTTCTGATTCTGCTTTTGGGACCAGAATCCAGAATCAAAAGCTAAAACAAACAGACCCTTAGTCATGCGCAGCATCCATGCTCAGCATGGCCTTGATTTGTGGCGTTGATGGCGCACAATTAGAGCCACTAATGCCAAGTTTGTTTTCTTTTGTGTTAAGCTTTGTTTCTTTTTAAGCAATGGAAAGAATTCAGAAAAGCTGCAGCTTCTTCGCAGCACCAAAAAAACGTGTCTACTGTTCATCGTCTTCAATCTCCAGCTAGTGAGCGTGTGAGTCTAGACAGTGTGTGTAGAGTGCTGAGTTGTGCTGCAAGCTAGAGGCCCCCGTCAACGTCTGCGGTGAGTCCCAAATTCCCAATTACGCATGCTAATTCCTTCTTGGATTCGCATGAAGGCAATTCAATTTTTGTATGATCTCTTCTTGAACGCGCTGTTAGTTCATGGTTTGAGAAAATACAGGCGACATCCACGGCCAGTTCTCCGACCTGCTGCGGCTGTTCGAGTACGGCGGACTGCCGCCGAGCTCAAACTACCCCTCCTGGGCAACTACGTGGACCGCTCCAAGCAGAGCATCGAGACCATCTGCCTGCTGCTCGCCAACCTCCTCTGGTCTGACCCCGACTGCGACAGCTCCGGCTGGGGCGAGAACGACCGCGGCGTCTCCTTCACCTTCGGTGCCGACAAGGTCGTCGAGTTCTCATCTTCCGCGCTCACCAGGCAAGCCTCCTCACTCCTAGCATGCCGGCATGACGTTACATGCATTGCTACTCCTACTCGTTGCAGAATCAACTTGACATTTCTTGGCATGCCAATGGCGATGGAACAGGTTGTGGAGGATGGGTACGAGTTCTTCGCGGACCGGCAGCTGGTTTCCATATTCTCCGCGCCGAACTACTGCGGGGAGTTCAACAACGCCGCCGCGCAGATGAACGTCGACACGAGCCTACTCTGCTCCTTCCAGATCCTCAAGCCGTATAGAGGCAAAGCGCAGATGGAGTGACGAGGAGAGGCCGCCGATCGAGACTGAGATATTATTTATTAGAGGATTGTTTAGAATCATGGAACTCTCATAGATTTGCCTGCGCAGGTTTCCCTCTAGCATTTTTGTTGTTTGGAGGACAGTAGATACCACCTCCAGTTCTTCCCAATCCTTTGCTTCTAACTGATTCAATACATGTATATATAAGCATATAGTTTCTGAATTGCTTACATCTTACTCCTGTGTTCATGCAAGGAGCAAAATGTTATCTGAAATTGCCAGAAGTACTATAAAGGAAATGTCAGAAAATTTTCTGAAGGAAGCCAAAGTGACTCTTATTCTCTTCTGTGGTTAAAAGAAGGGTTGGTATTATCTTAAAAGAGTACTTGATAGAAAACGAGACCTCATATCCATCTTCGAGCAAATCAATGAAATGGTGAGTTTACGAAGTCTCATGAATTTTTTTTTTTGAAAGAAATGGCAGGAACTCTGCCTTGTATTAAAGAAGATTGTCTGGAATACAGTAGAAAGATTCAGGTAGACCATGAAAGCGTTGGAGGCGAGAAATTACAACACGAACTGGAGAATGCCCCTAGCTGTGACGCAACCTAAAAGAAGTTTAAAGTAGGCTTTATGTCCTTTACGGTTACTATCTTATCTACAAACTGATGATACATTTTCTACACAGTGCCAGATCTAGAAAACTTTTAGAGAGGTGTTTCATGCTTCTCTTTTTTACAGTTGCACAAATATTAAAGCAAGAATAAAAGGTAGATGGTGATTACTTACCCCTTCGCTAGCTTCAAGATTTGTACAACTTGTATTAGGAGGGGGAAGCATTGAAGCACTGCTCAAACTTTTAACGGGTGTGCACGCTTCACATGTGCAATTATGTAGTTTTGTGCAATGTCTCTCGTCCTCTTCATTTTTCAGCGATTGTACATTGACAAATCACAAAAAAATCTAAAATTTTCAATCACGACTTCCACAAATCCCAAATTGAAATCCCCAAAACCAAATCAAGAAATTAATAAGGGAACTTGTGCTTTGCAAAACTAAGCTTAAGGGAACCGTGATTTGCCCTCTGCCTATGCCCTCCTGGGAGTCTTGGCCGTGGCTCTCTTGTTCAAGTCGTTCAGCCAGCAACCCACTAAGGAATGAAACGGCCTAGGAGGAGCACACGTATAAAAAGGTCTTCTTCCTCCAGCGACAGGTCTGAAATGGATTGGATCCAATCCAGACCCAACACGATGGATTTTGAATACAGATTTGAGGAAGAAGAATAAAGAAAGTGAACTAGGGTTCTATGATAGCTATGAATTAAGGAACTGTAGTAATTACTTTTATTCTTCTTACATCCTGTAAGGACCCGAATCCACTGATTCGAACCCACTGTGTTTACTGCACTAGTCCCAGGATCAACGCTAGTGCACACAGCTTGATATTGGTACATATCACATCATACACAACAATAATAGAATAATAGTTCATTTATTGATATAGCTAAATGTATGATCTTATGACCAACTTACATTATTAAGCCACGCAAGGCAAGACTGAGAATATAACTAATGATTAAGCAGCGGAAAATAGAAACGTAGATAGCTCATCAGTTCACCACAGGCAACCGACAAGGCTCGGACCCTAATGACTCGTGTCTTCCTGGACTTCATCTTCCAACACAGGTGTAGATTCCTCAACTGTTGATTATTGTTGTTTGGCAAGGGTGAGTACTTAAAGCACTCAACAAGTTGTGCATAGAATGCAATTCTATGTATCTATATGTAAGGCTTATTCCATGGATAGGCTATCATGGCTATTTTGCAATAAGCGACATTTATGAACAAATACATAAATAGATTGTAAAGAATATAAAACAAATAGCAATAATAAATAACTTCATATTTCTCAAGTAAACCAAGTTTCCAATCCTAAGTCAAATTTCATCTTCCATATGGCATTCCGCCATCCCAACCATGTTGTCCAATTAATTAAGCTAACCCTTAATCGTAATTCCGAGCATTGCTCAATACATGAGCACGGCTATCCGAATAGTTTCACACTCTGCAGAGGTTATGCACTTTACCCACGTGATACAACCAAACACCACCAAGGCGAGTGATTATAACAAAGCCTTTACAATGCTCGGCTTAACCCGATACTACCCGCTAAGGATTCAACACCGTGGGATGGTTACCACATCCGGGTCCCCTCTTGCGCCATGTGAATTACACCATAACTCGGGAACTCACACCGACCACGATAGTACCAAAATTAGGACATTGCAAATTACTCAGCTAGGCTGGCCTATACCAGACATGTGGTTGCATGATAGACTCAGGTCAAAGGCTTGCAAGGTTAAGTCCTTAGTGTGATCAAGGCAAGACATCCACATACCCTCTGCCCTTTGGGCCCACCTTGGCCTCCTCGCCCCTTGCCACTTGCCTCAATCTAAGTTATTATCACCCAGTTGATTACCAAGCACCACGTACCATCAACAATTCAACATCGTTGCGTGACATGACTCGCCACAACAACTCAATCTCATCGTATGATCCCACATGACACACAAGTTCATAATATTGTTCCATATTCCATTAATCAAGATTAATTATCAATGATTCTGACACATGTGATGACGTGCGCACGCTGAAGCAACTAATACGAACTAATCCTCCAATGTTGGTTATAATTATTAACCAACTATATTTAACCAATCTAGGGTGACAATGGATCATGGCATATAACGACAAGGTAGGGTATAGATCAATCTGGTATATTAGCTAAGCCCAATCTAACTTGAAACAATTGTATATTTGAAATATATGCAATAGGGTAAAACAAACATAGCAATTTTATAAACATGGGTTCAACATGATCAAAGCACAACTTGCCTTGGAATAGGTCCTGATCTTGATCTGAAGCTTGCTCTTGATTTGCTGGATCTTCCTCCGAAGCGTCACACAATTCAACGTCTACGCGTACCGAAGATGAAAAGCAAATAAATACCAAAACAGAGAGCAAATGAACTCAAAAATCAGTTAAAATTCACCATTAAATAGATCTCAATTTTACAAATTTTTAGAAACTGGAATCACTCAAATCCGAGTTACGATGCAAAAGATATAGTCTTTTGAAGTTTGAAATAAATACTGAAATCAGAAAATCAGAAATTCGGAATTAACAGATTTATTTTTATTCTGAAAACCGATTTATTGCGCAAGCCTGACGTCATCACGACGCCAGCGCTGAACCGGACCAATCAGAAGCCGATGCGTGGCCTCGGTGCATAGACCCGATCCACCACGTCGCGCTGGTCCACGGCGAACCCGGCTCATGACTCCTCGGCGCTTGCGCCTCCACGCGGCGGCACCCGATTGGCAGCGGTGACGGCGCCATCCGATGCATCCAGATCCCATCGGACGGTTGCCGACCGGTGCACACGCGGCAAGATCATGAGCACAGGTTTCAGATCCAACGGACAGCGATTAATGAAGGTTTTACGGCTCACCGAGAACACGCGGCTGAATCAGAGACGTCGGGCGAAGATCCAACGGTCCAAAGCTTCTCTGCTGCTAATGGCGTCGCCTGAGACAAAATCCGCCGGCGATGAAGGCGACGACGCTACACGGGGCGCTCCGGCAAGCTCTGGATGACGAAGACTCGAGGTTCTGATGCGACGCGGGACAAGGATCTCAACGCACCTGGTGGTTCCTTAAATAGGCGTACGGAGGAGCGTGCGGGCGAAGAACACGGACTCCGAGTCCACCGGAGACACGGCGGCGCGGCGGAAGAATCCGAGGCGAGACGACACACGAGACCCTCCGATGACGCATTTAGCGGTGAGATTCGCGGAGACGTGGTGGATCGAGATCCGCCGAACCAACTAACGAACCCGATCTTTCCTTTCCTAAATCGATACGGCTTAATCCTGACCATCCGATTCCCATCCCACGGTTGACTGAGGCTAGGGTTTGGTTTTACGCGCGAAAACTTCTGACCGCCCGATGCAAGATCAAGGGCTGCAGCTGCGCACCTCAACTCACGGGCCGACGCACGCACAGCTCATGGGCTCGGCCCATTACTGTTCAAAGGAAATTTTCTGGCTTTTAGCAATTAAAATAATTCCAGAAATTCATTTTATTTATTTTAAAGGATAAAACTATTAGGAAAAATCCAGGAAAAATCTCAAAAATACTTTGAGACATTCTGGACTCAAATAAAATATTTTTGGCAAAACTTTATTTGGACTTTGCATAGATTTATATAGATTTGAATAAAAGGCAATAAACTTGAAATAAGAATTAATTCAAATAAATCCAGAAAAATCCAAATAAATTCCAGAAAATCATAATTGCACTTTTAAGCAATAAATAATATTTAAGCCAAATTTTTGGGATGTTACACATCCTTTCCAAGATGAATGGGATTATATAGTCACTATTACAGAAAGACCTATATAAGACACCTCATCATAGATAGTTTTCAAAAACCGTTTATGTTAAAGCTAATCACAGACAGTTTTACTAGCACGATCTTCAAAGTTACAGTATATGCTAAGAACCGTCTGTGATAAGCTAATATCACAGATGGTTCGTGGTACAAACCGTCTGTGATACTTGACACACGGTTTGTACCACGAACCATTTGTGATATTAGCTTATAACAGATGGTTTGTTAATCGAATCATCTATGATAAAACTTCCGTGTTATATATATCGTACTAGGGTTTGTGCGCACCGCGTTCTTCACCCAAATAAAATCTTACAGACGACGATTGGTCTCCTCCCCGAGCCTATCACCGCTGCTTCATCCCCGATCCTATCACCTCATCCCCGAGCCCCTCACCGGCCGCCTCATCCCCGAGCCCATCGCCGGGCGCCTCATCCCTGAGTTTGTTGCGCGCCTCTTCCTCTAGGACGTCGCCATCGCCTCCCCGAGCCCATCGCTGCCTCCTCCCTTGAGCTAGTCGTCACCTCCTTCCCGAGCCCTAAGGTACCTAAGGTATCTAAAGAGTGCAAATCGTGTGCTCTTATATACTTAGGGTTCTACTGTTCTATATCCTCATGGTCATGTTGGAGAACATCCTTGATACATCCCACTCAGTGACACACGTACGGGGAAATGTATTGTCATGTACTCTATGCGGGTATCACTGTGATATTAAGGTCTTATGCCTTGCAGTACCAACACCCTATGCCCTATGGTTGTATTGTTACTCCTTAAGATATTTGCTGCCGGTTGTATGCTCAATGATGTTATGGGACTATTGATAAACTAAAACAATTAAAGGAGCGAATGTGGCCTTGAACAATAAAGTTGCTTTCTGTTAATAGTAGAAAATATTACTTTTATTTTATTTTGATGTTAACGGTAGAACTTCTAATTTTTCTACGATCATATCATATTTTATTTTATATGATCTATTTAACCATTATTTTGAACTAATAAATATTTTTACCATAGCGTTACAAACTAATGACATTCTTTATCCTTTAAATGTGTTTCCTGTTCAAGATATTTTTTGTATGCTTCTCTGGATGATGGCAAGAAAATTTTCTTTATGGGTAATTGTAGTTGTCCATAGTGTTTTCCTTTTTGTATTTATTACTATACTCATACACTAGAAGAACACTTAGATATTGTTCATAATCTTGATTTTGATCATTTAAATAGTGAAATTGACTTTAAATACTTTATGGTGCATAATTTAGGAAGGTAAGAGTTCAAGACCTTATTTACTTAGTTAATTGGCTAGTTCAATTTTGATTATATGACCCTAGTGTAGTGGAGATAAAAGATTAGTCTCTAGTAGTCCTAACCTTGTGGTGAGAAGGCTGAATGTTTTACCTTTAGTTGCCCGACACCTGAAAGCACTCTATTATACAATTACTCATTAATCTGTTAACTATACATGATTCAATGTCAAGTCGACATAATAATTATGAATTGCTTTATCCCTTCGATTATGTCGTTTTTGCAAGCTTTGAATTATTGTCGGGACCCGAATATGCAAATTCGAACCCTCTGTGTATATTGCACTAGTCTAGGATTATGCTAGTGCACACAGGCTCAACATAGATGTTATCACAATCATACACAGCGGAATATAGAATAAACTCAATTAAGTAATAACTGTTGTCTTACATAATTATTGTCTCACAAGACTTAACTAGGAAATAGCAAATATGCGACAGCGAAAATAAAGTAATCGTAGTAACTCCACAGTTCACCACAGGCAACTGACGAGGCTCGGACTCTAAGCAATCGCATCATCACGATATTCCATCTCCATGACTGGCGTAGCCTCTTCCTCTTCTGAAGTTGTTGTTGTGGGGTGAGTACATAAAGAACTCAACAAGTTGTGCATAGATATGCAAGTCTAATATTCTATATGCATGGTTTATTCCAAGGAATGGCTAATATGGCTATTTTGCAGTAAAGCAGCATTTATAAAAGAATACGGTAAATAGATTGAAAGACAGTAAAACAAATATCAATAATTAATAGATTCAGCTTCTCAAGTAAACAGGATATCCAATCCTAAGTCAAATTCCAACCTCACATGGCAATCTTGCCATCCCAACAAGTTTTCATTTAATGAAAGTCTAACCCTTGACTGTAATTTTCGAGCATTGCCCAATCCCGCGAGCACGGCTATCCGAATAGATTTTACACTCTTCAAAGGTTATGCACTTTACCCACATGATACAACCAAACACAACAAAGGCAAGTGATCGTAACAAAGCCTTTACAATGATCTACTTAGACCCAGTACTGTTCGCTAAGGTTTCAACACTGAAGGGCTAAACCACCACAGCAGGGCCTCACTATACACCACAGCAGTACTGAAATCTAAGCATTACAAATTAGTCAACTAGGCTATCCAATTCCAGACGTGTGGTTGCATGAAAGACTCAGGTCAAAGGCTTGCAAGGTTAAGTCCTTAAGATGATCGAAGCAAGACTTCCACATACCCTCTGCCCATCGGGCCCACCTTGGCATACTCGCCCCTTGCCACTTGCCCCAATCTAAATCATAACCACCCAAGTTGATTACCAAGCACCACATGCCATCAACAATTCAACATCGTTGCGTGACACCATCGCCACATCAACTCAATCTCATCGTGTGACCACACATGACACACAAGTTCATAACATTGTTCCATATTCCATTAGTCAAGATTAAACATTAATGATTCATGTATATGTGATGACGTGGCATGGCTACGCAACTATGACGTTCTAACCTTCCCATGTTGATTTCATACCAACCAACTATAGTGAACCAATCTAGGGTGACAATTAAACCATGGCATACAATTGGCAAGGTAGGGTATAGATCAATTGGTATATTAACTAGATCCCAATTTAATTTGAAACAATTGTATAAGTGAAATAGTATGCAATAAAGTAAAACAATATAGCGACTTTATAAACATGGGTTCAACATGGTCAAAGCACAACTTGCCGTGGAATAGGTTCTTAAAAGTGCATCTAGGCACTTATGTTATTTTGGTGATTAATGACAAACACTCATAATGACAATCTATGCAATTAAGTAAATGCTTAACTTAGTGCTTAGCAAATGACAAACCTCTAATATGATTATATTGCTATGAGACTAACATGTTATTGCCTAGTTGAGTATCAGTCTCATCTTTTAGAGGAAAATCAAATAGGAAGGTTAAGCAAAGATAAGGTATGCAATTTTGGTATCTATTCTATATGTGTTATTGCATTCCTTTCGTGCAAATGCATAGTGAACTCCAAGTAGCATGTTGATTTTATATATGCACATTGGTTCATGTCATATTTATTTGTGCATATATATTCATTTGAGTTCATTATGGTATGCATGTATTAACTAGAGTTAAACTTCATATTGCTATAGATTGACTTGGTGCATGCATGCTTTATTTGTATATCTTCTCATGCAATTCTCTTAGTGAAGTTTATCTAGTGTTGGATCACATATTTACTCTTACTCCAAATATTATTTGCACATGTACAATTCGTGTATATTCTATCATGTGCTTCATTTAAGTAAAGACTGTGATCCTTGCCATGATTTAATTGATTCATCATATTGGCAATTATCTCTCTAGTGCATATAGATCAATTACACATTCATCATGATGTACTTAGTAGAGAACATTTCTTATGTCAAGTGTTTCCAGTTATATTGTGCTTCTTTCTATGAAACACTTGTTGTAATCAATTGCTCACAAATATCAACTTGTTCATATCTATTGGGCTTTTGGGACTAATGTCTTTCATGAGTAGTTTGGAAAGAATTAGGTCCCGTCTGTGTATGATGACCAAGGTATCTTGGAGGATGATCATTAAGCCTAGGTCAACAAGACGGCGGTGTCACCAAGAGCTGAGGACTAAGTCAAAGATTGACTTGGCGTGGAGATCGTCAGAGAGGATGATCAAGTCAAGGTTGATAGGACGAGAGTCTCATGAGGTGAATCGAGTCGAGTTGGACAAGGCGAAGATGTCATCAATTATATAGTGAAAGTCTTCATGCATCGACATTAAGAAAGAAGACGGCAAGTGACTATTTCTAGACTTATATTATCTTTGATTTAATTTGAGTCTAAGGATTGCCGTACTATTAAGAGGGATGCGATGTCGAATGACTTTTAGATGTGTCAAGTGCTCAAGTGATCCATCCTTGTGAATCTTAGAAAGAGAGGGGTGTTGGTGGTGCCGAAAAGTGAGGGTTGTAGGTCTCCCTTGGATTTTTTGTGATATCTGTATTTATCCTTTGAGTTTTGGGTAGTGAGACCTTGTTAGTTGTGTAGCCCTCGTTCTTAGCTTTTGATAGAGTCCAAAATCGCTGAAATCGAGTCCGGAGTGAAAAGTTATGCTCGTTTTAAATCGGGCTGGCGATGCAATCCGGAGTATCCGGATATTCAATCCGGACATTCGGGTTGACACCCTCGATGGCTGCTCTCGATCAATCCGAGTATCCGGGTTTTTCCGAGTCTCGGGTTGTGCCCAAATGTCTCCAACGGCTAGTTTTCTTGGGACCTCTATTTAAAGCCCCTTCTTCCCCACTTCAAAGAGGTTGTGTTCCCATTGATTAGAGGTGCTATACCCTTGTTCTTGAGCCCCAAAACACCTCTTTACCCTTAGATCTAAGTGATCCCCTTGGTGAGAAGGGTTGGGAAGAGTTTGAGGAGTGAGGTGCTAGGTTGAGTGAGATTTGAGTTGTTTGAGCACTTGATTTCATCTCCAAGCTTGTTCTTCGTGAGCATTTGTTACTCTTGGAGGTTGAGGACTCCTAGGCGGCTAGGAGGTCGCCACGAGCCACCGGAGCTTTGTGTGGTTGGCCGTGGGAAGTTTGTGAAGGCGGTTCCGCCTCCGTAAGGGAAGGAATCAAAGGAGTGAAGACCGGCGAGTGCATTTGTGCAACACCGGAGGAAGAGGGTTGAAAGAGACCCGGCTCAAGTGTGACCGAGCCGCCTCAGCGGAGACGTAGGATCCCCTCAAGGATCCGAATTTGGGTGAAAAATCATCGTCTCCAAGTTTGCTTCTTACTCATGCTTTAGTATTTGATTTTGAATCTTGAAATTGCCCATCTACTCTTTTGTTGTGTTTGGCTCCAGATCTACAATTTCCCCAGGTACCTGATAGCTTTTAGATCTTTTGTATTCAAGTAGATTGTTGAAAAATTGCAGGGATTTAAAATCTCATTTCGAGGTCTTAAATCCGGAGTATCCGGACTTCGAACCGGATAGTCCGGACATTTCGAGTATCCGGAGATAAGTCCGGACACTCGGCCGAGTCCTCGGATCAATCCGAGTATCCAGACTCCAGAACCCGGACAGTCCGGATATTTCGGAGTATCCGGATAAAAATCCCGGACACTCCGGACTTAGACCCTCGGGAGATTTTATTTAGCTGCAAATTTTTTATTCCGCTGCATTTAGTTTTAAATATTTTAATTCGCCTATTCACCCCCCCTCTAGGCGACATCCCCTGTCCTTTCAATTGGTATCAGAGCAAGGTCTCTCTTTTCATTAGACTTAACCGTCTAGAGAGTAAAGGATGTCGACTAGAGGATTAGAGCACTCACATAATCCACTTGTGCTAGATGGCACAAATTATGCTTCATGGAAATTAATTATGACTTCTCATTTTAAATCCATGAGCCCCCAAATATGGTGGATCGTAGATGTCGGCTTTTCCTCTCCATTGAATGAAGTTGCTCCAACTGAAGGAGAAAGGAAATGCCTACATCTCGATGCTCAAGCTACTAATGTTTTATTTTGTGTTGTGAGCGATGAAATTTTTGATAGAATATGCAATCTCAAGAGCGCTCATGAAATGTGGATAAAGCTTCAAGAACTATTTGAATCATCCACTTCTATTGAGGGTTGCACTAAGGAAGAGATGTCGGGAGATGAAACATCAAGCTCCACCTCAAGCTCAAGTGATGAAGAACCGACATCTCCATCAACCTCAACCTCCGCCTCAAGTGACGATGAATATGCTCTTCCCTCACAAATCCATTGCTTCATGGCGAAAGGTAAGAATGAGGTAAGTGACGATAATGACGATGATGTGCTCACTTATAATGAACTTATGAATTTGCTTGAGGATCTCAATAAATGTCTTGGAAAGGAGAAAAAGAAATATAAAATTTTGAAGCTTGAACATGAATCACTTCAAAATGATTATAATATGCTTCAAGAAAATCATGAATCCCTCCTTCTCAAAGAAACTCATAAGCCTAAGGTGGACATAGGAATCTCATGTGATTTAATTGATGAAATGTCTTGCTTAAATGTTAATCCTAATACTTCATCAAAATTTGACATATCCACCTCTTGCAATGATTTACCTTGTTGCTCAAATTCAAATATTTCCACTTCCTCTATGCATATTGAGACTAATCTTGTAGAGGAAAACAATGAGCTCAAGGCCAAAGTCATTAGATTAGAAAATGACTTGAAGAAGTGCGTAAAGGGAAAAGCTGTTCTCGACGAGATCTTGAGCAAGCCAAGGGCGCCTCAAGATAAGCGAGGACTCGGCTACATCTCCAAGAGGGAGACTAGCAAGATGAGGCACAATGCAAGTCACACGAAGACTATCAAGTGCTTTGCTTGCAACAAGAAGGGACACTTCGCCTCCGTGTACCCTAATAAAGTGGAGATCAAGCCACAACCATCAACAATGGGGCAAACCAACAAAGAGCAAGTCAAGAAAAAGAGACGCTCAAAGCCTACTTGCTACAATTGTCGGAAAAAGGGACACATCGGTAAGGATTGTCCCAAAGGTATTACTCCTAAGCCTATTATTGTCAATGATCATTATTTGCTTAGGAAGGACAAAAATGGCAATGTGTTTGCCAAGTTTGTCGATTCTCCCAAGTATTTGCAAAATTATGATATTCAATTGCTTAGGAGAAATGAATCTAGAAATGTGTTTGCTCAAAATGCTAGACTTCCTAAGACCAAGAAAAATCATGTTGATCATGTGCTTAGGAAAAATAACAATAGCAAGCCATTTGCTAGATTTGCTAGATCCTCTAAGCCAATGCATAATTTCAATTATCATATGCTTAGAAGAGATCAAACTAGAAATGGTTTTGCAAAATATCATTGCCCTCCTAAGGCTTTTCATAAAAATGCCAATCATTTGCCTAGGAGGAATAATTATTGCAAACCTATTTCTAATTATGTTAGTCAATTCAATAATATCCAAATTAGGACCATTTGGGTTCCAAAATCTATTGTGACTAACATTGTTGGACCCAACAAGGATTGGGTACCAAAAACCGCCTAAAAGATTTTTAGGCAATATGAGATGGATTGGACATTTGGCTTCTTCAAAAGGAGAAGATGACTTAATCATTTGCAAAATGGAGCCAAGCATGAGGATGATCACTTCAATCTTGAGCCAATGTCATCTCGGGTAACAAGTATCTAATTTGATTACTAGTTAGCTTATAGCCTTGTGTAGGTTATATTGCATTATTCATGAAAATCAATTTAGATTGCTTGTTATATGCTTGCTCATGCTTATTAGTTGTTTTAATTGCAATCTTGAGTAAGTTTGGGATAGTGGCACATTAAAGGGGAGTGCTAAATCATAACCATGTATATTACATCCCTACATGTGCCCATATTTATATAAGTGCAAATATATATTCTCAAAATCAAGCCATTTAGCCAAAAGTCAAAATTTTGTATACCATTAGTATTCTTGTGAAAAACTAGTTGCAAAATGTATACAAATATATTTGAAATATTTTTCAAAGGTTTTGGCTTCACAAAATCTATTTTGAAAAGAAAATGAGTTTCATGATCAAAATCTAGATAGTAGTATCTTGTTTTGGATTTAAACTTATAATTTTCATAGAATTAAATGTAAAATGAATTTGAAAGTAATTCCAAAACGAAAATCCTAGAGTTGGTCATTCTTAACAATTCTTGTGTTCAAAAGACTTTCAAAAGACCAACCTAGCGAAAGTTATTCGATTTTGAAACTCGCCGAAAAACTACATTTGACCATAATAGTCATATTATTGCACTTAGTGAGTTTCTCCGTTTGGACCGGATCTTGTGTAGTATCTTGGTTCAAAATGGTATCTTAAACTCATACACAAAATTCAAATCTCTATATCTCATCTTATTCTTCATTTGAATCTTGTGTTGAAATATTTGGCTTTGTTTTACAAATAGCTATTTCAAAAGGACCATTTTGGTCAAAAGTCAAATCTTATGTTTAAAAGGCCCAAAATTGTAAAAAGCTTTGTAAAAGTATTCTAATATGTATTTCAAATGTTTTACAAGCTTTCAAAATGAAAATTCTATATTGAAATCAAAATTGGCCAAAATTTTTGGTTTGAACTAAAATAGCTTATTTAAGCATATTGCTCAAATCTTAGCATTCAAGTTGGATTTCATTATAAATGTTGGCTAGAAACCATCTTGATAATCAATTCTAAGCCATGGAAATTGAAATTGCATGAAATCCAAATTGAGTTGTATTTTGAGGCTTTTTATGAAAAACTATTTCCTATTTAACTTGCTTCAAAAGGATAAAAGCAAAATATTTGTTTGAAATACAAAATCTTATGAAAATAGTCTTCTAAAATGTTTTCAAATGTATTTCAAATGTTTTCAAGTATCTAACCCTTGGCTAGAAGCTAAAAGTCAAACTTTGGCCTCAAATGGATCTTATATGATCTTGTTTTTGAATTAAATGAAATACTTTTATAAGTTAAAATCTATTGAGTTTTTGAAAAAGTGGTCAATACAAAACTCATAGGGTTGGTCATTTTAAGCATTTCTTTAGTTCAAAGTTTTTCCAAACGAACAACCGTTCGAAAGTTATAGCCATTTGAATTTGGCCAAAATCATCCATTTGACCCAAAATGATCCGTTGTTGCATTTTGTGGATTTCGCTATTTGAATTGGAATTCTTTGTATATCTTGGATTGAAATGGTATTTCCTACACATACAAAGCTATGAAAGTTCGAATCTCTATAAATTTCAATCCGGAATGCATTTTGAGCATTTGGTGAAAATTCAATTTTTTTCAAACCTACAAAGCGCATTTTATCATATCTTTTGAACGAAAATTCCTTTTAATGAAATTCTTGTTGGGAAACCTTCTAAATAGTCCAATGTTTATTTCTGGAAAGTTTCAAACCATTTGGACTCAATTTGAAAAAGTTTTGACTTTTCTTCTCTTTGAGTAAAAATCATGCCTACAAAGCAAAATTTGGCATATCTTTTGATTGGAGACTCCTTTTTGGAAAATTCTTTTTGTAAAAGTTTCTTGGGAGTCTAAAGAATGTTTATGCACAATTTCAAGTAATTTCAACTTAATTTGAAATAGTTATGCCTTTTTCTCTCTTTCGATCTTATTTGGCATACTCTTGCATTAAGTTGGATTTTACGATTTGAATGGATTTGATTATGCAAATAGGCTTATAAACATCTCTCTAAATCATATGAAGCCATATAAGTGCATATTACCATTCAAAACTCATTTGGTTCCATTTTGAGGATTTGGTGAAAATCTTAATCTTTTATGTGTTTCATATGCATCTTTCATCATATTTCTCGAAATGAAATTTATTTATTGAAAATCCTTATTGGAAAACCTTCTCTCACATATGGAGTTCATATCTGAAAATTTTCAAATTTATTTGAACTCATTTGCAAGATTGTTGACTTTATTTGACTTAGTGTCAAAACTAAACCTTCAATGCTTCTAATGACCTATTTTTGATTGGAGAGTGATGTTTGAGAAAATCCTTTTGGAAAAAGTCTCTTGGATGTTCATGGATCATTTTCGCAAAATCTTATGGCTATTGGACTTCATTTGATCAAGATTTAATCCAAATTCAAAATGTTCAGTTTTGGGGATGAAGCTGAACAACCCGAGTATCCGGTAATCTATCCGAGTATCCGGATTATCCGACACTCGGATCAAAAACACCGAAGTATCCGGGTTGTACTGCTCGGCCCAAATTCTTAAATTGCTATCTATACTTTCTTGCAATATCTTGTTCATCCTATTTTTGGGGTTTCTCCTTTGCTCAAATCAATATTCAGTCTTCATAGCCCTCGAAGAGGATTTCGAAACGAATCTGTTCCGCGTTGATGATTTTTGTATTTGAGCAATGGTTTAAAAGCTATAATTGATTTTGTGCTGCTATTTGCATCTTTTTGAGATTTTAAGAGTTTTTAAATTGGAATCTTGGCAAGCCTTTCAAGATGAAAACCAAGTGAACTTATTAATTGCTCCAAGCTTCAAAATGGGGTATATCTATTTAAGTTTTCATTCCAATGAAAGTGCATCTTTTGGCTAAGTTCTTTTGGAAATTGGATTTAATTGTATCTTAGCCTCAAAATGTTTCCTCTCTTGCATAACTTGGAGTTTATTATAGAAAAGAAAATTTCCCTTGTAAGCTCAAGAGTGAGGTTGAATGTGTTTCACCCATTGTCTCTCTTACAAGTGGATGTAAAGATTAAATTTGAATGAGTTTCAAATATTTTCATTATAAAGTGATGTAATAAAATCTTTAATTGATATCTTGAATTGTTTTAAATTGCATGCAAAGAGTATTATCTTGTATATCATCTATATCGTGCATGTTGTACTTAGACATTATCAAACTAACTTGGGTCAAATTAAAAGATATTTGTTCCCAGAAATCGTGTGCTTGTCTATTGATGTTCAAGGTATTGGAAAAGGGGTCATCTTCGACGGTGGGATGAAGGAAATGGAGAGGAGCTCTATAGTACGAGGGATCTAAGACCGGGCGCGGTGATCATGACCAATTCGAACATGCGGTGGACAAGAATCGACAAAAGGCGTGTTTCTTTTCGACCATATTCAATAATGTCATGCACACCATTATGCTAAATTGTGTTATTCTAAATGGTGTTGTATCTTTCAATTGGTATGATTAATTGGTATCTTTCAAGAGGTATCCTCTAATCCTAAATTGTTTTGAAGTGTCATCTAACTTGCATTCGGCATTATCAAGAACTAAAAGGTACATATGGGTGACACATTGCAAAGAGGTATACCCTTGATAAGTTTATGAAATTCTTGATCATGAAAGTGCATCTTACTTATACAATTTTGATTCATGATCTTGTATACATCTTGTGATCATATAAGCAATTCCTTCTTATGTAATCTTCTTTATATGATCTTGATTGTTAGAATTTAATTTGATCATGAGCATGTGCTTAAATTATATAAATTTGCTATATGATCTTGATGTTTAAAGAATATGTGAAATCATATTCGTGTGTCATGTTTAAGCATCACTTATATCCTAAGAATCATGACTTCTTTAATTTGGTATAACTAGAAAAATCTATTACCTAAATCTTGAAAATAATTGGTATCATATCTTGCCTAGATTTAGGGAGCTTAATATTATTGTACTATTACTAGCTCCTTATGTTTATTTTATTTTCTCCTAATCTTTTTATTGAGTGTGCAATCAAGGGGAAAACAGATTTTATTGAATAAACAATAAGAATCTTTTAAGCACCTTTTTGGGATTAATGACAAAGGGGAGAATTTATGGATTTATCAATTGTCCCTAATCGATTGACAAAAAGGGATGATTTGTAAGTATGATCTCTTATTGTATCTTTATGCTTGTTTTAATGCTAAAATATCTTAATATTGTCATTTGGTGCAATTGATAATAGGTTTGTCATAAATCACCAAAAAGGGGGAGATTTAAAGTGCATCTAGGCACTTATGTTATTTTGGTGATTAATGACAAACACTCATAATGACAATCTATGCAATTAAGTAAATGCTTAACTTAGTGCTTAGCAAATGACAAACCTCTAATATGATTATATTGCTATGAGACTAACATGTTATTGCCTAGTTGAGTATCAGTCTCATCTTTTAGAGGAAAATCAAATAGGAAGGTTAAGCAAAGATAAGGTATGCAATTTTGGTATCTATTCTATATGTGTTATTGCATTCCTTTCGTGCAAATGCATAGTGAACTCCAAGTAGCATGTTGATTTTATATATGCACATTGGTTCATGTCATATTTATTTGTGCATATATATTCATTTGAGTTCATTATGGTATGCATGTATTAACTAGAGTTAAACTTCATATTGCTATAGATTGACTTGGTGCATGCATGCTTTATTTGTATATCTTCTCATGCAATTCTCTTAGTGAAGTTTATCTAGTGTTGGATCACATATTTACTCTTACTCCAAATATTATTTGCACATGTACAATTCGTGTATATTCTATCATGTGCTTCATTTAAGTAAAGACTGTGATCCTTGCCATGATTTAATTGATTCATCATATTGGCAATTATCTCTCTAGTGCATATAGATCAATTACACATTCATCATGATGTACTTAGTAGAGAACATTTCTTATGTCAAGTGTTTCCATTTATATTGTGCTTCTTCCTATGAAACACTTGTTGTAATCAATTGCTCACAAATATCAACTTGTTCATATCTATTGAGCTTTTGGGACTAATGTCTTTCATGAGTAGTTTGGAAAGAATTAGGTCCCGTCTGTATGATGACCAAGGTATCTTGGAGGATGATCATTAAGCCGAGGTCAACAAGACGGCGGTGTCACCAAGAGTGAAGACTAAGTCAAAGATTGACTTGGCGTGGAGATCGTCGAGAGAGATGATCAAGTCAAGGTTGATAGGACGAGAGTCTCATGAGGTGAATCGAGTCGAGTTGGACAAGGCGAAGATGTCATCAATTATATAGTGAAAGTCTTCATGCATCGACATTAAGAAAGAAGACGGCAAGTGACTATTTCTAGACTTATATTATCTTTGATTTAATTTGAGTCTAAGGATTGCCGTACTATTAAGAGGGATGCGATGTCGAATGACTTTTAGATGTGTCAAGTGCTCAAGTAATCCATCCTTGTGAATCTTAGAAAGAGAGTGGTGTTGGTGGTGCCGAAAAGTGAGGGTTGTAGGTCTCCCTTGGATTCTTTGAAATATCTGTATTTATCCTTTGAGTTTTGGGTAGTGAGACCTTGTTAGTTGTGTAGCCCTCGTTCTTAGCTTTTGATAGAGTCCAAATCGCTGAAATCGAAGTCCGGAGTGAAAAGTTATGCTCGTTTTCGTCGGGTGGCGGTGCAATCCGGAGTATCCGGATATTCAATCCGGACATTCCGGTTGACACCCTCGATGGTGCTCTCGACCAATCCGAGTATCCGGGTTTTTTCCGGAGTCTCCGGGTTGTGCCCAGCTGTCTCCAACGGCTAGTTTTCTTGGGACCTCTATTTAAAGCCCCCTTCTTCCCCACTTCAAAGAGGTTGTGTTCCCATTGATTAGAGGTGCTATACCCTTGTTCTTGAGCCCCCAAAACACCTCTTTACCCTTAGATCTAAGTGATCCCCTTGGTGAGAAGGGTTGGGAAGAGTTTGAGGAGTGAGGTGCTAGGTTGAGTGAGATTTGAGTTGTTTGAGCACTTGATTTCATCTCCAAGCTTGTTCTTCGTGAGCATTTGTTACTCTTGGAGGTTGAGGACTCCTAGACGGCTAGGAGGTCGCCTCGAGCCACCGAGCTTTGTGTGGTTGGCCGTGGGAAGTTTGTGAAGGCAGTTCCGCCTCCGTAAGGGAAGGAATCAAAGGAGTGAAGACCGCGAGTGCATTTGTGCAACACCGGGAGGAAGAGGGTTGAAAGAGACCCGGCTCAAGTGTGACCGAGCCGCCTCAGAGACGTAGGATCCCTCAAGGATCCGAACTTGGTGAAAAATCATCGTCTCCAAGTTTGCTTCTTACTCATGCTTTAGTATTTGATTTTGAATCTTGAAATTGCCCGATCTACTCTTTTGTTGTGTTTGGCTCCAGATCTACAATTTCCCCAGGTACCTGATAGCTTTTAGATCTTTTGTATTCAAGTAGATTGTTGAAAAATTACAGGGATTTAAAATCTCATTTCGAGGTCTTAAATCCGGAGTATCCGGACTTCTGAACCCGGATAGTCCGGACATTTCGGAGTATCCGGAGATAAGTCCCGGACACTCCGGCCTAAGTCACTCGGATCAATCCGAGTATCCGGACTCGTAACCTGACAGTCCGGATATTTGAGTATCCGGATAAAAATCCGGACACTCGGACTTAGACCCTCGGAGATTTTATTTAGCTGCAAATTTTTTATTCCGCTGCATTTAGTTTTAAATATTTTAATTCGCCTATTCACCCCCCCTCTAGGCGACATCCCCTGTCCTTTAAGTTCTGATCTTGCTCTGAGCTTGGGTCTTGAAGCAATGAATCCTCCTCTAGAACACCGAGCAACTCAACGTCTATGTGAATCGAGAAAATAATAGCAAATAAACACCAAAAAAGTGAGAAAACAGACTCCAAAAATCAAATAAAATTCACTATTAAATAGATCTTGATTTTAATTTTTTTAGAAATTTGAATAACCTAAATTCGAGTTCAAATGCAAAAGATACAACTATTCAAAGTTTTAATAAATTTTGAAAATACTGAAAATAGAAATCCCAATTTTCCCGAATTATTTTTATAAAGAAAAATCACATTATTGCGCAAGCGACACGTGGACCAACCAAAGGCTAACACATGGCTTCGACACATGGACCTGGTCCACAAAACTTCATTGGTCCACCGTGGACTTGAGGTATTGTGCTTGTGGACCGGCTGATGTCAGCATGACGTTATCGCGACAGGTGGTGCCTCAGGATTGCACCACATCGCTTGGTCTACGGACCGCGTCCACGGCACAGTGCTGGCCCACCGTGCACTTGGCGCACAGCGCCTCGACTCCACGGTGGACACGCATCACGCATCCGCACAACGATCTAACGGCTACCGATCTAAGCATACGCAGCAATTTTTCGAGCGTCCAATTTAAATCTAACAGCTACGGATCTAAATCCACGTGGCTAAATCCCGAGCGTTACCTCGGATCCAACGGTTCATGTTACCGGAGACGTTCACTAAAGATGAGGCAACGTGGCATGATCATAGTCGTCCGATGAAGAAGTGGCAGAATCGACGTGCCTTGGAACGGAGACTCTGGATTTGGAACCGGAGCGACGGCAAACGGCTTAGCGGCAGCGAACGACGAAGAACACGAACGGCGACGCCTTCGGGAACTTCGGCGAGCTCTAGAGCACGAACGACGGCGGTTGGGGCTACGGATGCGCAATGGAACGGCGATTCTCAGGGTGCAGGCTGCGCTTTAAATAGCCTCGACGAACGCATAAAAACGGCAACCCTAGTCTACGCGGCGGCGGTGGCGGATTCGGAAACCCGATCGGAGACGACGACTAAGAACCGTCCGATTTGCGATGAACGGCCACGATGACTTCCGAGGCGATACGATCTGATCCGCACTTTCCAAAACCAACGGATGCGATCTCCTCCTTCCAAGACAACGCGATGCAATCTTCACCACATGATCTTGATCCAACGGCTCCTAGGCGCTAGGGTTTCTGACCTATCTTCAAATCACAAGCGCCCCTTCGCGATCCAACGGTCCATCTTGAAAGACCGTGTGATGAAGATCCAACGGCCGAAGCTAACCCTAACCGGAACAGGCCGCGCAATAAATGGGCCGCACACATGCATAGTGCTGGGCTTCGGCCCACCACTGTTCAAAAGATTTTCCCAATTTAATCATTTAAAATAATTACATAAATTCGATTGATTTGTTTTAGACAATATAAATACCAGGAAAAATCTCAAAAATACTTCGAGACATTTTGAACTCAAATAAAATATTTTTGACAAAAATTCATGTTAACTTTGTCTTTATTTAATTAATTTTCTCAAAAGGCCAATATTCATACTTTGGAATAAATTCAAATAAATTCCAGGAAAATCCAATAAATTCCAGAAAAATACAAAATACACAGATGACATTAAAATAATATTTACAGCATTTGTTTTGGGATGTTACAATTATGCACATTATATTCCAAAAATATCTATATGTTTAACTTCTGTCGTGATTCGTCATATATATATTATGTGTCCTAGTGACTACAAATTGCATACATATATAAAATAGAGCCAACAAACAAGATAGATGACATGGAAAAGCTGTTGGATGCTAAACAAGAATTTGGGGTGGAGATAGAATAACTGAAGGGAATGTTTGAGTTAACATAAAAGATTTATGAGATAAAACAAACACTGAAAGACATAGTGACAAATCGCAAGATATTGATTCTCTTAACAAGGCACTCATCATTAAGGAGCGCAGGGCACATACAGAGTTGGAAGAAGCTAAAGTTGAGTTTATAAAGGTAATATAAAGGTTTCTAGTATTTAAATTGACGTGGTTACTGACAATATACCAAGACACCCATTTCACAACAACATGATCGCTTTTGTAGGGATTAAGAGATATGATTAGAATAAATAGGCATTATGTCGAAGCTATGGAACTTCAGGGAGAACAAAAAACCTCTATTGCAGAAACTATGGCACATATGCTGGCATACATGGAAAATCTCTAAGGTCTCCTTGTCTTGATATATCAAATAACTAATTTGTTTATCAATATATGCTTGTTAATATTTATGGTATCATATCTTGTCAACGTATTATCACCTGAAATTATCCTTAATATTTACTCATCTTGAATCCAATGACTGAATAGTATCTTGCTTGGTAGAACCAAAAGTTTTTCTTCCTCTCTTGGTAGAACTTCCATGAATAGTTTCTGTTTTTCGAAATTTTCTTCTCTTTAGATATTTTCTCAACGATATTTACAAGGCACAACTAATTATAAATTTCGTAATTGAATATCTAAACATTCTAGATGCATCGAGGCATAGCTTGTTCAGTCGGGATCATATTAAAGTATGACCATTTGTAGCACTTTCATCTACTTTTTTATTCTAATGTTGATGAATTCCAAGGCAAAATCTAATTTCATCCATAGTTCATCCTGAAAGTTGTCATGCTCTGATTTATCGCTTCCACTTCATCCTCATTCCTGACTGAGAATACCATAGGCAGCCTATTTTCACTTTGATTTTATGCAGTAACAGGATCATTTAGTATTCTCATTCGGGGATATGGATGAAATGAAAGATAAATCAGAGTATAACAACTTTCAAGATGAACTGTGGATGGAATTGAATTTTGCCTTGAAATCCATCAACATTAGAATAAGAAAGTAGATGAAAGTGCTACAAATATTCATACTTTAAGATGATCCTGGCCAGACAAGCTGTGCCTCAAAGCATCTCAGATATTTAGATATTTAATTACAAAATCTATAACTAGTTATGCCTTGTAAATGTCGTTGGAGAAATATCTAAGGAAAAGAAAATTTCGAACAATAGATACTACTCATGAAAGTTATACTAAGAGAGGTAGAATAAAAATGGTATCACAGACGGTTTTTATTTAGAACCGTCTGTGATAGACACATATCACATATGGTTCTTGATAACAACGGTCTGTAACAATCTCATATCATAGACGATTCTAAATAAAAACCGTATGTGATAGACACATATCACAGATAGTTGTTGATACAAACCGTAGAAACCGTCTGTAATATGTTGTATTATCATTGACATATGCTTATAGACGGTTCAGAAAACTGTCTATGATGACGTTTTCGAACTGTCTGTGATAGTCTTCTCTGGAGTAGTGAGCTCTTGGTTTTACAATAGAAAACTAAATTAGCTATCGCAATAGCAGTAAAAGTTCAGAGTTAACGCTTAAAGATGAAAGAGGATATCTACAACACGATCACAATAGAGACTGAAAACGACTTCATCCCTTGGATCTCACTTAAGCGCTGCTTCTGTTCATCAGAGCCGTCCAAGCCTCCACAAGTGAAATCGTCAAAATGTTATATTTGCAGCGCTGATTTCTACAGTATCCTTCTTGCTACGCTCTAGGTCCTGATGACATCCGGACTGTACCCGTCAGGTTCTTCTCTTTCCTCACCTTGCCATGTACCAAAGAAGAGTTTATTCCTGAGAATTTTTCCAAAATTTTGGGGTGCCAGTGCATAATCTGGACCCTAGCTGGTTCCGCCTCTGTTTCTAGGCCTTTAAAATTGTACTTACCAGACTGAACTTTTGCGCATTTCAGCCGCATTAATTTTGATGATTTTGGTTCCAGCAGAACTGCTTGTATACGAGGCATGTTTAATAGTATATTGGACAGTGTCTACGTAAAGCATCAGAAGTTCACAGCCAATTTCAGAACCTCAGTTTTACTTGCAGAAACTATCTTATTGAGATCGTCCCAGATATAATTATTTCCCCGAACTTTCAACATGTGTTAGGTGTACTTTTGTTAACAGAAATTCAGCATTTGGGTACCTTCTTTTCAAGAACAAATATTTCAGTACTTCAAACTTGAGCACTTGCAAGATATGCGAATAGATATAAGTAACCAGACTGAAGATGCTCACAATAAAAATCTTCAAAGAAAAAGAGGAATAAAATATGCTTCTGATCAAGCATTTTTCATGGAGAATCCTTTCCTTTCCTTTTCTTTTTGACTTTTTTTTTTGTCATTAATCAAGCATTTCAATGAGAACCCTTAGCGACCCTTTGTGTGACCGAAAATGAAATCTCTACGACGATAACTAGAAATTAAGTGCTGATAGCGACCCTTAGGATGATACTGGGCCATGGCTGTAAAGATGTTTACAAGATGTAAGCGATGTCATCTAGGCGCTCTTATCGGATCGAATAGTCTACAATCCTGTCAGTACTTCCATTTCACAATCAAACAGAGAAGATGTTCATCCAACGCAGACATGGCTATATCAAAATTGCACCCTTTTTCCCTTCATTATCTGAAAGATTAATGCAACCCACGGTAGCAACACAAGACTACTTCAACCTTCAAATTTCGAAATTCTTCATACTTGATTGTTCATTGATCAAGAAGCCAGTGCATACTACTGTAATCTGCTTTACAACTCTGGCTGTCTCTTTCATCAACGAAACAGTGGCTCAGATTTAAACACAGTATAAATCTGAGGAAGAAGATTCTCTTGTGGTGTTTAACAAATGACATGTGTGGTGTGTGCTTGTTATTAAAACATGAACCGTTGCAAAAAAGTCAAGTGATTACGCTTATCTCCCAGATATATATACCTGTCCATGCGCTAGTGCGCTACCTAAACCTGCATGGCCGCATACAACTTGTATGACAACTTATCCTTCATTTTAGTAATGCAAATGAAATGCTAGATAACAAACGGGGCTATATCATAAGCACTATAATTCGACAGCATATACAGTTGTTTAATGGCTGCCCGTGCAGTCTAGAGATTTGCAACTTTCGGTTTGATGGGCTGCTAACATCGTTCCATTTCACACTGAAAGCACAACTAAATCACAGTAGATGATGAAGCAAAGATCGCGCACCCACGCCTTGGGAGCCCACTTGTTAAATTGTTCATATTTTTTTCAGAAATCATTACTTAGGTATATATTCTGAAAATGTCATCAAATTTCCTAGTCATATTGGAATCCATGTAGTTGATATAAGAATTCGATAATTTTTTGATGATTATGTTCTTGCCAATTCTATTCTTCTAGAATATCATGAACTTTTTTGCGGTAGGGTAAGAACTGCTTTAAGACGGAGATCTGGTATGATACGTCATCCCTCGTGAGACAAATTACATAAAGCTTAAGACAAGTAAAAAGATAAATAATCATGACGTGACTTTGCATTTATATTTTATTATTTCTGTAACTTTAAAAAAGCAAAAAGCATAGAAAACCTTCCGTTGCCAAATACTGCCACAGGCTCACGTGGGATTCCAGTTACACGGTTCATTGTCTGCTCGCTCTATGCCTCTATGTACGCTGCATTATGTACTTTGTCCTTTTTCTTTTTCTTTTTTTTTGGGTGGGGTTGTATTAAATGCATTCTGTACAATGAACATTTCAGGATCACACATAACTCTTGATGTGAATGCCACTTCAGTCTTCACAAACATAAATTCTGGGATGACGATGCAGCTTATCGCCGAAAAATCAAACGTTTCTAGACGGCAGGGCTGGTGCATGAATGATCTGTGAAGTGTTATGTCTACGCCCTGAAAGGAATGAAACGGAGTGTGCTTGACTTTGAGCAGCGGTACAAAGCATGAACTCGTAGCCGTAGCCGGGTTCACAAAACCGAATTTCGAAATTCGCGTCGAAATTCGCGGTATGAAAACCGCAAAAATCGCTCGGAAAACCGCGCAAAAACCGTAAAAAACCGAAGGGTTAATAAATCAAATTTTTTCTGAAAAATTCAAAAAAATTAGAAAAACCGCGGTTTTTCGCGAAAAATCGCTCAGTTTTTGCGAAAAACCGCTACCAACTAGATGTTCACCGCAAAACGGTTTTTGTGAGCGGTTTTTGATGAAAACCGAGGTTTTTGGCGAGAAACCGAGGTTTTTGGCGAAAAACCGAGTGCATAAATTTTTTCAAAATTTTTAAAAATTTTAATTTTTTTTTGAATGGACCGGTTTACCGAACGATTTTTGATTTCGAACCTCAGCGGTACGCTCGAAAACCGCGGTTTTCGTCGGTTTTGTGAACCCTGCTCGTAGCCTTTCTTCTGTGGAAGCATTGAAGATCTGTCGAATCCCTGGAATACTTTCGTATACGTATAGCAGAAATCGCTAAATTTCTAATACCACTCGTTGCAAATAATGTATAGAAAAGTAGGAATGAGATACACAAATTTTACTAGAAAACTATTTCGAAAAAAAATCAAGGACACACGAAGTCAAATATCTCTAAAGGAGGATATGTTTACAACGAGACTCATTTCTCTTTTCTCGTCTTTTTGCTTTGCTTTGTTCTATAAACTACATGTACATATGTAAAGAGGTACTGTCGGCGTTTTGTGTCACCGGCAAGTAAATTTGTAAGTCTAAAGGATCGCGCGCTCTCTCTCCTTGAATGGTTAGACCTAAAGGCCCAGGATGTATACTGGTTCGGGCTGAATGTCCCTACTCCAGTTCGTGTGGCATTTATCGTATTGCTGTAGGTGCAGAAGACTGCATAGTGTTTACAAGCGGGAACTAGGAGCTCGAGCACGAGAACGTGTACTGTCTGTTCGTAAAGGTTAAGAGAAAAGAAGCCTGAGAGACCGTCCAGGAGAGCGTAAGAGAATCTACCCTCGAGTCCCCCCTCCTAGAAGACCCTGCCTCCCTTTATATAGTCGGAGGGTAGGTTACATGAGAAGTTGAGAGGGGGAAGGGTGAAGATCTCTATGCTAGTCCTGACCCTAGGTCTTTGTTGTTGGTCGACCCCCTCTTCTGTCCATATCGGGTTGGTGGGCTCGTCGAGTAGATCAGTCTGCTGGTTCATTAGGAAACAGCGCACCTGCCTTCTGCGGTCTTGACGGGCACTGACGTTATAGTGTGTGACTCTGATGCTGCTTCGGGAGGGAGCGTATCTCCGTACTGTGCGTGACCGGACGATGAGACTGGAGTCTTGACTTTAGTAGCCTTCGTGCTGTCTTGGGAAGGAGCCACTTGTCCTCGCATGGTCACTTCGAGTGGTTGGGTCCGCAGATCGCGTGGCCGATGGCCGGCGGAGGCCTGACACCTGGACCTTGGCGGTGATCGCCTCAGCTCTGTCAGAGCTGGCGGGGAGTCCGACCTATGGCGGGGGTCGGACGCCCCGTTAGGTCGGGGACGACCTTGGAGCAGCTCGTTAGGTCGGGGTCGAATGTCTTTTGTAGATCGGCGAGGCCTTTGGTCGGAACCGGGCATGGGGCGACCCGTTCGTTACTCCGGGTCGCAGGGGTACCCATTGTATGAATACTCGTCAGGTACATAAATGGTTCTCTATGTAGGAGTAGATCTTATTTTTTAGATCAAAAGGACATCAGAACCTGATGCTCCAGTTCCATTAAACGAAACTGAAGGTAGCAAACATATCGTTTAGATCCAGAAACTTAAGACCAACAACAAAACTCTAGGGTTACAGATTCAGGCATTTAACATACAAGAACCTAATTATATATTGCCATCAACCAAGTTACTAACAAACTCAGCAACCACTTTCCGGTCTTCAGGAATGAGTTCCTCCTCCTTGCCTTCAATTAACCGGAATCCACTTTTAGTCATATTGCTCCAAAGCCCAAAGGAAGCGGTACTCGAAGTTTGTTCTCCAGGTTGCTGCAAAACCAGTCCAACTTAGCCATCATATCCTCCCTGAAAAGTGGTCTCCAATCTCTCAACGACCTGAAAACTCTTCTCCATATTGTTTTTACATTTGTCCGACATTGACCACGAAAAATCATATCATTCCTGTTAGTCCACAAGCTCCAAAGAGCAGCAGCACAAATGGTATTAAAGCTGCGTTTTCCTTATTACTAAGCCAAAATCGAGCTACTGAATCAAAATTATAGCCAATGCTCAAACCAAAGAATTCGCCAACCACATCCCAAATATTTCTAGCTACTACACACTCAAAGAAAAGATGATTAACAATTTCATTCTCATTACACAAGCTACAATATGTTGTAGGAGTAGATATTTAACTAAGAGTAAAAAATGAATTCGTATCACAATCAAATTCAAGACACCACATCGCAAATGACCTTGTGTGTGTGGAGGGGTTGGGAGATACTTCATGTCAAGCCAAAATAAAAAGCATGCATAACATCATGTCTTCGACATGTTTAAACAAGGAATAGTCTTGCAAACGTCCTTTTTTGAGATGATTAAGAGGATGCAAGTCGTTGTTACCCGACGTGGATGACTGAGGACCACTAATTAGGGGAAGCAGACGATGTCATTCTCGCAAGTGCAGCGTACCATTCACATCCATATTCAGAGGGTGATGCCACATTTTGAGCCCTTGTGCATGGCTAAGGTACAGAACAGAACACTACTGAGCAGCTGAGGTCGCCAATAGCATCATGCTTTAGCACCCACTCCCTTAATTAACTGTGTTAATTAGGGCGCTCTTTTATATGCCTACGACGTAATCGTTGCCTAGTTGAAACATTGGAGGCCAGGTTTCTGCACACATCCACATGAAAGCGAGTGATCATTTCCATTCAGTGACAGTTCTTTTGCATTACACACTGGCCCATTTTCAGGACAACCCCATCGCTGGAGGCTTCTGAACTCTGTTCAAAGGTTTTAAATCTCGGTTTCGGGAAATATTTCGGAGGGATCGAAAGAAAAAAATTTAGCGAGATATGCTAATTACGGATAAATTCTAGATAAAATAAAAAATAAAAATTCGAATCCATTTTTTTTCACAGAGATTTTCGAAATTTTGGCAGTAAATACCGAAATTTCGCCGAGATCTTCATAAAATTAAACAGAGCGAAAAATAGTCCAAAACATGTTGAAATTTTTGTAAAAATTTTCTGGATGGTCCGACACATCACTAATATTCCCATAAAATTTTTAGATGATGCTCAAGACTGAGAAATTTTTAAAAATTTGGATAGTGCTACTGTAGGATCGAAATATATTGATCTAGCAATCAGAGGGGGGGTGAATGATTGCACGGAAGCTAAAATAAAATTTTTGTGATTTTTGAAACACCCCAAACAAACTTAGATCGCTTAATTTGTACTCAACAGAAACCTTATTGCGTCGGACCAAACTTTTACTTGTACTCTGGACCAAACTTCGTGCCAGACCAAATTTTCACATGTACTACGGACCAAATTTCTACTGTAGCAAAAACAAATCAATACACTCCGGACCAAACGAGATAGACAGATATATGTTCACTAAAACTAAGATTTCTGAAGATCTAACCGTTAGATTGATATGAAATTTTAACTGTAGAAACTAGATTCAATTCCGAAGATAACACAAAAAGAATTAACTCAATCGAACTTATGGATCTGGAGTTATATTCTTTGCAAGACGACTGAAACGAAAACCAATCTAACCGCGACGGACCAAATCAAACTAGCTACGGACCAAATCAAACTAGCTACGGACCAAATCAAACTAGCTACGGACCAAACTCAAACAATGCGATTAACCGAAGATCCCACCGTTGGATTAGTGTGAAATTTTAACTGAAGAAACTAGATTCAATTATGAATCTAACCCAGCAAGAATCAACACGATCGGACCTACGAATCAAAAGTTATTAACCTCGCAAGCATGCTGTGACAGATTATGACGAGAACAGACCAAACCCCAATTTCGTGATAAATCACAATCTACAAAAGATTAACCAATGAAACTTTTAGGAACTCTAAGTTGATACTCTAGGAAGGTTTTGTATAGATCAAATCAATATTAAACTTGTTGAAACAAGAGAGACAATGAATCAATCTATAAAAACAAAACAGGGCAAACAAACCATAAACCGAACCTCAACAGTAATCACAGTTCTTGTAGCCCATGAATATCAGAGCGCCGGCTTTTCCTTTGCTCGGTGTCAGCTTTGGCATGAAACAAAAAACAGCCAGAAAGAAGTCGCCGCAGTCAGGAACTTCAGGGTGCAAGGAACATGCAGGAGGTCTCGTCACCAAGCCAAAAGGACTAGAAATTGATTTTTATTTCCTTTTGTCTAATCTGGTTACAGTACTCCAAACAAAAGAGTACAACCCTAAAAGAAAACTCAGCGCTCAGGAGACACCTCCCCCTATTTATACTGAGCAAACATAAAGGGATTGAATACAACTCTACTTCCAACATGGAAAGAGTTTGTATACATCTCAACCTGGCCCAACATAGCTAAAAACATCTCTTGCACGTATATACAGCCCACATGCTATAAATACGTGACTAACCAGCCTCTATGTGCATGTTCTCTAGCCCGAACGTTCCGCATGACATCCTTGAACACCAAGACCTCGATTCCTCTCTGAATCTAGTCCCAACCTCGGTTCCTCCATGAACCTAGTTCGGTCCCGTCATCGACCACGTTCGTCCTCGAGCAACACCTGCACACGAATAAACAAGAAACAATTCCGAGCACAAGTCCACGACTTGACTCAACATCAGTCCATGCAAACACTCACACGAGCGCATTGCATCAAGCAAAATCAATATCATGCTATCACCAGCATATCAAATAATCATCAGACATAGCACATGCAAGCACCACACATGCCATAATCACAACCACTTTGCAAAGCCAATTTCATTACTAAGCCAATTTTTCAGCACATGATTTACAATCTCCCCCTTGATGAAAACATTGGCAACACCACTTAAAATTGAACATTGGCATTCATCTCACAAGAAATGTTTTTGAAATTAAAAGTTCTAAAATCAAAAGACAAAGAGAAAACACAAAATCTCCCTTTGACAAATATGCAAAGTGAAAACTCCCTAGGTGAAAATAAGAAAATCTCCCCCTAAGAAGAAAAGTGTGAGTGAATGATTGAATACCACTTGTACAAGAACATGTGCATGTGTAAAGCATGTATAAAGTTCTCCAAAAATCTCCTCCAAATTTTCTAAAGTGGCAAAATTCTCCCCCTTTGACAATGGATTCATCAAGAATACAAAAGAGAGATTTTTTTTTAAGTTTGATAATAATTTTTTTTAGTCATGAGCATTCTATGTCATCCACAAATGTTGCAAATTCATCACCAAGCCATGCTATCAAAAATACTTGCACCCTCAAATCTACACATAAACAATGTAGAGTAAGCATAACTAGAAATCAAGTACTATTAACAATTTATTGCATGGCATGATCTCCCTTACTCAACTACCTCAAAACCTAAAAACATTGAATTGTTGTGCACTTTATTTATGCTGGAAAAACTGATTCATTGATTGATTGCAACAATAACAATTGCAAGGAATTATATGCACCATCAACCTTACTTTTCAACCATGCCAAGCAATCACAAGCTTAAGGTTTCATGGTTTCGGTCATACACAACCTCTTCCAAGTTCATATCAAAGTGCAATGATAAGCAGTCTCATAAAGAAGAAGTGTGATAGTACATAACCTTGATCTTGCATTTATCAACAATCACTCTTTGAGCTTTAGCACTTAATTTTGATAAATTTCATATTTAGCACTTTTGAGCAGGATCAAGATAGTCGAGAAAGTTCAACCATGACAAGATTTAATTCAAGTTGCCATTCCAATTAAATAGTCATGACATAAACTACACTATATATGCATAAACGTGAAGTTGCAAAGACCTTGTAGCATAAACATGGCTTCAAATGACATATATGTATGATATATAATGCTCATTAATTTTTCATTGTTTTTCTACTTTTTTTTTGTTTTTCATTTAAGAACCACACAAAATAAAAGTATGTTACAAAGTATTACAAAGTTTTCAAAAGCTCCCCCTCAAAACAAACCCATTGGATGAACGACCCCAAGTTCTCCCCGAATAAAAGCAAAACGAGAAGAAGACAAAGGTTTTGTGAAAATGTCCGCCAATTGATGTTCAGTATCCACATGATGAAGCACAATATTTCCCTTTTCTACATGATCCCTAAGAAAGTGAAATCTGATCTCAATATGTTTGGTTCTATAATGTTGCACAGGGTTTTTAGCAATACAAATTGCACTAGTGTTATCACATAAAAGAGGAACACTATCCAAATTAACCCCATAATCTTTAAGTGTAGCTACTATCCAAAGAATTTGAGAACAACAACTAGCAGCAGCTACATATTCAGATTCAAAGATTGATTGTGCAATGTAAGATTGTTTTCTAGATGACCATGCAATAAGAGAATTACCCAAGAAGTGACATGTACTAGATGTACTTTTTCTATCAATTCTACAACCTCCAAAGTCAGATCGAAAATGCTCTTAAACTAATACATGAGGAAGCGAAAGCCATATGCCAAATTCTTGATTACCATGAAGATACGAAAATTAAGCAGCGACTTGGCGATGTGAAGCACGTGGGAAAGCTTGAAAACGAGCACACAAGCACACAACAAATTGTATATTCGGCCTTGATGCGTTGAGGTACAAAAGTGAACCTATCATGCTTCTATATTCCTTTTGATCGACCGCTCACCATCTTCATCCGGATCAAGTGTGCAAGTACCTCCCATCGGTGTCATGATCGACTTGCAGTTTTCCATCCCAAAGCGACGAAGCAAATCTTTTGTGTACTTGCTTTGATGAACAAAAGTACCTTCCTTTACTTGTTTGATTTGCAGTCCCAAAAAGTAAGTTAATTCACCCATCATACTCATCTCAAATTCCTTCTTCATGATTTCTGAAAACTCAGACACTAAAACATGAGAGGAACCACCAAAGATAATATCATCAACATAAATCTGAACAAATAATTGATCATTGCCTTGCTTGAGTAAAAAGAGAGTTTTGTCAACTTTTCCCATTGAAAACCCCTTTTCAAGTAAAAAAGTTTTTAGCCTATCATACCATGCTCTAGGGGCTTGTTTTAAACCATACAAAGCTTTTGACAATTTGTAAACATGATCTGGAAACTTTGGGTTTTCAAAACCGGTGGTTGCTTAACATAAACTTCCTCATTGATATAGCCATTTAGAAAAGCACTTTTCACATCCATTTGATACAATCTAAAACTTTTAGATGCAAGAAATGCTAAAAGAATTCTAATGGCTTCAATTCTAGCAACAGAGCAAAGGTTTCATCAAAATCTAAACCTTCAATTTGTGAAAACCTTGAGCAACCAATCTAGCTTTGTTTCTAACAACAACACCATCCTCACTTTGTTTATTTTTGAAAACCCATCTTGTTCCAATAATATTAAAATCGGAGGTGGAGAAACAAGTTTCAGACTTTATTGCGTTCAAAATTCTCTAATTCCTCATGCATGGCATTGATCCAAGATTCGCCGGTTAATGCATGAGATATATCTTTGGGTTCAAAAGAAGCTACAAAAGCGAGAATGAGCATGAGTATCGAAGTAATAAACTGGACCGGTGACTCTCTCATTTAAATCTCCAATCATCTGCTCGGTGGATGCCTCCTTTGAATATGCAAGGAGCTGTAATTTGAAACTTCTTCTTCATCTTCATTTTCAAGATGTACAAATGAGGTTGTAGCTTGAGGATGCTCAATTGTATGTGATGTAGCGGTAGGTGCCACAGTGCTACAGCTTGGTTGTACAAGAGGAACCAATACCTCATCCTCAACATCATCATCGTCCTCATGAACAAAAATACTCTCCCCCTGAACATATGCACCTGTACCTGTATTATTTGGACTAGTGCCTGGACTAGTCTCATCAAAAGTAACTTCACAAGTTTCTACGATTTTGTTAGTCTCCAAAACAAGCACACGATAGCCACGTGTATGAGCAGGATATCCAAAAAAAATGCCATCCAACGATCTAGCCTCAAATTTATCAAGATTTCCAGATTTCAAGACAAAGCATTTGCATCCAAAAACTCAAATGAGAAACGCTAGGCCTATGTCCAAACCGAAGTTCATAAGCGCTTTACCCAATTTTGATCTTAAGTAAACACGATTTGAAACATAACATGCGCTTGATATCGCTTCACCCAAAACTTTCTAGGAGTTTGATATTCGTCTAGCATGGTCCTAGCCATTTCCACCAAAGTTCTATTTTTCCGTTCAACTACACCGTTTTGTTGAGGTACTCTAGGAGATGAAAATTGATGATCAATTCCTTTTTCAACACAAAAGTGATCAAATGAAGAATTTTTAAATTCAGTTCCATTATCACTTCTAATTGCTCTAAGAGACCCTGGGTGATCAATAAATAATCTAAGAACAAGACTTCTAAAATGACTAAAAGCCTCATCTTTACATGCCATAAAATAAACCCAAGAGTATCTTGAATAATCATCAACAATCACAAGAACGTACCATTTACCTCCATAAGACTGAACTCGAGAAGGTCCAACCATGTCAAGATGTAGTAGTTATCCGGGCGCGTTTGTCATCACCATAGTAAGAGGTGGATGTGAACCTGCAATCATTTTACCATTTCTACAAGAAGAGCATACTATCTCGCTATCACCCTTAAGCTTAGGCAAACCACGAATGAGGTCTAAACCACTAACACGTGTTAGATGATCAAAACCAACGTGACCAAGCCTATGATGCCAAAAGAATAACTCTTTAGAAATATTGGCAACTAGACACCTATGCTTAGAAGAAGGTGATACATCAAAATCAGCTTTAAACACTCTTCCAAATCGAGAAATCCGAAAAACAAGTTCACCTGAAGCATCTAACACTTTGCATTCATTTTTCTTAAAGCATACCTCAAGATCTTCATCAATCATTTGAGATCTGATGACAAGTTATATTTCGTGTTTTCAACAAGAGCCACATCTTTAAACATAAACTTGTCATTTACCCAGACTGTACCTTTTGCCACAATCGAGCTTGAAGAAGCATCTCCAAAAGTTACACTTTCAAAGATGAGATGCACGAGTGAGGGAGGAGAACCAATTTTTATTACCGGACATGTGGCGTGAGCATCCGGAATCCACTAGCCATATGTTCTCCTTCCTCGCGCGAGAAGCCTACATAGAAGCAGAAAATATCGAGGCCTCGATCTCAAGTTAGAAATGAGATGTTTAGGAATCCAGTACCGAGACACACGACGCACAAGAGTAGGCACAACACGAGTATTCATATGCACAAAATCAGATTTGCACTTTCCCGTGTTTCTAGCAACAAAAGGTGTTTGCATCACTCTAGGCACATAATGAGAAGCAAAGCGTGCCTGTCTGAGATTAGACCTAGCCTTAACCTTTTCTTTCTTTTGTTGTTTAGCTAGTCTAAAGCAAAAATCTACTAAATGTCCATCTCTACCACAATGAGTGCAAATGTACTTAACACGATGTCTAGCTTTAGAAGCAGAAGCAACATTTGCATTCATCATAGTAGAGGATAAAACTCCAGCAGACTTAAAGACACTTTTCTTAGGCTCATTAATACTCTCAATTTTGTCATTGCAAAAAGCCTGAACAACAGTGGGTGGTTTGGTTTCATATGAAGCATAAGGATCAAAACCTAAACCTTTCTTGTTTGAGCTAACCTTAGATTGATCCAAAATCATGTTCAAATTTTTCTTTCCATTAGTGAAACGTTCTAAAGAATTTTGCAAGTAATCAACCTTCTTAGAAAGAGTTAAACAATTATTGCATGGAACGTCCACTTTAGCCTTTTGCGTGCGACAATTTGAGCATGAAAGAACCTCATGAGTGAGCAGATCATTAATCATTTGAGAAACTCTAGCATTTGCATCTTTCAATTTCAATTCAAGAACTGAACATTTAGAACAAGAAATTGACTCATGCAAATCATCGATGAAACAACTAGCATGTCTAACATGTTTCTCATTTTTCTTGTTTTGCTCAATCAAGGAAGCATGTTTTTCCTAAGCAAGGTGAGCTCATTGTAAATTAAGTCACATGATTTGCAAGCATCATCATCGAGAATCAAAGATTTAAGTCTAGCAATTTCAGATTCAATGATTCAACAATAAAATCATGTTTCTTGATTTTCTTATCGCGTTTATCAAGCAATTCACCAAGACGAGCAATGCCTATGGCTAATTCATCATAAGAAGGCTCTACCTCATTGAAGTCGCTGTCGTGGTCATCTTCAGTAAGGCTTTCATCACTTCTTGCCATAAGACACAAACCAGTAAGTTCACGCTTGGTTGGCGTTGTTGTGTCTTCTTCACTACTTCCCGAGTCCACATCGCTCAAATTGACTTGTTCAAGAGCGGAAAGAACTCGGTGGACAACTTTGCGGTTCAGAAAACTTCTTTTCTTATTGTCGCTTTGCTTGGAGAAGCTTTCTTCTTGTCGTTCCTCCTGTCCTTTTCTTCTTTTGAATTTTTACCTGAAATTTTTGGACAATTTGGACGAATGTGGTTGAGATCGCCACACTCGTAGCACCTAGGAGGACCACCGCCTACTCTCTTTCTCAATCTGACATTCTACAAAGCTTTATTAAAACGAGAAGAGAGTAGTGCCAAATCTTCTTCAGGAAATTCTTCAATTTGTTCATCTGTTAAAGACGACAAAGAGGACAAAGCAAAGCTAGAAGAAGAATTAGCATTTGACATGTTAGGGTTAGAGATCAAAGCAATTGATTTAGAGTTACCTTTCCTAGCAAGAACATCTAATTCATGAGTCTTCAACTTAGAGTAAAGAACATCTAATGTGAGTGTGCTCATGATAGTAGATTCTTGTATAGATGTTACCTTCATCTCCCACACTGACATGTCCAAAGCACTAAGCATTTGTCTAGCATTAGCAGCATCGTCATAGCTAACCCCAACAGCACGTAAATTGCTAAGATTTTTATTAAAGCGTGCAAAAAAGTCATCTACAGACTCACCAGGTTTCATCTCAAATCGCATGTATTCTTTCTTATATATATCCTGACGAACCTCTTTGACAGTGTTAGAACCCTCATGATAATCACAAAGAAATTTCCATACCTCATATGCGGATCGAAGATGAACCACTCGATCGAAGTCGCTGCGTCCCAAGCTCTGGATGATCAAGTTGCGCGCCTTAATGTTTGCTTCAACATGTGCGCGATTAGCGTCGTTGACGTTGTCGTTCTCAGGAACTTCATACGGCTTGTAAACCTTCTCCCAAATTGCAAAGCCTTGAGCTTGAATGTATGCCTCCATCTTGGCCTTCCAAAACTGAAAATCAACTCCATCGAAAACACAAGGTTTTGTCGAATATCTATCCATTGCTATGATTTCTAATCACCGGTTAAGATTAATTAAAAAAACTTTGCTCCGATACCACTTGTAGGATCGAAATATACTGATCTAGCAATTAGAGGGGGGGGTGAATGATTGCGCGGAAGCTAAAATAAAATTTTTGTGATTTTTGAAACACCCCAAACAAACTTAGATCGCTTAATTTGTACTCAACAGAAACCTTATTGCGTCGGACCAAACTTTTACTTGTACTCCGGACCAAACTTCGTGCCAGACCAAATTTTCACATGTACTACGGACCAAAATTCGTGCCAGACCAAATTTCACATGTACTACGGACCAAATTTCTACTGTAGCAAAAACAAATCAATACACTCCGGACCAAACGAGATAGACTGATATATGTTCACTAAAACTAAGATTTCTGAAGATCTAACCGTTAGATTGATATGAAATTTGAACTGTAGAAACTAGATTCAATTCCGAAGCTAACACAAAAAGAATTAACTCAATCGGACTTATGGATCTGGAGTTATATTCTTTGCAAGACGACTGAAATGAAAACCGATCTAACAGCGACGGACCAAATCAAACTAGCTACGGACCAAATCAAACTAGCTACGGACCAAATCAAACTAGCTACGGACCAAACTCAAACAATGCGATTAACCGAAGATCCTACCGATGGATTAGTGTGAAATTTTAACTGAAGAAACTAGATTCAATTATGAATCTAACCCAGCAAGAATCAACTCGATCGGACCTACGAATCAAAAATTATTAACCTCGCAAGCATGCTGTGATAGATTATGACAAGAACAGACCAAACCCCAATTTCGTGATAAATCACAATCTACAAAAGATTAACCAATGAAACTTTTAGGAACTCTAAGTTGATACTCTAGGAAGGTTTTGTATAGATCAAATCAATATTAAACTTGTTGAAACAAGAGAGACAATGAATCAATCTATAAAAACAAAACCGCAAACAAACCATAAACCGAACTCAACAAGAATCACATGTTACTATAGCTTCGCGAAATCTTTAGCGCGCGCTTTTCCTTCGCTCTGTGTCGCCATTGGGCGTGAAACAAAAAACAGCCGAGAAAGAAGTCGCCATGATCAGGGAACTTCAGTGCAAGGAACATGCAGAGGTCTCGTCACCAAGCCAAAAGGACTAGAAATTGATTTTTATTTCCTTTTGTCTAATCTGGTTACAGTACTCCAAACAAAAGAGTACAACCCTAAAAGAAAACTCAGCGCTCAGGAGACACCTCCCCCTATTTATACTGAGCAAACATAAAAGGATTGAATACAACTCTACTTCCAACATGGAAAGAGTTTGTATACATCTCAACCTGGCCCAACATAGCCAAAAACATCTCTTGCACGTATGTACAGCCCACATGCTATAAATACGTGACTAACCAGCCTCTATCTGCATGTTCTCTAGCCCGAACGTTCCGCATGACATCCTTGACCACCAAGACCTCGATTCCTCTCTGAATCTAGTCCCGAACCTCAGTTCCTCCATAAACCTAGTTCCGGTCCCGTCATCGACCACGTTCGTCCTCGAGCAACACCTACACATAAATAAACAAGAAACAATTCCGAGCACAAGTCCACGACTTGACTCAACATCAGTCCATGCAAACACTCACACGAGCGCATTGCATCAAGCAAAACCAATATCATGCTATCACCAGCATATCAAATAATCATCAGACATAGCACATGCAAGCACCACACATGCCATAATCACAACCACTTTGCAAAGCCAATTTCATTACTAAGCCAATTTTTCAGGACATGATTTCACAATGTCTTGATAAAACGCTGACCGGTAAATTTGAACTGAATGAAGAATAGAATAAACCACGTTAGAAAATTTGAAATTTTTTATGTATGGTTCTTACGTATCACTAATATTTCTATAAAATTTTTAGATTATGATCAACTTTGAGGAATTTTTAAAAATTCGAACAGCGCCGCTGTCCTGATAAAAGCCTTACCGGCAAATTTCAACCGAATGAAAAATGGTTCAAACCACATTAGATTTTTTTTAAAAAAAATTGGATGGTCCTGATGCATCAATAATATTGCCATAAAATTTGCAAATGATGATAAATCCTGAGAAATTTAAAAAAATTATGACAGTGCTATCTGTTTGAATGCAACATACTAAATATTTTGACATAAAAGAATGAAAAGTTACAAATTTTGGTACCATTTACGACTGATATTTGAATTATGAGAGTTACAATCAGTAACAATCAATATATAATATCATCACAAATGATATAAATGAAATAAAATCGAGACATATGATAATTCACCATATATACACCACATATATGAGCATACACCACATATATGAGCATACACGAGCATATTCGCCATATATATGAGTATATGACCATGCAAGGGTGGTTAATAAACGAGAGAACTACTTGTGGAAGCTTGGATGACGCCATAACACGTCGGTTTGCTTTAACCACCTGCAAGGGGCATAATTAAAGAATGAGTACGAATTATGAATTATGAGTATGTTTTGCAAGAAGAGGCCTAATTAAAGGAGTACGAACATGTGAATAGGACTGGGCATTCGGTTTTTATGGCCTATTCGGTTCGGTTTATTCGGTTTGAAAAAAAATCGGTTTTTTGTAGTTGGAAACCGAATTTCTCAGATGAAAACAGAAAACCGAACCGAATAAGCCGAAAAAATTTGGTTCGGTTATTTCGGTTTTTGGTAAAACCGAACTATGCTTACAGGCTAGATCTATTGAACACAATGAACAGCATAAATAGAAGAGTACTAATTTAGACAACACTACTTCAGAGTCCAAATTTAAATAGCATTACTACAGAGTCCAAATTTAAATAGCACTACTACAGAGTCCAATTTTAAACAGTACTACTACAGAATCTAAATTTAAACGACACTAGTACATAGTCCAAATTTTGCCGAGCTTCTACTCTGCTGTTGAGAGATACTGAATTGTTCCTTCTTCTGAATACCAAGAGAATGATCACAATGGGTGTCCATTTCTGAACAGAGGAGTACTCATAGCAACTCCTTTATCATCAGTTGCATCCTTCCTCATCATATCATTTAAATTGCCACAAGCTTCAGTCTCTATCTCATTTAGGTTATCCCAATCATCAGTAGGTTGTGTTGCATCAGCCAATGAAGCAAGGAAATCATCGCCATAGTTCTCCACAGAAATAAACCCTTGGACACCCTCTCCTGTAGTCCAATACCAGAAGAATAAAGTATCATGCAACAACCAATTTAGGAAGGATGTTTCTGCTCAAGTACCTCAACATGCTTCTCATCCTGTCCAGTTTGACTTTGAGGCTCAATGCCAAAACCCACCATTCAATGTCCTTAGTAGAAGTGATGTATTGGATGGTTCCGAGGGTTCTGAAGGTAATTACTACTGAACTAAGTACATATTTGTTTAAAATTGCATTCAATCTTACAATTCTTTAACATTGCTATTGAAAATAGATGCCTTTATTATGAATATGCAGCTGCAGAGGATGATCCATTGCCAGGCATGGCCTTCGAATCACAGTTGAAGCTTGGCCTCTTGGGTTACATCAGACCAGCCAGAAGAGAAGTTTTATAGATTGGAAAGCTAAACTACATGAAAGCCGAAGCAAGCACATGGTATCCATTAATTTTCAGAAAGCACATCATTTTGTCAAAATGGCATTTTGCCATACCAACCACACGAATATTTTCACAATGATTTTTATCAAACTATCAGCATCTAAATTGAAAAGGAAAGGAGACATACATTATAGAAGAACATTGTCTCGAATCTCACCAAAATTTAGGTAGTAGTCTCACTAGGTTTGGTTACGGACTCCGATTTAGACTTTTCCTTGGAGGAATTTTCAGCATCTTCTACAATTATGGCTGAAATGGAAAAAAATCAATGAATAGTCAATTGTAATGAGGAACAAGATAACTATAATTAAAGCAAAAATCAGTAAGCAATTTGTCTATTACCTTCCTAGATTTTGGCCAAATCTGCTGGATCTTCTTCAATATTGATAGGAAGGGATCGTCGTAACCAATCTTGTGTATAAACTAGGCATTCGACCATGAATGGTGTGAGTGAGCACCTAAAGTCATCAAGGACACGTCCACCCGTACTAAAGGCCGACTCAGATGCAACTGTTGATATAGGAACCGCTAATACATCATGAGCCAAGTGCGACAATACTGAGAATCTAGGAGAATTGCACTTCCACCACTCAAGAATATCAAAATTCTCATTGTCCTCTTCATTATCTTCACTAAGGTATTTGTCAATTTCAGACTTACTGGTGCCAGTTCCAATATTACTCATCCTCATTGTTGGTGTCAAAAACTTGAGGTAGGGTTTCTGACAGCAGCACACCGGACGAACACCGGGTTTAGAGCGTGCCAGTCGATTTGACCTGTAATCAACAAGGTAAAAACAATAAAACCCACTCAAAGCCGATCGTTAAGATCAATCGGCCTAGACTCGATCAGCTTGAAGCCGATCAAGATCAAAGTATCAGGATAAACCTAATTAGCCGATTAAGGCTAATCAGAGGATAAAGGCAGATCGATTCTGAAGAAGGCGATGTGCAACAAAATTAGAACAAATCGAACCTGGGGTGTAATTGACGAAGATCAACAATCGGCGATGCGCAACTTTATTGATCAAGATCGATTACAAAAGCTAAATTACAGAAGCTACTCCTAGTCGACAGGAAAAGTAGAAAAAAGTAAAGACTGGTTGATTGTATTGTGTTGATGATTATTCCTTTGCAGTTCGCTTTGGTCCTTCTTTTATACCCTCGGCCGATCGTGTCCTGTTACAACACGCTTCAAGTCCGTTTCGTATCGGCCTTATCTCGGATGGTTGTTTTAAAATCTTGCAGTTACCAAAATATCTCCAAAACTTTCCATCCTGTCCGTTAATTCCGTATCTTTGACTTTATTGCCGATTTTGACCAAGTTTGCCAAATTTTGGTGCAAACATATGCCCCCCATTTTTGAGAAATGACTTGTCATTTGTCAAAAATTTCACTTATCGGCTTTTATAATCGCTAACCATTGAACTTCCCTCAATAACTGATACTTTAATCACGCCGTAATTCTCTAACACGCCGGTAGTGCGTTTTAACTGCTCGCGCCTTTTGAGATTCACTTCCCGCCTCTTCAAATTTTCACCGTGCTATAAAATGCGGCCCCCACTTTGATCATTCTTCACGCGCACAAGCTCTTGAATCACCTGCAATCGGCTTAAGCTTTTCGTTTGAAGTACTCCTGAGGCAATCCTTTAGCTCATCCAGCTTCCTTCATCGGCTACAATGGACCCTAGCCAGGTACTTATTCCGATTTCGCACAGCAATGACCAATATTTTTTGGGTCCATTGGGAAATCTAGACATCCATACTGTAACAAACCAAGAAGTCCCTCGATTGCCTTTGTCAGTGCTGGTCATAACATAGAGGGGTGGAATAAGAGTTTCAGGGCTTGGCCGACAGCTCTCAAAGGATGGAGAAGTTGGTTCATCAGGGTAGCAGCCCAAAAGAGGAGTGAATGGGAAAGAATGGGCATAGCTGAGTGTATTTCACTTTCCTTAGCCGACCCTGAAGCCAACGAGCCCTTAGTGGCCACGGCCGTTATTTTGGTCTGATTGCTTTAATGCTTTTTTATTCCGCACTGGTCCCATCGGCCCAACTCTTTTAGATGTTGCTCAATTGTGTTGTCTTCGGCCAGATGGAGATCAAGTATCGGCTTTTAGTGGAAAACCAAAATATAAATTCATCCGATCTAAGGGAGAGGTTGGGCCAAATACATTGGAAATAATAACAAGGTTAATGGCCTAGTATCGCATTTAAGAGCACGTTGCTTTCCGAACCTTTGGCTAGACCGCTTTTTGTTACGTGGAGCATCTCTTGGACCAACTCGGGTATATCAAGTGATAGCGAGCGACTTGTTGAGGGTCGTCGGCTAGCTTTAGGAAAAATCTTCTTGGGTCTTGTGTATCGATGCTTTACATAATAAGGAGTCGGCTTTATACGGGTTTTGGAAAATTTATCGTTCGTAATGTAGGTGGCCCAATGTGGTTCATACAAATATGGTCATCTTGTTTATTCACCGCTCTTTTAACTTGGATTCAAATTGACGATACTCCTTTTCCAAGGGAAGATATACGGAAGGGTACCTATTCAATTTAGAGAATGCCGATCCTTTGGTGAGAGATTTATGATGTGCTCTAGAAACGAGACAAGGGCCTTTCCGACAAATTGTAGAAGATTTCATCATTCTTCTTGCAATTGAACACCGAAGATTTCAAGCAGCAAGATTTCTTTAGTTATGGTGCTGCAGCCGATTTTCTTTGGCCTTCTTTTCTTCACCTGGAAACCGACAGCTCTCTGATGCCTCAGAAGACACTGCATTTGTATAGAATTTTCATTTCCCCGTGCATATTCCATGTCACCTTCATACTCGAATCGGACTTTCCAACCTTCATACGAGTTTTACCACCCTTCAGTATATGCAAGACAGCTCGGCTTTGGCCAGGTGATCCCAAGTTTGCCACTTCTAGATCGGCTTCAACCTAGAGCCAGAGTCCGCAATGCTACATCGGCGAGGCTAGTCTTGGAGTTAGCCGACGAGCTCCAACTTCGCAGTCTCCCCCACTTTTATTTGAATGCTCGCCGCGCAGGGGGTTTCACGACATGGTGGTCGGCTATCGCAGAGTGTTTGTACATGGAGAAGACTCCATCAGTTATCATCAAAGAATTTTTCCAAATCGCGAGCCATCCTTAGTATCTAACAACGAATCTAGCAGTGAAGCTAGCTCGTCGGGTTATACTAACTCAAGTTTAGTAGATAAGGTATCGGCTTCGAATAAGCTTTATCTCGTACATCGGTCTTTTTCCAGATGCACTTTTCTAATTGTTTTTACTGTGTACTTGCAGGCTAAGGATGTCGGCAAAAAACCTATTTCTAGCCAATCCGGGAATGATCAGGGCAAGAGAGCACATCAATCGACTGGCCTTACGGGCTATACCTCTGGCACTCTAGGGGTTCACAGTCCATCCTTATCGGATATCGAGAAAAAACAACCAAGTAAGTGTTAACACAATCGATTAATACCATCTTCTCCTTTTCTTTCAAACTAACCTTTATCCAATTTGTATCTCCAGAAAAGAAAAAGGTAAAGTATACCAAGGCTCCAGTGAAGAAAGGGCCCACGCCTAAAGAACAAAGCGGCGAGAGTTCGCCCCATGTATCGGCTATCGGAGAAGTAAGCTACGATACTTTGTATAATAACTTATGTATTTTAATGCATTGGCTCACCCTTTGTCTTATTTTCCTTTAGCCAACGCAATCCGCTCAAATCGCGAAGATCTTAGCCGATCTTCCAAATATTTCAACCGCGCCAACTCCAACGCCGAAGCCGACTCAACCCACTCCAATCACCGATTTGCCAGAACCGTCAGATCCAATGAACTTGCTCGGATTTTCTTTGGCCGATCTTGACGATCCGGAGATTATGGCCACTGATGACTATGATGCAGAAATTAGAAGAATCCTTCAAGTGTCAGAAAAAGCATCGGCTACCGTCACCTCCGCCCCGGGCATGAAAGAACGCCTTGATAATCTTTTCAAACTTGTGATGCAACCGCAATCGGAGATCTTGGCTAACAATCAACCAATAAGAGATGCCATGGCTGCCGTTGAAGCCGATCTCCCCGGAAGCAATGCAAGCTCTCTCAACGTATGTCATTTGGATGACGTAAAATTGAAGTGGAGGAGGCACAGAATCGGATTCGTCGTGAAGCCCAAGAGGCCGATCGAAGCTTTTGGAGGAATTGGTTGCTGATGCCAAGGCCAAAAAACGCAAATTTGATACTGGTGCTCAACGTCTTAAATCGACCAAAGAATCCCTCTCAAAATTGGAAAAAACAAAGAAACTCCTTTTGGAAGAATTGGCCAAGCTTGAAAAACAAATCGGAGAAGGCCAACAAACCTTGAGACCAACGCGACGGAGTCAAGGAACAAAAACTTGGTATTGCGATGGTCGTTGAAATGTAACCAAGCAATCGGCCAAAGTAAAACCAAGGTTCGGGAATGCCAAAGACGATGAACGTCTTCGGATGAAATTCAAGGGATTATCGCAAAGCGTGGTGCTCTGTCGGCCTTGGGCGCGACTCTTCCAGGATCGGGCATCCAGTATTGAATTGTAAAACTTTGGTGGTTGTTTTGAAAACACTTGTTCTGAATGCTTGTTTTGAATGTTTGTAACTTGTTATGTTTATAATCGGCTGTTTAACCGATTCTTATTTTGTTTATATTTTCCAAGTTTGCAATCCTTTCAGCCGATTAACAGCATCGTGTTTATCTTGGCTCTGAATATGATCTTTAGTCAGCTAGGTTCCAATCCAAACGCTAGGGTAGTATTTCTTCAAGTATTTCCCATTAATAGCTTTTGGCAATACATACCCCTCAAGCGTTTCCAGTAAGTACGAGTTTCCGCCGACTAACCGATTAATTTTGTATGGCCCTTCCCACGTAGGTGACCATTTTCCAAATCGGTTATCCTTAGAACCAACAGGCAATATTGTTTTCCATACTAAATCGGCTTGATTGAAAGATTTAGGCATGACCCTTTTATTGTATGCCCTTGCAACTCTGATCTTATTCTTCTTAAGCCGATCAAGCGTAGCCAAACGTAACTCCGCTTAACTCATCCAAGTCATCGACCATTAAGTCATTGTAATCTTGAGCCGACAAACCATTCTGTGCGCTATTCAGATCGACTCAATGTTGATTTCTACAGGTAAAACAACTTCTTGTCCATACACCAATTGGTAAGGTGAAAGTTTTGTCGCTCCGTGATAAGATAGCCGATAGGCCCAAAGTGACTCCAATAGAGTCGAATGCCAATTCCTTGGCTTCTCATCAATTTTTCTTTTGATCAACTTGATTAGTGTTTTATTAGACGACTCGGCCTGTCCATTAGCCTGAGCGTAATATGGCGAAGAGTTTAACAATTTGATCCCTAGACTTGTGGCGTAACCTTGAAACTCGTTAGACATGAATACCGTACCTTGATCGGTCGTGATTGTTTGTGGTATTCCAAACCGATGGACGATATGTTCATTCACAAAACTAATCGCCTCAACACTGGTCACCTTTTTAAGTGGTATAGCCTCGACCCACTTTGAGAAGTAATCGGTTGCGGCCAAAATAAACTTGTGGCCTTTACTTGAAGCAGGGAATATTTGGCCGATTATATCTATTCCCCAACCCCTGAACGGCCAAGGTTTGATAATTGGATGTAAAGCCGATGCTGGTGCTAGTTGTACATTGCCAAACTTTTGGCATGTTTGACATCCTTTATAGTACTTGAAACAATCTTCTAGCATCATCGGCCAAAAATAACCTGTTCGTCTGAGCATCCATTTCATCTTATGTGCCGATTGATGAGAACCACAAATCCCTTCGTGTACTTCACCCATTGCCACCCGCGCTTCTTCAGTTTCAAGACATCTCAACAACAAACCTTCCATAGTCCGATAATATAGTATATCGTCCAAAACAACGTATTTCAAAGCCTGTTGTCGTATCTTTCGTTCCGTCGGCTTGGATGGATCGACTAGATAATCTTTTATTTGCGTTCTCCAATCAGCAATATCTGCGCACATGACTGCCTTGTTCACCAGTTCAGTCTCCAGACTTTGGTCAAAATCCTTATATCCTGATGCTTGCTGAGCTAAAGCATTAGCTCTATCGTTCAATTCACGAGGAATATGACCGATAGAAAATGATGTAAAAGAGCTGATAATCTCTAAACATTGTTCTAAATATCTCAGTAGTACTTCATCCCGACATTGGTATTCTCCCTTTATTTGCTGTACTACCAACAGTGAATCACCATATGCCTTAACAGCTCTTACTCCAATATTTTCTAACAACAGTAAGCCTTTGAGTAACGCTTCGTACTCGGCCTGGTTGTTGGAGCATCGGCTATTTAGCCGGAATGCAAATTCAAAGCTACGCTCTTTGCGTGAAGTGAGTACAATACCGATACCATCACCTTCCCCGCATACTGATCCGTCAAAGAACAGTTGCCATGGTGCTACCAAGACTAAGTTTGCCGCTGTGTCATGTCCTGTTATAAAATCGGCTAGGACTTGTCCTTTGACCGCTGGCGATTCATATGATAAGTCGAACTCGACCAAGGCGTAAGCCCATTTGCCAAGTCGACCTCGCGAATTGAGTGACAATATATATTTTATAACATCGGTTTTACAGATGACCTTACAAGCCGATGCTAGTATGTAGTGCCTTAGCTTTGTGCACGAGAAGTACAAGGATAAACATAGTTTTTCGATAAAGGGTACTGACTTGCGTCCGAAGAACCGTCGGCTTAAATAAAAGATAACCCTCTCTTTACCATGCACCTCTTGTGCCAAAACAGCTCAATAGTATCTTCTTCTACGAGACATATAATCTGAAAGGAACCCCTTTTTGAGGTGCAGCCAAAACTGGAGGGTTGGACAAATACCTTTTGACTTCGTTGAAAGCTTTCTACTGATCGGCTCCCCATATAAATTCTTCATTGTCCTTCAATTTCAGCAATGGAGTAAAAGCACGAATTCTACCAGAGAGGTTCGAGATGAACCGACGGAGATAGTTAATTTTGCCGATCAACTTTTGTAATTCATTTTTGCATGTCGGTGGTTCAGTATTGGCTATGGCCTTGACCCTCGCTTTGGTGACTTCGATTCCTCTTTCATGTACCATAAAGCCTAAAACCATCCAAATTGACACGCCAACGCACACTTGTAAGGATTCATCTTCAAACCTGCGATCTTATATTTTTAAACACCCTCTAAATCGGCGGATGTTGGAAATCGTCTGCAGATTTTACCACTACATCATCAATATATATTTCGACAATGTGGCGATTAAATCGTGAAAGATCGATTCATTGCCCACGATCGTTGCTCGGCGTTTTCAAGCCGAAAGTCATTCTTCGCCCACTCGAACAATCCTATTGCACCAGGACATCTAAAAGCTGTCTTTGGTATATTGGCTTCTGCCATGAGTATCTGGTTATACCTGGCATTACCATCTAGAAAACTTATGATCTTGTTCCCTGATGCAGCATCGATAAGCATATCGGCTATTGGCATCGGGTATTCATCTTTTGGTGTCACCTTGTTTAAATCTCTGAAGTCGATGCATACTCGAAGCTTTCCATTCTTCTTCATGACTGGAACGATGTTGGAAACCCACTCCGCGTATCGGCAGGGCCTAAGAAATTTTGCTTCCAACAACCGTTCTATTTCTTCTTTTATGACTTGGTACAAGGCTGGATTAAAACGCCTGGGATACTGTTTAAACGACCGATAGCCCGATTTTATAGGTAGCCGATGTTCCACCAGTTGACGGCTTAATCCGGGCATCTCATGGTACTCCCAAGAGAAACAATCCTTATAATCTCTAAAGATTTTTATCAGTTTTTCTTTGCACTTTACATCTAAATTTGCACTAACAAAAGTTGGTCTTTTCCTATCACCACTACCTATATCGACTTCTTCAAGCAAATCGGTGGATGTGAAACCTTGACCTAACTTTTCAATTTCTTCAAAGTCTTCTATGGCCTCGTAGCTATCCGTTGTTTGCCGATAGCTTTGCATTTTATCCTGCAGCGCCTTCAATGTTTTTCTTGTCCCCATCGGCGTAATACTTCATTTGCCCGATCAAAAGTGCCCGGCTTGACACTGATCGGCATGAGACCTGACTTGCTCACACAAATGAAATCGCAGTCATCTAGCGCCTTGCCCGATATGCAGCCAGCTTCTTCGTGTTGCCAATTCGCATCGGAGCTAGCCATGGCAATGTGAGCCGATGTATCGGCTGTAACGACCTCAACTTCTTCTCCGTTCCATTGAACAAGCGCTTGATGCATGGTCGATGGGATACAACAGTTTGCATGAATCCAATCCCGCCCGAGCAACACACTGTAGTTTCCTTTGGCATCAATTACAAAGAACGCTGTCGGCAAGGTCTTGCTGCCGACAGTCAGCTCAGTGACCATGACACCTTTTGCTTCTGTAGGGTCACCTGTGAAGTCATTCAGAACCATGTTAGTTTTGATTAAGTCTTCGTCAGACTTACCCGTTTTTTCATGTCGTATGCGGCATCGATTCACCGTGGCGCCCCGTCTACTAGCATCCTTGATATCGGCTTGCCATTTATATACCCTTTCGGATACAATGGTTTCGGATGCCGATGATCATCTTTGGGTTTTCAAAGATGACGCTCGCACGCCGAGCACAATCGAGCAATCGCCTCTTTGGCCGATTCGGTTTGACTTTGAACTCAACCGCAATGTGAACACCATGTTAATATCCATTGGGGCGTGTCATCCCGAATCATGGAGAATCAAGTCATCACCGATTCAAATCTTCTTCGCTTGTTCTTTTCTTCTCCACTCTTTTTGACGCATTTGATCGACGGTTCGTTAAACACTTCGCCTCTCTCTCTCTCGGCGTCGGCCTCACGAATCTCTTGCGCCCTTAGCCTCTGAAGCCGTCGTCGTTGTGATCGGCTCAGCCGGATGGACACCACCGGGTTTGGGTTCCACCGCTTCCGTGTTTGACCACCAAATCTTCTTGATTAGAACTGGCTTGTGCGTCTTGACTTGGCTCGGTTCTTGATTCGGTTTAGATATTCTCTCGTGGACCGCCTTCGTGACTTCGCCCTGCTCTCTCGATCGGCCCGGATAGTTTATCTCCGCCGATTGCCTTGGCCAATCGTCTTGGGATAATGTTCCATCAGGCGGTGTACGGTGATGGTAACGCTACCCTTCTTTCCCAAAGAAATCGCCAAAGGGACACCTTCTATGTGCCCTCTCCACATTCTCAAGACGGTACAAATTATCCGACCGTGGTATTACACGTGGTCGGCTATTCATCCTTTCGTATTTCTCCATTAGTTGTGAGAACGTTGGACTGACCTTTTATTGGTCGCCTTGATGGAGATTTCTCGCTTTGTACCATTTACCCACCGGGATTCCCTTGGGTTTAATGGTTCTTGAATTTTTCCTTCTCGATCGGCTTCTATTTGTAAGGAACCGATGGTAATCTTCGATGTTTGACCACCGTCCGAGCTTGATTGTATGTCGACTTGTCGACCTTTTTCGCTTCGCCTTGCATCGGCTCTTTTCCTTTAGCCAACACTATACCATCTTGATGGGAAACGGATCAACATCAACTTGCATGGTCGGCTCATCTAAAACTTCAACCGACCATCTTCAATAGCGATTGAATCATTGACGAAAGATATTGCGTCATTAGTGTTATGCGAATAAGAATGATGCCACTTGCAATACCTGCGTTTTTGATCTCATCGGCGACGGTATCACATGTCCCTCCGCAATCGTATTATCTTTTCTTGCGTATAAATCAAAATACGATCGCACTTGGAAACATCAAAAGAGTACTTAACTTCCGACTTATTCCTAGTCGGCTTGAGCCAAGAACAGACTAGGGATTTCTTGGATCCTTTTACCCATTCAGCTATATTTATTTCTGCTTCCTCGTCTTCCGACGAATCACTAGGACAATATTCAACCATATTGACTTTAGCCTTGTCCTTTTCTTTGTCATTGCTGTTTTTGAATCTGTCTTTGAACACCTTATTATCAGTGAATCGGCTTTCTTGAGACGATACGCGATGCAATAAGTGGCCAAGGTCGGTGAATTCTTGCCCTCCAAATTTCTCCCTAAGCGGTGGGATCAAACCTTGAAATGTTAAATCGGCAAGTTGGTTGTCAGGCAACGTAACGCTAAAACACCGATTCCTAATTTCTCTGAACCTCTTGATATAATCCGTTACCGATTCCCCAAACTTTTGGCGTCGGAACTCAAATCAAATTCGAGCTCCAAACCGCTCAAAAGAAATATTCATGGAATCGGCTTTCCAAATCGCTCCATAAATGGACCGAATTCGGAGGTAAACAGTGAACCAAGTAAATGTCGCCGGATAAAGACAACGGAATAGTCTAATTTTTAGCCCATCGATTTGGGCGCTTCACCGCATTGCGCGATAAAGCGCCCAACATGCTCCAGGTGGTAATAGAATCATCCCGAGAATTTGGCAAAGTCCGGACTCAAATTATGAGGGTAAGGCATGCGATCTATGTAGTCGAGTACGACTTTCTATAGCCGATAACCTTCCTTTTGGTTGTATGTCAATTGGTCCTCAAGACGGCAGAGATCTGATCGGCCCAGTTAGCGTTATCGGCCGTTGGCATAGCAGGCCCTTGATAATGTCGGTCATAATCGGCGTCCTGCCCCCCGAGTGCAAGCTCGGGTTGCCAATTATGCTGTGCCGTCGGCACACGACCATACTGATCGCGTCGATTATGCCTGGTTTGAGCTTCCGGCACTGGGGCAAATGGTTTAGAGTATGTTACTACCCTATGTGGACCTGGGTTCCTTAGCAGGGTAGGCTCTTGTGGGAATCTCTCGGAGCCAATCGGCTGTGAAACCGATTGGGGAAAGGCGTAGAACGGAGCCGACGACGACAAATTGATTGATGCATCCATCTTAGCGGCATCGGTATAGGCGTGGTAATGGCTCACCCCACTTGACCGAGGGTCCCTAGGCAATATGACCGTGGGTTGTATCGGCCATTGTGCTCTGCGTGTTTTGTGATACTGAGAAAACAGGATAATTCGGCAGAGCTTGAAATGGGTCGAGCAGACTTCCTGACGAGGCTAACTCCTGGGCTATAGATTTAACGCTATTTGCTATCATCGGCTTAAGCGTTGTTACGAGAGCTGATGATTGGTTTATCAAAGCGTGGTGCATATACTGATTAATCATAGCCGATAATTCGGCTTGAGCAGGCAGATATCGGCTTACCTGTTTTGTTACACCTGCATCTCCCAGGGCGTTGACCGTCGGCAGGGCGGATTTTTGAGTGACGCCACGTCTTGTTTTCTGATAGCAACTTAGCATCATCTCTTCTAGCGCAGCCTTCCGAGCTTCAATCTCTTGGTGTTGCTCCGCAGATAAATCGTCCATTGTTGGGACGATTATAGCTTCTGAGTTGAGATCTGATGGCGGATCGACTTCCCTGATGAAGACATTGCGTGTCCCACCAGGCGTGCCAAGAGTGTGTTGGCGTCAAAAACTTGAGGTAGGGTTTCTGACAGCAGCACACCGAACGAACACCGGGTTCAGAGCGTGCTAGTCGATTTGACCTGTAATCGACAAGGTAAAAACAATAAAACCCACTCAAAGCCAATCGTTAAGATCAATCGGCCTAGACTCGATCAGCTTGAAGCCGATCAAGATCAAAGTATCAGGATAAACCTAATTAGCCGATTAAGGCTAATTAGAGGATAAAGGCAGATCGATTCTGAAGAAGGCGATGCGCAACAAAATCAGAACAAATCGAACCTGGGGTGTAATTGACGAAGATCAACAATCGGCGATGCGCAACTTTATTGATCAAGATCGATTACAAAAGCTAAATTACAGAAGCTACTCCTAGTCGACAGGAAAAGTAGAAAAAAGTAAAGACTGGTTGATTGTATTATGTTGATGATTATTCCTTTGCAGTTCGCTTTGGTCCTTCTTTTATACCCTCGGCCGATCGTGTCCTGTTACAACACGCTTCAAGTCCGTTTCGTATCGACCTTATCTCGGATGGTTGTTTTAAAATCTTGCAGTTACCAAAATATCTCCAAACCTTTCCATCCTTTCCGTTAATTCCGTATCTTTGACTTTATTGCCGATTTTGACCAAGTTTGCCAAATTTTGGTGCAAACACTCATCTTTTCCGCAATTAAGGATTTCATCAACCTAGTGCTGTTTTCCATAGGTTCTTGTGAATCACTTGATTGTGGTGCCTTATCATTTGGAGCATATAGTTTTATATACTCATCAAACAAAGAACGAAAAGAATCATTCACATTATTCCAAACTTCATTTCCTTCTTCCTCACCAAACATCTCCAAAGTAGCTATATTTGTGTAATTAGATAGTTTATATCTTGGATCGAGTGCAACAGCAACAAACATGAGCATATTCAACTTATCCTTATCTCCCCAATACTTGTAGTACTTCTAAAGCATTCTTTGGCCCATTTCCTTACGCATATCATCATCACTATGACACCATTGTCGTAACAAAAGCAAAACATCTCCTATCTCATGAAATAAAATGTTTGATGTTACATGATGTGTGGCAGAAACACGGAGAGTGAGCTTATAGAAGTGCCCAAGAAACTCAGTCATCCTCTTTGCATTCTCCCAATCTGCGCTTTCAGGAACTCCAGGACCTTTTTCACTACTTAATTCTATTGCATAATATGGGTCTTCTTCACCATACCTTTCAAATACATCCTCATAAATTGATGCAGCATTCAACATAAGGTATATCGAGTTCTATCTAGTACAAACATCTAGTGATAAAAATGCTTTCCTGTCCACCTTTGCCAATTCAACACATTTCTTAAATCTGGATATTCTAGATGGAGAGTTCTTAATAAATTTAACAGCAGCACGAACACGTTGAATTGAAACTGACAATTCTTTTAGGCCATCAGAAACTATTAAGTTAATGATATGTGCAGCGCACCTCATGTGAATATACTTGCTTTTAGCAATGCTCCTGTTAGAATTATTCAAGACCCTTCTCATGTAATTTAGAGCACTATCATTAGAGCTAGCATTATCAACAGTTACTGTGAAGACTTTTTCTATGCACTATTCCATCAAACACTTCTCTAAAGATCTCCCAATATCCTCTCCCTTATGACCCTTTACCAAGAAAAAACCAATGATCTTCTTATGTAGCTTCCAATCATTATCAATGAAATGTGCTGTTACACACATGTAGTTCTGTTGTGTGTTTGAAGTCCATGTGTCAGTTGTGAGGGAAACTCTTTCACAAGAATCCTTCAAAAAATGTTTGAGCTTTGCTTTCTCATTATTATAAGTGCGAACAGAGTCCCTAGTGGTTGTTCTTCTAGAGGGAACACAGAAACGTGGACAAGCTTTGGACATGAACTTTTTAAAACCTTCACATTCAGAAAATGCAAAAGGAAGCTCGTCTGTAATGATCATTTCAGCAAATGCTTCCCTAAGTCCCTCGGGATCAAACTTCCAAGTGGAAATGGCACAATGACTACTATCCCCCTGATTTGCTTGTACTTGCAAGGTACCTTGCTTAGGGTCTGTATTCTTATTAGGATTACGCTTGCAGATTCTCAAGTGAGAGTTTAAGGAGTGAAAGGACAGGGGATGTCGCCTAGAGGGGGGTGAATAGGCGAATTAAAATATTTAAAACTAAATTGCAGCGTAATAAAAAATTTGCAGCTAAATAAAAACTCCCGAGGGTCTAAGTCCAGAGTGTCCGGGATTTTTATCCGGATACTCCGAAATGTCCGGACTGTCCGGGTTCAGGAGTCCGGATACTCCGGATTGGATCCAAGGGACTCAGACCGGAGTCTCCGGGACTTATCTCCGGATACTCCGAAATGTCCGGACTATCCGGGTTCAGAAGTTCGGATACTACGGATTTAAGACCTCGAAATGAGATTTTAAATCCCTGCAATTTTTCAACAATCTATTTGAATACAAAAGATCTAAATGCTATCAGGTACTTGGAGATATTGTAGATCTGGAGCTAAACACAACAAAAGAGTAGATCGGGCAATTTCAAGATTCAAAAACAAATACTAAAGCAAGAGAAAGAAGCAAACTTGGAGACAATGATTTTTCACCCGAAGTTCGGATCCTTGAGGGGATCATACGTCTCCGTTGAGGCGGCTCGGTCACACTTGAGCCGGGGTCTCTTTCAACCCTCTTCCTCCCGGTGTTGCACAAATGCACTCGCCGGTCTTCACTCCTTTGATTCCTTCCCTTACAGAGGCGGAACCGGCCTTCACAAACTTCCCACGGCCAACCACACAAAGCTCCGGTGGCTCGTAGGCGACCTCCTAGCCGTCTAGGAGTCCTCAATCTCCAAGAGTAACAAATGCTCACGAAGAACAAGCTTGGAGATGAAATCAAGTGCTCAAACAACTCAAAACTCACTCAACCTAGCACCTCACTCCTCAAACTCTTCCCAACCCTTCTCACCAAGGGGATCACTTAGATCTAAGGGTAAAGAGGTGTTTTGGGGGCTCAAGAACAAGGGTATAGCACCTCTAATCAGTGGGATCACCGCCTCTTTGAAGTGAGGAAGAAGGGGGCTTTAAATAGAGGTCCCAAAAAAACTAGCCGTTGGAGACGGCTGTACACAACCCGGAGACTCCGGAAAAAACCCCGGATACTCCGGACTATCTGAGAGCAGTCACCGAGGGTGTCAACCCAGAATGTCCGGACCAAATGTCCGGATACTCCGGATTGCACTGAGCAGCCCGACGAAAATGAGCATAACTTTTGACTCCGGACTCCGATTACATTGATTTTGGACTCTACCGAAAGCTAAGAACGAGGGCTTCACAACTAACAAGGTCTCACTACCCAAATCTCAATGGATAAACACAGATTTCACAAAGAATCCAAGGAATACCTACAACCCTCACTTTCCGGCACCACCAACACCACTCTCTTTCTAAGTTTCACAAGGATGGATCACTTGAGCACTTGACACATCTACAAGTCATTCGACATCGCATCCCTCTTAATAGTACGGCAATCCTTAGACTCAAATTAAATCAAAGATAATATAAGTCTAAAAATAGTCACTTGCCGTCTTCTTTCTTAATGCCGATGCATGAAAACTTTCACCATATAATTGATGACATCTTCGCCTTCTCCAACTCGATTCGATTCACCTCATGAGACTCTCGTCCTATCAACCTTGACTTGATCATCCTCTCTGACGATCTCTATGTCAAGTTGATCTTGACTTAGTCCTCAACTCTTGGTGACACCGCCGTCTTGTTGACCTCGGCTTAACGATCATCCTCCAAGATACCTTGGTCATCATACACATACGGGACCTAATTCTTTCCAAAATACTCATGAAAGACATTAGTCCCAAAAGCTCAATAGATATAAACAAGTTGATATTTGTGAACAGTTGATTTCAACAAGTGTTTCATATAAAGAAGCACAATATAAATGGAAACACTTGACATAAGAAATGTTCTCTACTAAGACATCATGATAAATATGTAATTGATCTATATGCACTAGAGAGATAATAGCCAATATGATGAATCAATTAAATCATGGCAAGGATCAAAGTCTTTACTTAAATGAAGCACATGATATAATATACAAGAATTGTACATGTGCAAATAATGTTTGGAATAAGAGTAAATATGTGATCCAACACTAGATTAAACTTCACTAAGAGAATTGCATGAGAAGATATACAACTAAAACATGCATGCACCAAGTCAATCTATAGCAATACGAAGTTTAACTCTAGTTAATACATGCATACTAAAAACAAAGCACATAATGAACTCAAATGAATATATATGCACAAATAAATATGACATGAACCAATGTGCATATATATAATCAACATGCTACTTGGAGTTCACTATGCATTTGCACGAAAGGAATGCAATAACAAATATAGAATAGATACTAAAATTGCATACCTTATCTTTGCTTAACCATCCCACTTGATTTTCCTCTAAATAGATGAGACTGATACTCAACTAGGCAATAACAAGTTAGTCTCATACCAATATAATCATATTAGAGGTTTGTCATTTGTTAAGCACTAAGTTAAGCATTTACTTAATTACATAGATTGTCATTATATGTGTTTGTCATTAATCACCAAAATAACATAAGTGCCTAGATGCACTTTCAAGGAGGATGTACCGTTAGTTCTAGGATCACATCGAAGCTCACGGCTGCAATATTTGCACTTGGCCTTCATGACATCTCCAATTTTGATCTTGCTAAAGCTTTCCCACACATCTGATGTTGGTGCCATTGATTTTATTTTCTTAACCTCCTGTTGCGGCTGCTGCTGCTCATTCTCGGTCTCAGTTTGTGTAGTCTCAATCTCGGTCTCGCCCATTTGGCTATCACGATTTCCAGGATTTTCTTCTGGCTCCACCATCTACAAATCAAGCAAAAGTGCAATGCAATGGTTAGTGATTGAAAATAAAAAAGAATCGACTAAGCAAATAAGCAATGAAGCGAACACATACATTGTAGGATAGTTCGGTTATCGGTGCCGTTGTTCGAATTGCACACTGCGGATCTGAGAAGTGAGAACTAAGATGACTAGATGAGATTTGAGATCCCCTGAGAAATGTATAGCATACATTATACATAGCATTAGTGTACATTATACATACATTTGGTTGGATTGATGGAGGAAAACAAAGAAACCTATGTTCAAAATTATGTATAAATTTGAACACAGTACCACACCATCTAGCAAACAACAAAATAATACACCTATCCACTGCACTTGAAGAAGTTTGTAGGTTCATAATCATAGCAAGACCATACCATACAATCAGTGGAACAGTCTTTAGTTGGTTAATAATAAATTATTGATGCCATACTGAAGAAATTGACTTGACATATTGATGGATAATTGAGGGGCAATGGTGAATACTCGGCTGCTCACGCCTAGTTGATTAACCCATAGCAATTTGCAAGCACATGACGATAATCACACTAAAAATTTGATCTTTCCCGATGGAAGCACAGGACAATATTGAACTCCAACCCTCAGCTTCACTGAATTGTCTATAGTTCCAATCACACATACAAGAATTTTGTTGTCCCTGGACCCTGGATAGTAATACTAACAAATACAACTAGCCCGCAACCACATACTGACATGCTTGCCCGCAACCACATACTGACATGCTTCCAAATCTGAGATTTTTCAATGTAAAACTACACCTGTTTGAAATGCAAGTTTATTGTAAAGCAATAGAGCATATAATTAATATTATTCCATAGCAATTCATAGCTCAGAAGTCAAGATTCAAAATTACAAACCTAAGGTAAGGAGCCAAGTAGAGTAGTAGAGGGTCTCAGTGGTTGCAACTTGCGACTGCTTAGTGCTCAATGGCTGGATCCGAATGGGAGGGCGAAGATGGCATGGCCTCTGGGGATGGAAGCGGGAGGTGGCGCTGAGGCTGCACCAAGAGGGCGGCGACGATCATCGCACTGGGCTGCGGCCGGAAGGCGGCGGCAGATCTTGGCGCGGTGGAGCTCAGGGTTCTTGCGATCGCGTCGGAGGTGGTGCACAGGGCTGCTGCTGCTTGAGGGGAACCGCCGAGCCGGACTCGAGGATCGGAGGCGGAGCCTGGAGGGCCAGCGTCGTCGCCGACTCGCCGCCGCTACCGGCTGGAACTAGCAACTAGGGTGGCGACTTGGCGTCCCGCATCCGGCCGTCTCTACGTCTTGGCGATTTGGGAACGGCCCGAACTAGGGTTGGTGTGTGCATTCTTGGGCTTGCGATGCGCAGAAATGACCGGATGGCCCGAATGGGAACTGAACGAGTAAGATATCGGTTTATTTGGTAAACCAGTTTTTTTGGTTTCTAAAATTATAAAACCGAACCAAAAACCGCAAACCGAATAGCGCCAAAATAAAAACCGAACCGACAACCGAAAACTGAAAAAAACCGAAATAATCGGTTAATTCGATTCGGTTTGGTTCGGTTTTTCGGTTTTAAAGTGCCCACCCATACATGTGAAGCATGGAGAACTATGTGTTGACGTACCTACGAGTAGTAGTACGCATATGGTGAAAACTACACCACCGCGTTATCGACAATTATCTCGTGACGCTTTCTCTCGTGTTGTTGCTTGTACTCTTCCCAACTAATGTCCCACGGTAGCTAGGTGGACTTGCAATGTTCATAATGTGCCATCAAGTTTTTCGGATCCTCTGACTGGTACAGGTACCTGACATGCCTATGTCGTGCATACAGATCGGCATAGGGATCAGTATAGTCAAAATTGAACAACAACGACATGCTCGATCTGTTGTGACTGTCTTATGACTGTACCCACCCTGATCTCCTCTGTAGGGCATCAAGCCTACCCTAACATGGGGTACCCTGGGTGCTTACTGGGGAAGCCCCAATGGCTTGAAGACTGGCTGTTAGACCACGAGCCCATGTCATCCTGTTGTTGTCCTGCTTATCGCCCACCCCACCACTTGTCTTGCTCTTCCCTGTACTACGGATCTGCCTCTGCGAGCCCTTCCTCGAGGCACTTCCCCCTTTGCGTTCCTACCGGTGACAGTGGCTATGTACGGGGTCGGAGGGAGTAGCGAGAATTGTCTTCCCCAGAGTCTGTCGTTGAGCTACTATAGGTGGACACCTTCTCGGGGGGATGTCCGTGTCGTCGTCACTGCTCACATCTGGCTCATCATCGCTTTGGGCCTTTTCTTTCCCTTGCCACGCCGGCTGACCAACAACTTTGCCAACCCACTAAAGGACCCTGTAGCATTTCGTCATCCTCATCGGTACCACACTTCCTTTTCCTTGTGTGGGTGTCGCTGATCGAGAACTCGATGTAATCTGGTAGGCTCTTTCCACCTGCGACCAGTTGGAAATAATATTAACATCGTAGTGAGATTTCGATATACAAGTTAACCAAGTAGAACAAAACACAATTCCACGTTACCTGTAGCCTTGTTTATCTCTTGCGACGGGATGTTATCAACCACGAATCTCGCTGGGAGGGGCAGGTCGTACCCACGTCCTTGTCGAGTAGAGGCTCCCCTAGACCTGGATAAATCGAACCACTCTGCAATAGGGTCGCTACCCGAATGCATCGTATCCTCAATGAGACAATCCAATGGGTCCACGCCCTGGGTCGACGGTTGGATTCGTAGTCTCGTAGGTGAAGTCGGAGATTGTAGTGCACAAACACGAGCTGCTGGAGGTTTGCATAACTAGATCGGTTTCTTAGCTGCATGTGCACTAAGGCAAATGTGCTCTAATTTCGCTTGCAACCGCTGAAAGATGCACACTGCGACACCAACATCAAGGCATACTTCTACAATGCTGGCGTCTCATTCCCAAACGCCATCTAACATTGTGCTACAGACAAGCACATCTTTCAGCATAAGGTTCACAGTGTGTGCCAAGCACGACTGCAATATAATCCGTGGGTACTGCACTCGTAACAACTGGTATGCTTTCTTATGTTGGTTGCGTTGTTAGTAACCACTTGCACAACATGCTCTGCCCTAATTTTCTCGGCCATGACTTTTGTTATCTCGCGTAGTAGGTACTTGTGCTCCTGTATCTTGCTTGTGAATGTAGACGCCATAAGTTAGGTTGCACATTTGTAGTACGGAAGAATGTACACTTTAAGGAATGTAGATGGCAACGTTGTACCTGTGGCATTGACGGTCTTATGAAAGAACATCATCCCGTTGCAGTACATCATGAAGTTGATGATGCTCTGCTGAGTAAGCCCAATTCAGGTGTCACACATGGCTATCACATCAAATGTGGCCCAGTCATCCCTGAACTTCTGAAGTTACTGGACAATCTCCTTGTTCTCGACAAGGTACGTTCCGTCGATCTCATGGGCCCGTAGCCCACGAACCCCTGGACCTAGCTCCTACACCATCTTGAGTACACCTATCCTAGCGGGCGTAAGAAGTTAGTACAATCATTACAAGAACTGTGACTTACAAACCTATGATCGTTTCATACATGTGAAGTACGGACACTCGGCCTTCCTCCTTGGAATTGCATTAGCATGGAACCACATCGACCATACCCTGCCAAGCTCCTGCCTCGCCCCCTACTTGAATACATTGTCAATACGGGATTGCTGTGGGGTACCACTGTGTGCAAGGTCAGCATCGATGGAGCCATGGATTTCTCGTGTTGATTTGGACCTGTTGAACATACGACTGATAGTGGATTGGACCGAGAGCCTTGCTGCACCACTCCCAGACCCTGATCTTGGAGTCAAACCTTGACTTCTGAGGTAATTAAGCCTCTTCTTTGGAGACCCTTATGGCCATCTTTAGCTGCTCCTGCTCGGTACGGTAGTCGATGGCCAAGGTAGCCCAATTGTTAGAAGCCTCCTCCTTACGAAGGCGCACCGCCTCCTCGTTCGTCTCCCGACCTCCATGAAGGTCCGCGAGCATATCCTACCTAACCACTTTAGGCACGCCAAGGCAAGCCCTCACATCATCGGTGCGGCCAACCAGATGTTCCTTCAGCTAGGTCGCCCCTCCACCCTCCATAAAATGAGTACAGTAGTTGCACTTCGACCCTTGGCCGACGCGCTCCGCATGCTCCCTTACGTTACCCACATGATTTGCCATCACGAGAACCTGCAACGAAACACAAAAGATGCCAATGAATCAACAATGAAAATATTATTTGTGATAACTAAATGCAAAGTAGCTATTATCATCATCTTAAAGAATTCAGATGAAATAAATATATGCTCATATATGCCACTAAGGCACTAACACATGCTTGTTGCTCATACATGTCACTAACACATGTTTGCTCAACAGAGTTAAACATTGCAGAAGCAGAAGCTACATGCATCACTTCGGCCAAATATGCATCACCCTCTACCACTATGCATAAGATAAATCTCACCACATTGCAGAAGCTAAATCCTGGAAAATCTGGTCAGATCCACTAGCTAAACGGTACATTTCGGCTAAAAATGATGAAATATAGGGCTTAAACACCAAGATTTTGGTTTCAAAAAATGAGATTTCATTTTGCTAAACACTGAGGCTAACCGAGATTTCATCCTGAGCTAACCGATATTTCACTAATAATGACCGAGATCTCGGTCTTGAGAGCCGAGATTACCTGTTTTGCTCGTTGGGGAGGACCGGATTGTCGCCGGAACTGCTTGGATTCACTCGGCCACCGAGAGGAAAGAAGGAAGAAGCTGAGAAAGCTCAGTGACACAGTGAAGTCTGTTGTGTGCGAGAGAGAGGAGTGACTGCCTTTGCTTGCTTTGCTCGTGACTGGCTTTGCTTTACCTTGGCAGCACATGCATGGATGCACCTAGCCCAGACTGTTGTTCTACCACATGCCTAGCCACTTAGGCAAAAGTTATATATAATTTTTCATAAACTACTATATCTACGCAAGAGCCAATAAAGTAATTTCTTAGCTTATGGAACATAGACTAACACTTGACCAATGGTTAATTGCGAGTTTTTGTGATCATTGGGTTTCTTATATTGCCATAGCTTCCTATCCATTCAAGCAAACCCACTAGCAATTCCATTCTGTGATCGAACTTACTTCATATTGTATTTTCAATTGTAATGTTCTCATAAGAGATCTCCATTGGAATAACACATATGTCCAACACAATCAACAAAAACTTGTTTTCTAATGCCACGAGTGTGCCTCTCGCCCTTCTCTCTCCTTTCTTGATTGTAGGTCTCACCATCGGCTTGATTAATCACACAAAACCGTGACTTAACCTGTTTATGCTCACTTCTCTTACGAATGAGGTGCACCTTGGCTTTGACCTCTCTCCTTGCTTGATTGTACATGATAGATCTATGGCAAGCAGTAGTCCCGACGACCGACGCTACAAATTTTTTTAAAATGATATCATGACATGAAGTTCAAATGGTTGAGTTGGTCTAAGCGCCAAGTGAGGCTTGAGATGGTGTGGGTTCGAATTCCAGCCTCCACAATTTTTTTTCACCTTCTTTTTGTTTCATTGTGCATATAACATGAATTTTATTGGTTTCAAAGATTTCATTGAGCGGCAGAAATAGGTTTAAATTTTTTGAAATTTTTAGAGAAGGGTTTTGAGACAATTTCTAAGCTCTCCTAAAAATTTTGGATCATGATCACACTCGAGCGAATTTATAAAATTCTGACAATGTTACTGTTTCAGTTATATTCATTCTGTTTTTTATTTTTTAAAGATAACAAATGAATTTTTTTGTATGATTACGGACTTCTTAAGATGGTACTATAAATTTTTCAGAGCTTTATCAAGCTTATACAATTTTATAAAAATATAATAGTGATTTTGCTATTTTTATAAAACGTCTCAAAAATTCGGTTTTTCAACAAATTTTCATAAAAGATGACATTATCAAGGGTTATTGACCCAAATCCGGTCCTCAAATTTCAAAATCCAGGCAAAAAATCCCAAGATTTCGGCGAAAAGTGGTGAAATCTCACCGAAATTTCCAAAAAAAACTGTAGCATTTTGATTTTTTTAATCCAGATGGGATTTTTGAATACCGACCACGTCCGAAATCCGAGATCTCGTGAAATTTCGCTGAGATTTTATTCCTTGCTCTGTCCCGGGTTGACGTAGCATAGCACAAGTTAAACGAGCAAGATTTGCAGCTCAAATTAGGGTGTTTTTGGTTGTTTATACCAAGTGGTACATGTAAAAATGGTTCAAGAAAAAATCATCATGTGTTTAGTTGTTTGGATAGAATTATCCTAACCTGAACGGTGGAATACAGATTTAAAGAATATTCTCTATAGATACTGAATTATCTTATTCACCCAAAAATAATGAAACTAAATGGTACAGAACCATACCATCCTATTTAGTCTTTTCCCACCAACAAAAAAACTAATAGAGGTACTAAGGTACACCGTTCTTTTGCTGCTGCTAGCTAGACTTTTCAACATAAACGGAACTGATCGACGACATAACATTATTCCCTGCCTACCCAAACGATGAAAAAGACATGGAAGTATGGAACAAAAAAAGCCATTTCGGCACTCCGTTCCCTGATTTGCAGCTGCACGAACCAAACATACCAACGTTTAAAGCGACACGAAGCAAAAAGGAAACAAGGGCTTCATTTTTTTGGCCACACTCCATCCAAGACCCGCTTTATTCTGAAGCTGATGAGTTGTCAGCTCACATGCCCTGCAGATATGCTAAACAATCCCTGAGATAAGATCAGTCCTCACTAATCGAAATCATCGCTCGGTTAACCGCTCCTGGAAATTGAACACCACCAGCTCCCAAAGCAATAAACAAGTATTAATCCCCTCCCAATTATATTAATTATATCATATATCTCTCTGCCTAGGTTATTTGAAGCTTTACTCTATTTAGTCCTCTTGCATATTTTTTTCTCACTTTGACGTCATTTTAAATGGAATTATAAATCTAACCCTTTTCTTGACTGTAAAAACATCGGCAAGCGACACGTGTCATCTATCGCACTCCCCTACCACGGCAGATCATCGATATTGCATCCACCACAGCAGAAAAGCTACCATCATACCCAAGCTAGGAAACACGAGGTACCGTGGTACTCGAGCTCGGCAGCATAAAGTACCGTGATGCTCGAGCTCAATAAGTATCTGCCGCGGTACCTGAACTAGGTAGGTATCTATTGAGATAGGGGAGTGCGATAGATGACGCGTATTATCTATTGGTGCTTCCACGATAAAAAAGAAAATTAGATTTGTAATTTCATTTAAGAGGTATCGAAAGTAAAAAAAAATTGTAAAAGGGGTGAAATACACTGAGGCTCCGGGTTCTTCCGTGCACGAGCAGCAGTGGCTCTGCCCCGTCAGGCTCGCTGGAGCCACCGGCCCACCAGCGTAAGACAGCCCAGATGTAGGCCGATCTCACTGTCATGGCAATAAACTATGGCGTTAACCTGTCTTGGACGACCAAACCACATCAGTTGATCACCCCCAGCCTTCTCGAACCCATGGCTGGCCTGGCAATTGGCATGGCGTGTCAGTCAGATCCACGGAACAAGTCGCTGCACCTCGCAAAGGCGGCAGTGCTATATATCTGGTAATGTAAACAGTGAGAAGTTTATTTGATTAAAAACTGTGTATGCAATGGTCATTGTGTTTGCGCCGTTAAGTTCCCAGCTGGAGTAGATATCCATCCGTGCAAAGGAAAGGCGGGAGAATAGAAATCATAATAATTGAAATTTCAACCTGAGGAAACAGTAGGAAAAAGGACGAGTGTGTGTTTTGGGCTAGAGTATGTGTGTGTATATATAGCATATGGGGGTATATGATATCTAGTGGAAACGGCTAAATGTTGGACTAGAAAGTATCTTTTAAGAATTTTTGGAAAGTTTTACACCGACTTTCACGTATCTTTAACGTTTAGTGCGTTTTCATAAGGCGAAAGACACACTTGGTCCGGTGACATATGCGACCATTCCAGCCAGTACCGGTAGGGAATGATAACTTTAGCACGAACACTCCAACATCTCTCTCTATGCCCGAAAGCTCCTTCAGTCCCCGCCGAGCTCCAAATTTCGTTTTCGGTTCAAATCTCGTTACCCTCTGAAATCCAAAATTTCGGCGAAATCTTGTTATTTCAGAGAAAATTCGGATGAAATTCAAAAAGTAAAATTCAAATCCGGAATTTTTTGGACCGAGATTTCAGCCAAAAATCCAAAATTTTGGCAAATTTCAACTGAGTGAAAATAGCTCAAACGACGTCTAAACTTTTTGAAGTTTTTTGTGGAGGGTTCTGACACATCAGTGGTGTTCCCATAAAAAATTCGGATGATTATAAATTCTGAGAAATTTTTAAAAATTCAAAAATTGCTACTGTCTTGATAAAACGCTGACCGACAAGTTTGAACCGAACGTAAAATAAAACAAACGAGGATAGATTTTTTTGAATAGTTATTACATATCACTAATATTCCCATAAATTTTTCAGGTGATTATCAAACTTCATGAATTTTTAAAAATCCGAAAAGTGCTACTGTCTTGTTAAAAGCCTTACCAGCAAACTTGAACAAAATGAAACATAGTTCAAACCACATTAGAAAATTTTGAAAGTTTTTGTGGATGGTCCTGATGTATCAATAATATTTATATAAATTTTTTAGATGATGATCAAGCTTCAAGAATTTTCAAAAATTCTGACAATGCTACGTCTTGATAAAAACCTGATGATCAATACATAGATTTGCTTTAGCAAAAAAAATGTTTAGAATTTTTGAAAATTTATAAAAAGGTGCAATTACAAAAAGGTTCTAAGGAAATTATTAAGATCTCATAAAAATTTTGAATATGATTACACTCCAGTGAATTTATAAAATTCTTACAAGGCACAGTCCCATTTATGTTCTTTCTCTTTTCGATTTTTGAAATATAACAAATGAAGTTCATTGCTTACATAGATTTGATTGCCAAACAAAAAAGTTTAAATTTTTTAAAATTTTTATATAATGGTACTGAGGGAATTCTTAAGTTCTCATAAAAGTTTTGGATCATAATCACACTCGAGAAATTTTATAAAATTCTAACAAGGTTAATATCCCAATTATGTTTATTCTGTTTTTGATTTTTTTAAAGATAAAAAATGAAGTTCAATTATTATGAAAAATTTTAAACACGATCTAAACTACTAAAGATAGTACCATAAATTTTTCAAATCATTATCAAGCTTTTCAATTTTATAAAAATCTGACAAGTGTTTTTGCCAAAATTTTAAAATATCTCAAAAATTCGGTTTTTCAAAAAAAATTTATAGAAGATGACTTTCTTAAGGGTTATTGATGTTATTCCAGTTAAATCCGGCAATAAAACAGCAAAATTCGGTTGATTTGGGCGAAATTTCACTGAAAAACGAAATTACTGTAGCAATTTCAATTTTTTTATCCGTCTGGTAATTTGGATCTCGTGGGGCCCGAAATCCGAGATTTCGGAAAAAAATTCAGCGAAATTTGAATCCTTGGTCCTCACTCCCCTCCTCCTGCCGTTGGCATTTTAGGATGGCTCTCCTATATCAAATATACACGGCAGGAAAATGGCAAGAGCATGTGCAATAACAGAGATGACTGTTATTTATATACCTCTCCATGTCATCTGAAGGCAAAATTAAAAATAATTTCTACAATTGTTTTTCTGTTAAACTTGTCCCTATAACAGGACCCCACAGCCTCTTTATTATGACATGAAAAAATTGTTTATTATAAATATTAACTCATATATGATGTTTTATGTGGTCTATATGCTCTATATTTATGGACTTATATCATCTCTTCAGGTATAAAGGCAACTACACTCTCTCCCTTGCATCAGCGAAAATTAATGTACTTTATAAATTCCATCGAAGAATAATTAATAAAAAAAGTTTGGTTCTTGTAGTTTCAGTCTTGCTGCCTAGTCCTCGCGAGTCCAAACAAAAAGAAGTTTTTTAAGTTTATTACAATACAAGGGACGCACGCATTGCCTGTCTTACGCGACAGGGCGCAGCACAGAGCGGAGCCCGCTCGCTGCTCGCCTCGCCTCCCCGACTACGAGTATATCACTACCCACGCCTCCCGCCGCGTGCGCCATCGCGCAGACCCACGCGCGCGCGCACTCGCCCACACGTGCGGCTCCCCGGATTCGCGCCGCCGCGGCTGTAACAAAGGCCAGCTCGGGAGCCAGTGGTAGGACACGAGGAGTCAACCCCAGCCATGGATGGATCGGCGGAGCTGGAGGCGGCGGAGCGGGTGGTGATGCGGTGGGACTCGTCATCGGCCTCGGCGGCGGCGGACGAGCCGATGCTGTTTGACGGCGCGGGGGATCGGGCCGAGGCGGAGCGGTTCCTCCGCGCGGTGGACGACCTCCGCCGCCTCGCGCCGCCGTCCCCCGCCGCGGTCGGGAGCCCGCGGCGGCTCTCGTCCGGGTCCTCGGCGGCGGGGGGCGGGTCCAGCGCCGTGCAGATCGCGATGGCGCGGCTCGAGGACGAGTTCCGCCACGTGCTGTCGTCCCGCACCCTCGACCTCGAGATCGAGGCGCTCGCCGACCTCGGCTCCCTCTCCATCTCCAGCGACCGCTCCAACTCCGCCTCGTCTATCGACCTCCCCGTCGTGGATGAGGACGACTCGGTGTCCTCCTCCGTCGGCCGGCGGAGCAGCTACCGCTCGCTCCGGAGCATCCGCGAGATCGACCTCCTCCCCGACGATGCCGTCGCCGACCTCCGCGCCATCGCGTCTCGCATGGCTGCGGCCGGGTACGGCCGCGAGTGCGCCCAAGTGTACGCTTCCGTCCGCAAGCCGGCCGTCGATGCCTCCCTCCGCCGGCTTGGCGTTGAGCGGCTCAGCATCGGCGACGTCCAGCGCCTCGAGTGGGACGCTCTCGAGGCCAAGATCCGCCGATGGATCCGCTCCGCTCGCGCCGCCGTCCGCGGGGTCTTCGCCAGCGAGCGCCGCCTCTGTTTCCTCATTTTCCACGACCTTCCCATCTCCAACGTCACGGCCGCCGCCGCCCCAGCCACGCACGACACCCCCTTCGCCGAGGCCGTAAAGGGCGCCGCGCTGCAACTGTTCGGCTTCGCCGAGGCCATCAGCATCGGCCGCCGCTCCCCGGAGAAGCTATTCAAGATCATCGACCTCCACGACGCTCTCTCCGACCTCCTCCCTGACGTCTCCGGCATCTTCGCCGCCTCCAAGGCTGCCGAATCGATATACGTGCAGGCCGCCGAGATCCGGTCGCGACTCGCCGACGCCGTGCGCGGGATACTGTCGGAGTTCGAGAACGCCGTGCTCCGTGATCCGCCCAAGACTGCAGTGCCTGGCGGCACCATCCACCCGCTCACTCGGTACGTGATGAATTATAGCAGCCTCATTTCCGACTACAAGGCCACGCTCTCCGAGCTGATCGTGTCGCGCCCGTCGCCTAGTGCGCGGCTTGCCGCTGAGGGCAATGAGCTTGCACCGTCCCTGGCTGAGCTCGAGCTCCCCGAGCCTGAGAACCAGTCGCCACTGGCCGCTCATATTGTCTGGATCATTATTGTTCTTGAACACAACCTCGATGGGAAGGCGTCACTTTACAAGGACACAGCTCTCTCACATTTGTTCTTGATGAACAATGTGCATTATATTGTGCACAAGGTGAAGGACTCGCCAGACCTCTGGAGCATGATTGGTGATGATTACCTGAAGAGGCTCACGGGCAAGTTCACAATGGCAGCCACGAACTATGAGCGGACAGTATGGTTGAAGATCTTGAATTGTTTGCGAGATGAGGGGCTCCATGTAAGTGGTGGCTTTTCATCAGGGATATCCAAGTCAGCTCTGCGGGAGCGGTTCAAGTCCTTCAATGCTGTGTTCGAGGAGGCACATAGGGTGCAATCTGGGTGGTGTGTGCCAGACACGCAACTGAGGGAGGAGCTAAGGATCTCAATAGCAGAGAAGTTGGTGCCGGCATATCGGTCATTCCTTGGCAGGTTCCGACATCATATAGAAAATGGGAAGCATCCAGAGTTGTACATCAAGTACTCAGCTGAGGACCTTGAGATAGCCGTGTCTGATTTCTTTGAAGGGGCTCCTCCTTCCCCACATAACCGGAGGAGATCGCATGGATGAAGTTTTGCACATCAAGCATTCAACTGGTGTGTTATTCTTTGATTCTTCGGGGGAAGCCAATGCTAGCAGTTGGAGACAGCTGTGTCTTTACTCTTCCGATACTTGAGGGTATAGTTGGTATTGTTCATGATCCATCTTAAAACAGAGATGACAACATCTGAAATCATTTTGGGATCTTGTTTGAAGCTGTCAATCGCCTCCATGGCTTTTCCTCTGTAAGCGAACTTGTTCAATTGTCACGCTACTATTATATAATTTCGTAAGTAGCATGTCCATACAGTATTATTCTTTCAGTAATGTTGGATAGATGGAGAAGTAATCCATGGTATTTCTGTATTTCATTCCATGCATGTTCTTTTGTTGTTAACAATGATCTGGAGGATTATGCTTTGTGGATTAGATGTAGAAAGCCTTATGCCACTCTCTTGTACCACATGATTTTGTAAATTGATGCTGTTACAACATTGAATATCAATCTTGAGTCTTTCTATCCTCTCAGCTCTTCTCAGGTGTTTCGAAGTAAAACCACTAGCTAACTACTAAATTACATCAAAGATTCTTCCACATGATCAATAATAATAATTATTTTTTATGCAATTAGTAAATTGAAAATTTGCATGTTATTTGACTGTTGCAATGGTGAGTGCGTTAAGTATGTGATCATTTGTTCCTTGAACATACCACCTATGCATGCCATCCTTTTGAAATGCATTTTTTTCATTGTTCACTTAGTGATCCATGAATATTTGATAACAGAAAATGAACTGCTGACAAGTGACAAAAAGAGAAGTTGACTGTGTAATGGTCATTTTGTTTAGACAGGGGAAAAACCCTCCAATTTCTATTATTAGAAACCACTACACATTGTCCATTACCAAAAAAAAAAATTGAAGTAAAACTAGCCTACCTTTTTTCTGCTTCTTGTTTTGCTTTGCGTGATGTGCCACCACACAATCAGATCAAAGTAAAGCCAAAAGGTAAGAAAAACAGAGTAAAACAAAGTCTGACAACACTTCTAACTTGACAGACATGACCTTCCAAATTGTAGAGAGAGCCAAAACTTCTAGCAAACTGGACAACATCACAGGTCGCAATAGAGCTTGAGGGACAAAAGCCTTCCTCTTGGGGAAACAAATCACCCTCCTTGAATCCTTCTAACAATTGGTTGCCATGCTTGTTGAGCATGGAACACTTCAGTAGGCAGTTGCTCTAGCTGCTTGGCTCCCAAACGCAGTGCCTCTCTGCCATCCTTCTGGTTCTGCATAAGGCCCAAAGCTTGACTGTGTAAATGGTCTGACAGATGACTGGAGTTTTCTCTCCTTTTTCCTTATGAGATGTATAGCAAACAATATTGCATGGATGATAAATCTCCACCATCCTCTCCTTTTCCTTCCTAATTTGCTGAGCCAATTGTATACAATGTTCTATATCCCATTTTGCTAGTCTCCGCCCTCATTTTTCTTGACAAAAGCATAATATTGGTGTACTAATGCTTGTAAGTGAAAACGGTACGTTTATAGAAGTGCGGTATGTTTTATGGCATGACATTGAAATCCAAAGCGTGTATGTGCTACATGCAACAGAAAATGCAGTACCAGCTGATTGCTTTTTGTACCTATAATTTTCTCGAGGAAAATTTTTTAAAGAGTATTTTCTTGATGTACATTGAAAGATTTGGCATAACCATATATCTGTACTGTAAGTTTTAGGTATTCTCTGGGGTTTTATGTGTATGTAAGTAGAACTTTTGTCAGCATAGTAGCATACCAACAAAGTGGAAAACATGTGGTGGAACTTTTGCAAGAAAATCAATACCTATCTGGCTATCCCTTGCTGATGTAGCTCCTACATTACTGGAAAAAAGTTCCTTTTTGTATGATCCTGTTGTGCTATGGAGTTGCAAACTTGCAATTGCTTGTTATCATTTATCAACGTTTCTTGTTTCCCTGATAACTTATACAAGGCTACAAGTTTGTATTTATGAGATAAATCTTTCCTTGTGGAAAGAGCTGAACACCTGGTCTTTTAAAAAAAAAAATAGATCATATCTCATTGACAAAGTACAGTGAGTACACGAAAGGAATGCGTTGTGAACACTTCTCACTTCATCACTGTAACAAAAGTAATGAAGCAGTATGGTACTAACCTTTCTACAACGGCAATTGTTTGGTTTGCTATCAGATATGACTTTATGAGTATAATTTTTCTTTGCTTTTTATCTTGCAGCGGTATGGCTGTGACTTCTGCAGATCCACAAATTGTACTAAGATGACTATAGGTTGATGTGGTACTATAGATGAGTTTGACTCTACTTCTGCGGATCCACAAATTGTACTAAGCTGACTATAGGTTGATGTGGTACTATAGATGAGTTTTGACTCTAATTTCGCTCTTTGTTCTTAAGCGTGCATTGTCAGTTCAGGTACCTTTCCCCGCCAACCAGAGTTACCCAGATGTTTGATTGCTGTGCCAAGTGCACCTGATGTCTCAGGCGAAAGCATGTTCAGATATGGATATGCAGCACAAACAGCGGTAACTGGTAAGGCGTTGAATTGATTTCTCTACGGTCTCCGGTATGTGTGACTCGTTCTTGTTTATTCTTCGTTTTCTTCTCATTATTTTCTATGCGTCTACACGTTGGTTAATTGGCATCAACTCAATCAAGCAACTCAATTGGCTAACCACCGAATATTTTGCCGGTAATAGGGTATATGCTTTAGAGAGAATCTTAATCAGAGCTAAGCAAGCATGTGTGGTGTTTGCCACTTGGTTCCCTTGTTGCTCGCTTATTTTGCAGTGATTGCTTCTGCAAAACTAATCTACGATCCCCGTGTGAATGGACGAAAAATACGTGTGGTTATTGCAACCCTTATCCAACTGGCTCGTTCAAACTATCTTAACCTTGAAAAGCAGAATCAACCCTTATCCAACATGTCCGGGGCCTTTGATGGACGCTCTGTACTCAGGACTCGGGGACGTAGGGAACAGATGAAAGTTCGTGCTAAAATCAGCTGAAAATTGTTATATGATTGTTCACAGGTTTTGTACATGAATTTTGCCGTAAACATTTCTTTTGTCATTTCAAAGTTTTGAAAAAAAATCTTTGAAGGTGGGCACTTCGACCCGTTAATTCTTAAAATGAAATCTCTTTGAAGCTTGTTTTTAAATGTTATCAAAAGTGTTCGAGCAACTTTCTATAGGTAAAGAAACCAATTTAGGCCCCGTTTGAAATGTCGATTTTTTTTTTCTGTTTTCTATAAGAATTAGACCATTTCTTGTGAAATTCTGCAAAATTGCTGTGAAAGCGGGCCTTGGATTGAACTAGGTGTCAACCGTCCAATTATCCCCCCATTGAACAATTCTTTCGTTCCATTGCATATTAAAACAACCCAAAAGTTTAATAGTGCAAAAGAGATTATCAACAAAATTAATATCACATATAACTAAAATATTCAACAAAGACTAATTATCATTTTCATTTATTAACAAATGTCATACAACTTTATAAATTATAATGTACATGAATATCAAATTACATTAAAAGGAAAATTACAAGAATGTTCAAATAATCCAAAAAAATAAGCTTATGTTAATCTCTGGCTTTAATCCATGAAAATATATATATATATATATATATATATATAATAGATTAAAAAAAGGGGTTTCCGTCAGACCCGAATGGGTTGGTATCGCTCATTGAGATACTAGATTGTTTGGGGCTAGTCGTCACCTCTCGCTAAAATTGGGTTTCATCATCCGACATAAATAAACCTATAATTATTGGGCAACCATAGTCATACTCAAATAGTGCCCGAAAATATCACACGGTAAAAAGTAAAAACTCACATAGTAAAAAGTTCTCATTTCTTCATGTATGTCAATAACCACCATCCATCATCAACAACATAGAGACATAGCAATGACCTAAGGTTTCCAAAGCGAATGCTAGAGAATAGAGAAGACTAGGTTGTAGTGAGCGACCGCTCTAGAGGCGGCACCGCGCGTGCCCGATAATCCCCTTACACTCCCTGGCGTGTGGGAAATCCTCGGGTGTCAACATAGCATCGCCATCCAAAGCAACGACTCACTAACATCATTAACTAGTAAAAAGCTAAATCTGAAATCATACTAAGGTAGAAACCAATGTGCTAAGGTAGAAGCAGATGTAATCAAGTAATGCATCAGTAAACCATCATTTGAGGTAGAGGCTGGAGCATGGTGCCAAGGCACAAGACCGGGAGCTGAGGGGTGGCCGGTGTGCCGAGGCATGGGACCGTAGCAGGGGGAAGGTCGGCAAGCTGGCGACGAGGCATTCGCGGGCGGCAGGACCTGGCGACGACACGAGAGGGGGAGGGGTAAGGCCGATGGGGCGATGGCAGCAGGGAGGCCCGGCATCAGCCTGGTGGTAACCGGGAAGCCAATCCGGTGGCACCGATAGTGTAAGATCGAGGATGCCGACTAGAGGAGGGTGAATAGGCGGCTATAAAAATTTCTTCTACGATTAATTAAAATCTCGCCTAAGTATCCTTATGTCAAAACCTAAATAATAATAGATGCGGAAGCGATAAACTAAGATTTTGACAATTAAAGCCTAAGTCAACTAGGCTCACTAAGTGCACTAGCTAATTATGTCTCTAACAAGAATATGCAATCCTAAGACAATCAAGCAATTTAATTCTAGGAATATAAATTACAACAATATAAATAAAAATTGCAAGCAAACACAAAGAGACACACCGATATTTTACCGTCGTATTCGGAGACTTACCGGTCTCCCCTAATCCACGTTGAGGCAAGCCCAAAACACTTTAGACCGGCTCCACGAATTGAGCATCCGCCTCGAATCCACTAGTGGTAGCTCTTTCGCCCTCCGGGTAGGTGAACTCCGACATTCACAACTTTGTCGGGCCTTCTCACAATCTTCTTGAGAAGGTCACCGCGCACGACGCCTCCACACATCGTCTAGGTGTCGGTAACACCAAGAGTAACAAGTTAAGCCCTCTAGCTTGAGCTCCACCAAGTACAACACATGTACAATAGTGATCACCGAGTGTAACATATGCACAAGGCTCCTCTCAAGTGCAACACATGCATAAGAGGCTCTCAATCCCCTTCTAATTGTAACACATGCAATTAAAGCTCACTCTTAGCTTAAAAACCAAATTAGAGAGTGCAATACATGCACAACTCAACCACAAAGAGTAATGAATTCTCTAAAACCACAACAAGCACAAATGCTAGCCACCAAGGCTCCTTTTATAGCCTCTACAAGAAAAACTAGCCGTTGGGGGGGGGGGCAAAATGAGCAAAAACACACAGGAAACCCGGTGCTACCGCCCTTGGGCCAGTAGTATCGCTCCTCTAGGGCAAACGGCTAGAAAAACTAGCTGTTACTCAGAAAATCCGGTGCTATCGGGTTTGGGGCGGTAGAACTAGGCCTTTTTCTTTTTTTTCGAGCTAAAAGCATGCGTTTTGTGATTTTTACTCCTAGGGTGGCCGATGCTACCACCGGCCGGTAGCACCGGACCTAGGCCAGTATCACCACTGCTACAGCTACTAAAACACTCATAACTTTCGGACTCTATGCGAAGCTTATCAAGAGGGTTACAATCTCCATCATTTTTCAAGATTTAAGAAACCATAGATATTTTAAAATATCACAAAAACAAAAACTCAAATGTAGTTACTCAAGTCTAAAATCTGATTTACTCGAAATCCCTCACATAGACTTGATCAAGAGCGTGACTACAAGCTAGCAAGAATCAATAAGATCAAACCTTAAGCCATGTGATGATCAACTCATGATCAAAATAATTTTGCAAAATACATTTGCAAATTCTAATCACATGCTCCAAGATCAAATGCATGAACACTAATATTTTGCAAAAAATATTTGCAAATATAAATCTTGCAAACGAGAGCAATCAAGATCATATCTTTGAGCAATTTAGTGATCAACATATGATCAAACCAATATGCAAAACATATTTACAAGCTTTATTCACATGCTCCAAGGTAAGATCCAATTAAACTATATTTTACAAAAACTCATTTTGCAAACACAAAGCATAAACCTATCTTAGCCTTATGATGATCAATACATGATCAAGTCACAAGCTAAGACTCCGATGCATGAGCTCTCTATTTGCAACCCATGCAAATATCTAGCTCCATGCAAATAACAACTTAAACCAACTTGCATGAGCTATCTCCCTTTTGCAACACATGCAAATCTATAGCTCTATGCAAAAATCAAATCAAATAAGATTCAATAAGAAGCAAGCATGAACTCCCATATTTGCAACACATGCAAATACTTAGCTCATGCAAGAACCAACCAAGAGAGTGAGCTAGAGTGAACTAGATTGAGTTCATCAACACATGATGAAGCTCAATCTATAAGACTCGACCCTTCTTAATAGTACGGCAACCTATACTAGTAACCCGGTCTCCTATCCAAACACCGAGACCGGTAAAATACTATGAACACATCCTTAGCCCTAGCTAGTTATACCTTTGCCTTTCGCAACCACTTGGAGCTTTTATGGTGACTGATCATCTTCTCTCCAAGTCAGGATCTTCATCTTGTTTATCAACACATGATGAACTCCCCTTGTCTTAGCTTTGAGATCCTCTCTTGACGCTCATCAATACATGATGACGTACTTGTCCTGTTTATCCATCTCAACCTTGGACTTAACCTATTTCAAACTCATTGAAAGTGCTAGTCTAAAACATATGGTTGTCTCAATCATCAATGCACTCTATTAACACATAACGGATGCTCTCAAGATCCTTTGATCTTATCCTTTGATGATTGACCACAACCCAAAGACAAATTGATTGAAAGATTAATTGTGTCTTGAGTATACTAATGCAACTAATGCTTCATATACTCAAGAACTTTCGATTGCGCTAGGATCAACACAATGAACCATCAACACATGATTAGTTCTTTGTTGATTGAATGGCAACCGAACACAATTTAAATTGAATTTAAATTGTCATGAGTATATATTAATTACGCAAGTTTCATATACTCAATTCGAATCCAAAAGTAATGATCCAATTTATATGGAGTGGTGGAAAAGGATCAATACTCTTAAGACCATTAATTATAGAATAAACTCCATTAAATGTGTGCATACAAATAATTGAACTTGAATCAATATGCATATATTCAATTTTTGAGATTGCTTTGGAGTTTGTCCTATATTAACATGAGTATACTACAACTACACAAGTTTTATATATGCACTCAAGAGTTTGTTTCAAAGTAATGATCCTTGATATAGAAAGATGAATTAGATCAATACTATTGAAACATCAAGATAAAGTATGAACTCCCCCTAAATGTGTGCATTCATGTATATATGAAATTGAAACACTAATGCACATCTTGACGTCTAGATAATGGTAAAGTTTATCCTTTAACTTGAATCCAAAATATGCATTAAGATATCATAAAATGAATACGAGTGCATACATTGGGTTTTCCATTTTTTACTGAGATGAGACTAATCAATGATATATTCAATAAAAGAGTTAGTCTTATATTTGGATTTATCACTATGATCAGTTATATCCAAGGAATGCAACAAGATATGATAATATGAACTCGAATGCATACCTTTGATATTTTCATCTTTTTCATCCAAAAGAAACTAATAAGAGTTAAGCTCAACAAAAGAGTTAGTCTCATAAAAATATTTATTATTATTTAACCATTGAGACTAATCAATATTATGATTATTAAAAGAGTTAGTCTCAATATTAAATTTGTCATTAACACCAAAACCAAACTAATGGAGCTTGAACTTTCAGGTAGGAAGGAGGAAGGGCGACACAGCGGCTGCCGCGAGGAAGCCACTGGCCAACCGAGCTACGGTAGGGACGGGGATGAGTGAGGCCAGCAAGGACAGGTCAGAGGAGGCCTGGGCGAAGACGGTCTGGGGTGTGGGAGGGGCCTGGGGAGGTGGGGCAGTGCTGACGGGGGCCACCGACGATAGGGAAAAAGGGGATCGAGAAAGGAAGCCATGAGGAAGAGAGAGAGGGGAAGGGAAAGGAATGAAAGGATAAGGGCGCCAGATAGGAAAAAAAGAGGAAAGAAAAAGAAAAGTAGAATAAAGGAAAAGGGAACGATGAAAAGGGGAAAAATAATAATTAAAAATTAAATTATAATGAATAATTTTTTAATAAACAAATTAAACTCATTAATTAATTTTTATCTAGAATTTGACTAAATTTGTCTTATTGAACCCTTTTTTTTCAAAAATCCTTCGAAGATAAGTTATCAATTTATTAGTCTCCAAATGAATCTAACCCAAAGTCAAACTACTAGTTACTCTACCCAAATGACCAAACCCACAATTTAAAATCTTCTATTAAAAAGATAAACCTAAAAGATTTCCTTTCCGAATAAAATTCTATGTAGACATGAATCAAGAATTAAAGACATTGTCTTCTAAAAATAATTTATATGCCCATACTCGGCAGAAATATAAAAGCAGAGGGAGGATAAATACAAACGGATAAATAAATAAATAAAGAAGCAAATAATATTAGCAATCACCGTAAGGATCAAAATAGAAAAGTAATACACCTATTAGAATGAAATCATGATCCAAAATTTTAACGTGCAACACAGATTAAATCACTGCATACGCATGTATAAATTTAATAGAAATTAGGAAAAGGTTGAACAGCATAAACACGTGTAAATAATTTGATAGCAGTTTGAAGTATAGTATTCTATAATTTTAGGTAATAAATCCAATTCGTCCGGTCAGCTTTGGAAGCAATCGTGCGAGGATGTTTATTTTTACCAAAATTCAGGCAAGCAACCTTTTGATCATATTTTATTAATTTCAATCAAATATATTTGCTTATACGTGATATCATCTATGAATTGGAAAATCCCTTTTTAAGAAAACCCTAAATCGGATGCAGTTGGAAAGATGGTTTGACGATGAACTGCTGAGGCGGTGATTGATTATTGATATGTTGTATAGGCTGTTGGAAAGGTGGATTGTTGATGACCGGTGGCACACACATATATATGTATGTATTGTACGTATATATTATACGTATACATATATGTACATATATATCTATACGTACATAGATATATCTATATACATACACGTATATATACGATATATATATATTCCACGCGCGTAGTGATTTAATGCATTGCAAACAACGCCATTAAATGCAGTCCAATAGTAAATCACAAAACACTTTACTACAGAACAACTGATAAATTTACTAGCGACATGCATGCAAAGCACACTGTACTGATTGAATTCAATTTGGTAGTAAATCACAAGTACGTTTTACTATAGAACAACAGATTGAATTACTACCGAATCAGTTATTAGATCATGCGTTGGTCAACCCAGCTAGTTAATGCGTACTGTAGTTTGTACATGAATCTATTTCTTCTTTATTTTAGCCATATCTTTTTATTGGTAGCTCATATTTGCAAATGATTTTCACTGGTAGCTTACTGACGATGAGAGCAATAAAATGATATAAGTCTCGCTATTAGACAGTAATTTTTCTGACTGGTAACAGAAAATACTATATGTACTACATAAAATTGCTACATATGCAACATGAAATTACTACATCTGCAGCATATTCTGCACAAATTAGTTATTCAGTAGTAAAATCCATAAAAACTATATGTACAAGTTCTAAAAAATACTCAAACAATTACCATAGGTAGGGAATATGAGTTTCTACGGCTCTGTAAAATTTGAATAACAAACTCAGTGGCATTTAAAAGATATGAAAATGAAAAATTTACTATTAATCACTGATTAGCGCTTGTCAAATTCATATCTTTCAAATGTGACTGAGTTTGGTATCCAAATTTTACAGGGCTGTATAAGCTCACATACCCTACGTATGGTAGTTTTTTGAGAATTTTTTAAAACCTGTACATGTGGTTTTCATTAATAAGAATTTAGTTCTGTTTGTCGGACCTGCAGTAAAAAGTTTGAAAAAATCTTAAAAAATTACCACACGTAGGAAGCTGACCTTCTACAAATCTATAAAATTTGAAGACCAAACTCAATCGGATTTTAGATATATGAAAATAACAAAGTGCTAAATAGCAGCATATACTATGTTTACGATCAGAAAAATAACATTTTACTTCGAAAAATTCTAAAAAAGAATACCACACGTAGGGGAGATGATATTCTACAACCCTGTAAAATTTAGAGACCAAACTTAATCAGATTTGAGAGATATGAAAATAATAAAATACTAAACAACAACATATACTACCTTTTGCTGTCAATAAAACTACATTTTACTCCCTATTATTCAATGTGTTACTATGTGCTGTACAACAATTTTATGATGTAAAATCTATAAAAATTATATGTATAAGTTTTAAAAAATATAAAAAAATTACCATAGATAGGGTAGGTGAGTTTCTACAGTCCTGCAAAATTTAAAGATCAAACTCAATTCCATTTGAAAGATATGAAATTGACAAAGCACTAAACAATGAGAAATCACTAGTCTACCGAATTTATATTTTTCATATATTTCAGCTTATATTGATTTTGGTCTTCAAATTTACAAGGTTGTACAATCTCACCTCCCCTATCTATAGTAATTATTTGAGAATTTTTTAAAACCTTTACATATGGTTTTTATAAATAAGAATTTAGTTTTGTTTGTCGGACCTACAGTTAAAGTTTTGAAAAATTCTCAAAAAATTAAAACACGTAGGGGAGATGAGCTTCTATAACCCTATAAAATTTGAAGACCAAATTCAATCGGATTTGAGAGATATGAAAATAACAAAGTGCCAAAAAGTAGCATATACTATGTTTTAATGTCAGAAAAATAACATTTTACTCTGAAAAGTTCTAAAAAAATTACCACACATATGGTAGTTGAGCTTCTATAGCCCTGCAAAATTTGAAGACCAAACTCAATCCCATTTGAAAGATATGAAAATTACAATGTGCTAAACAATAGAACATACTATCTTTTACTGTCAAGAAAACAATATTTTACTGCCTATTACTCAATATGTTACTATATCATGTGTAAAGCTGTTGTGTAATACTTTGTTTCAATATGGTAACATTTAGTGTAATAGCTCGTCACATGTCATTTGTTTAAATAGTAAAAAGGCAACATATCTAGTGTTTTCTAAAGTTTATGAAAAATACATGTATATATTTAAAAAAAAACAAAAAAATTCCCATATGTAGAGGAGGTGAGATTCTACAATCTTAAAAAATTTGAAGACCAAAATCAATCTAATTTGAAAGTTATGGTTAAATCAAAAAAAGAAAGATTCATGTACAAAAAGAAGTAGCATTTATTAGTTATTTACTAGTTGGGTTTAGTACACCGGACAGACACGCTAATTTATTGCTTGCTAATTAATGCCACAAAGTGGGCTCAGTTAGTATGGAAAACTAGCTGGCGCTTAGAATAAGCTATTCTACACGCAGATGTAGAATATCACACACACACATATATATATATATATATGTGTGTGTGTGTATATATGTATATGTATATGTATATGTATATGTGTGGAATTTTTTTAAAAATAATATATATTTTTATTCAAATTGCAAAAATATACCACGATATCAAAAAATTGCAAAAATATACCCTTGTCGCCCTTTGAACGGGCGACAGGTGCAACTAAGGCCTCTGTCGCCCTTTGGTAGGGCGATTTTGGCACTTGTCGCCCTTTGAATGGGCGACATGTCCCTCTCACATGCAGGTTTCTAAAAAAATCATAACTTTTTCATATGATCTCGGATGGAGATGAACTTTATATGAAAATTGTAGCTCTCGACGAGATCTACAACTTTTATATACAATTTTTATTTGAATCCATTTAGATGCCCAAAATAGGATGGAAAGTTCAGATCTAAAAATCGATCTATACTAGATCCAAACTTCTATCTCGTTTTGGTAGTCCAAATGGATTCAAATGAAAAAATTTATATACGAAAGTTGTAGATCTCGTCGAGAGCTACAATTTTCATATAAAGTTCATCTCTATCCGAGATCATATGAAAAAGTTATGATTTTTTTAGAAATCACATACGAGAGGGGACATGTCGCCCATTCAAAGGGCTTATTAATCCAAAATCGCCTACCAAAGGGCTTAAGGTATATTTTGCAAATATATTTTACAATTTGAATAAAAATATATATTATTTTTAAAAAAAGTTCTATATGTGTGTATATATATGTATATGTGTGTGTATATATATATATGTGTGTGTATATATATGTGTGTATGTATATATATATATATGTAAAAGGTGAGTAGAGAGCGCCTAGCGTTGTGGATGTTTGAGTTTCTAGTAGAGCCCTCTACATATGCTAGAATATAAGGTTGAATAAACTACATTTGGGCAATATATATATGTACGAGGTGGGTAGAGAGTGCCTAAGGTTGTGGATGTTATAGTTGCTAGTGGAGCCCTCTACATATGCTAGAATATAATGTTGAATAAACTACATTCGGGCAATGAGCCGTATAATTTTGTATCAACATAGTGCATGAAAACGACCAGAAAAGATTATTCTATAAAAATGTATGATCTCCCCAATGGGTATGTATTAGGTAATTAGGTTGGTAAGATCAGTATGGGCTTGATGAGATATACTGGTAAGACTTGTTGGGAGAAGATCAATAAGTGAGACCATGGAGGCTGTCAAGAGCAGTAAAGCCCATAGGGCAAAACTGTTAAGGTTAGGGGCGCTATATTTAAATGCTGTGAAATGAGTATCACCGATATGTATTGAAGTCAGGATACAACTGGTATGCTGCGAGTGGGTGGGGAATGGTTGAGGACACCACGACTCGTTAGCTACTAGGGTTGAAGATTTAATACCTAAGTAGTGATAAACGTCTTAGGTTCTCAATTGAGGTTGGGATCGCTATGGATAAAGTGGTACAAACCTGCGTAGGATCAAATCACGAATTCATGCAGTCTCTTAGATTGAAAGCTATAGAAGCTAAGTCTACCTCATATACGAGTGCTAGTAGCAATTTCAATAATTAAAACATGAATCAAACGTTTCTTAATACAACCCTATTTTCCAAATGGATTTGAGAGAGATGTACATAAGATGAATGATGAAAAAAATCATACGATGTATTTTATTATTAGTACTTGCTGAGTACTGTTGTACTCACTCTTACTTAACTCGCCTTTTGCTTAGAAAATTGCACTAATGGCTAGGTGTTCGGATGGGACATAGATCCCCGTGGATATACCTACGAGGCATGGGGTGAGATTACTTGCAAGGTCAGGATTACGAGGAAGATTATCAGGAGGACTGGGTGGAGTAGTGGACCGTACGACTGCTACCGTCGATCTACTGTGTACTTTAGTGGTTATGTATATTAATTTTGTTGTATTACATATTATATAGGACCTTGTATTACTGGTCTTGTAGTCCTGCGTGGCTATGGATTGTAATAAGCTCTATTTTAGTCTCTAATTATTGTTCTGCTGCAACATCTAAACACGATGTATTAACTAATAAAGTATTAGGTGTGTCCGATATTTTGTTAGTTAATATCTCGAGATCAGTATAATTATCTTAAAATAACAATAATGTTACTGTTGTTATCTTATTAGCTTAGATTATACGGGTCTCCGCGTATACGCCGCTGGCGTATAGCTGCTGGTTCAGCACAGGCCCAAATCGAGTTGAACGGCGAAGAAAATGTACCCATCAACTACTCCCAGTGGCCCCTGGCCCGCACCCACGTTACAGCCGAATAAACAAACAGACCAGACAATCAATCACAGGTTCTTGGAATTCAACGAAGCCATCTCTTTTATAGCTTTCTCATAAATTTTATTTTACAAATTTAACGTTATTTCAAATTTAATTTATAAAAATAGTAACCACGGTGGAACCGCGGCGGGGTAGAAATGTGTCATCAAGTACGCACTTTAATTAATTAATCGCTTCATCAATTACTTAATTAATCGTTTTAATTAATTAATCACTTAATTAATGATTTTTGTCTTATTAAATGGCTTGATTAATGCTACGAGTTAGCATAACTCGGTACGTTGTTTTATGGGAGCATGACAGGTGACATGTGTTATTTATCGACGTTTTCACGGTCGGAGAGAGAGTTATTTCTGTAATTGTGTTTGAAAGATGACCAGATTAAGAAAAACTGTTTGTTAGAGCTAGAAAAGCGGAGTTCATCACTTTTCTAACACCATGTGTAACTTTTTCTTTTGCAAATTTAACTCTCTTTCAAACACAATTGCAAAATTTGGCTCATTCCCTACCGTAGAAGTGCCGACTTGTCACCTTCCGTGCTCTCTTACCGTGAAAGCCGCTATTACCCTCCTAGAACTCGACAAGCCGTGGAACCTACCACGGTAGGAGAGAGCGGTTACGACTTCTATAGTAAAGGAGCGTGAAAGGTGACACGGATCACTTATTGGTGTTTTATAGGTAAGGATAGATTTATTTTTATAATTATGTTTGGAAGGAGTTAAATTTACGGGAAAGAAAACACTGGTTAGGAAAGGGAAGATTTCAGAAAAGCTCTGTCTTCGAATTCAACATAGCCAACTTCGCCACAGAAACAAAACGAAACGCCAAATCGCCGGACACCAAAAAAAGCAAGAACCTCGGGACGGGCAGGACAAGAAGTTGACGGATCGATCAGATAGATCTAAGAGAGGAGAACTGGAGAAGGCGAGGGGGGTAGAGAGGAAGTAAGGAGACGCCGAGATGGGCTCCGGCGAGATGACGGCGACGGAGGTGGCAGCGCTGCTGGATCTGAAGCCGCACCCGGAGGGCGGCTACTACACTGAGACCTTCCGCGACGCCTCCATCTCCCTCACCACCGCCCAGCTCCCGCCGCAGTGTATGCTATCCCCGATTTCTCACTCTGTAGCTCTTAATTCCCTTTTCCCGTTCTTTGCTTTCTTTCTCGTCGAATTGGGACACCTATTTGGGTAGGATGGTCTGCGATCGGACTGAACTGAATCGAGGTTCTTGTGTCTTCAACTTTGCTTGTGCAGGCTTTAGATTGTAGTGAAAATCTACGGTTACTATTTGACTAATCTGTCTGCTTCGGTTGCATGCATGTTCTGGAAATATGCTAGGGCCTAGAGGTGATAATGATATGATATCCGCATGCTAGCTTATCAACGATGTGTGATATAGTAATTACGGTTACTTTGTGTTACATGCATTTGGTGCGATATATCCTATCATTTGCTAGTTGACTAGTTGTTGCCATTTGAAGATTGCAGTGTTATACTTCCTCTGCTCCTGCTAGAATCTGTAACTGAAATGTAACAAGACATCAGTCAGATGTTTGTACCAATCTAAGTTGAATATTCTAGTGGGGGCTTCCCCTGCTGTTCTTCCCTCAAAAAGGGTAGAATGTTCTGACTGCCAAACTGATCTGAAACCCCTGCAATTGGAACAAACATTCTGCATCACTAGTATGAAAAGAGCTCATTGCATTTCGGTTTTATGCATACAGTGCTCCACAGAGGCCGATGAAGTGTGAACTACTACTTGTCTGCTACATTACCAATTCCACTTTTAGATTTGTGCGTGCTCTGATTGTTAGGCAAGTCCTGGTTGAAAAATGTTAACCATAATGTTTTTCATTCAGAATGACTGCTCTCCCTCCCTTATGAGTGTTAGTGTGGACAAATCCGAGCATGTGGTTGTGGAAAGTTCTCTCTTAGTAATTCTCAACCTTTTTTTCAATCGGTAACTAATGGTTAACTAAGTCCTGGAAACTTCTCTCGGTAATTTCTCAACTTGTGATTTGGTCTGTCTGTAACTAATCCTTAACTAAGGGTGAAAGTGGGTGGACTGATTCAGTGATAGAGAGAGGCGGAATGCTGCCACAGCATATGACTCCTACAGTCTACTTGGCGATGGTATCCATTTCAGTTTTTGGTATTGTGTCTGACATTAAGTCGATGACTTTTTAGATATAGGGTTATGATAACACCCATGTTAAGCCAGGTATGAACCAGGCCGCCCAATTTTACCCTTTTTTTAACCCTAGGAAAGAAACCCTTTTGTGCTTTCTCAAAAGATTCTCTAACCCCGGTAAGCCAGAACCAACACTCCTGTTGTTTTTTTTTTTTTGCAATTCCTTAACCTGGAACCAACCTGTTTTTTTTTAAGAAGTCCTTACTCCTTTTTTTTAGAAAACTCCCATGCTGGCTAGGGATTCGACCATGAGCTAGCAGTAAATCCGCTGCCAGCTCTTCCCCATTTAGATGGAGGATAGCCCATCTTGGGTTCAAATGCTTTTTTTCTCCAAGAAAACTCCCACTGGCTGGGGATTCAAGCATGGGCCTACAGGAAGCGCTGCCACAGAAGGGTTATAGACCTATATTATCAAGCTGATACTGGAATCTTTCTAATACTTCCGTAATGTATACTGCAGACAAGGCTGACCGTGCTGTGAGCACTGCTATCTACTTCCTTCTTCCTGCAGGGAGTGTTTCACGCCTCCATCGTATTCCCTGTGCTGAAACCTGGCACTTCTACAAGGGAGAGCCTCTCACGGTTAGTAATAATTCTTTGACCTCGTTGACCTATTTGTTTTATTTTCCAAGACTAATGAAATTGCAATTTTGGTATCTAATACAGCTATCTGTGCGCTTTAGGTGTTTGAGCTACACGATGATGGCCACATTGACCTCACCGTAATTGGTCCACACCTGGAGGCTGGCCAGCGCCCCCAGTATACCGTGCCACCAAATGTGTGGTTCGGTTCTTTCCCTACGTTGGATGTTGAGTCATTCGCGTCTGATGGCAGTGTTCTTATCAAATCTCGAAAGAGGGATCCGGAGCTGCATTACTCCCTAGTTGGTTGCACTTGCGCCCCTGGCTTCCAGTACGAGGATTTTGAAATGGCGACTTTTGATGATGTGAAATCTATCGCTCCTAAGGCAGAACCCTTCCTCAAGTACCTCATTCCTTCCACAGAGTAAGCACAATTGGAGTTGATGATACTGGATGTTAGCAGCCTATCTGGCAGTGGCATGATTGCCTGCCTGTATTGAATACCATTTTTAGGTCATTCCACGAAGTTGGTGTTTTAGTCATGTAACTATTGAAAAGCACCCGTCTGCTGGTGCTAGTTGTAACATTTTCTGTACTAAAACTGAATAAAATTCGAGCTCAGTGCTGAAACGAGAGATGCTTGTGTAAGCCTTCGAGACTAAGTCGGATCGAGTGAAGTATGTTGAGGATGAAAGAACCAGTCATTGTTCATCAATCAAACCAACCATTTGCATTGTTGGGAGTTATATTTAACACTGACAGTAAGACGGCTGGACTGACACGCTTTTCTACAAGAAAGACTAAGGCCCCATCCAAACAAAGCCTAAAGAGTGTATACTCATCTACAAGGCAAATATCCACTTCGAATGGATGGAAAAATGAGCCTAAAATTCTTTGAAACTATGCTTGCACTCAAGAAGATACTACGGTAGTTTTTATCATCCTTGAAAGGTACTACTAAATTACTTTTAATTATAACTCTTGGTACTTTTACCTTTTTAAACTTTTAGATGGAAGATATCATGAGATGCCATCAAATTACTTTTATACATTTTAGTATCTTCATTCTTTAAATTCTTAGTGCCTCCCATACTAGCTTAATGTAGTATCTCCCAATGATGACAAAAAGTCTTAGCTTCTATGGTGTACTGGTAATCGGTACAGAACACACACTCTGGCCCTTGGTAGACGGCCGAGCAACGAGAACTCAGGGAACGCCAATGAGCGGAGCGGCCGGCTGCGGCGCGGCGGCACGCAGCCAACCAGGCCAGGCGGCCGCGCGAGGACGACTCCTTACGCAGCGAAGTCACGGAATCCATGGCTTTTCGCTGCAGGCGAACGTGCGACACACCGTGGTTGCGTGGGGCAGTTGTACACGATCGTACGGGCCACCAAACCCCTGAGTTGTCCGGCCCAGCCGGCGGCGAGCTTTGCGGAGTGTACGTCTATGGTCTATCTGCACTACATCTTGTACGTTGTGTACTACGGCTTGGTGCCTGTGTGGGAGTTGAGCCGGGTTTTTCCAAGATCAGCCTGAGGTTTGATGGGCACGATACAGCCTATGCAGAGCACAAGCACGACATGTAACGGGCCGGACCTGTATGGCCCAAACGGCAGGCTGTGCTAGGTCTCGAAACAAGGCAGGACGGACGGCTCGGCACGGCACGCCGGTTAGGCCATACTCGGGCCTGTACGGCACGGAGGCATGGAAGAGAGCGCGGGGCCGATCTTGCAGCGGCGGAGCTCGTCCAGGAGGTCCTTGGCGTCGGCGACGGCGTCCTTGAACTGGAGGATCCAGGCCAAGAGGGCGGGCCCGGGCCGCCGCTCGAGGGCAGGCGTCGGCGCAGGAGACGAGGCGGTCGACCAGAGCGGAGACTTCCTGCGACACGGGCCATGACGCTGCCGCGGGCGCGGTCGTGGGCATTGGCGCGAAGGCTCGGCTCCTTGAGCAACTGGGTCACGGGGGTTTATGGATTAGCTGGGGCGGGGGGACGTATGGCACGGCGGAGACCAGTGCCAACTTTGCGATATGGAAAAATTGGGTGCTCTCAGGGCAACTCCAACAGAGTTCCTATGCCCATTGCGCATCCGTTAAAATGAGGCATCAGCGCTGTACAGTAGCAAAAAACAAACTCTAAGAGATTACTCATCCGGTTACCTAAAAATAGGGATAAGAGAGAGAATCTCGAAATATCAGGATTCTCTCTCCCTTCCCCCGATCCGTTCCCCATCCTCTCACAACCACCGGTCAATCTCTCTCGCGCCCGTGAGGAACGTCGAGGAGGCCAGCGCCGAGGAGGGGTCGATCCGCCGCGACACCTCTCTCGTCCCACCCGAGGCTCCGCGAGCCGTCCGAGGCGAAGTCTTCACAACCACAAGCCGAGCTCTCTTGCTCGGTCAATCACCGGTCCGTCCCACGCCAAGAGATCCAAGGGTTCCTTGTTAGTGTTATGCCCTTGAGGCAATCATTTAGATGATTGTAACATGACTATGTTTATGAATAATAATATGATTATTGGTCCAATGAATGTATATCATTGTATTAATCAACAAGTATGTGACTTGATTATGAAGCTCTTTACTTAATGATGTAATTCGATAAATATCTCGATCGGATATCATCGTATAGGACTCGATGAATAAATCGGCACATGTAGTGATCGATGATCATGCTTCGCTCCTTCATCTCTACATTGTGGACCATGTTGAAGAACATGGGTTAGATAGACCGCTATGGGACAACTGCGAGAATGTTTCATTCTTATGTGTCATCGTGTATCTCATACCTAATCATGATCCTTAGACTCATATTCCTCCATGTGTAATAGTTTTCCTTGGGGCTATCAAACACTACTTCCTAACCTGATAGTTAAGAGATCAAGGGTTCCTCCAATGAAACGGAGATATATGACAAGGATCTGGTCCTCGCCGTCGTTCTCTTTGACCTCGCCTTGAGCCTTCATATACTTGGCAAAGGGATTATTACATGGTATGAACCCTAAGTTGCTCTTCGTTTTAGGTTTCATCTCGTGTATAAGAGGTGTGGTGATCTAAGGTGGGGAAGAGGATTCTATCCGTAGCTCGTTGCGCTGTGTAGTTTTTTTGTGGTGAATTTTGGTTCTTTTGTTGGATTGAAGGGAGGTGTGGTGAGGAGGGTTCTACCGCAATGTTCATGATGCACTGTGCCGATAGATCATGACTATGCCGATAGAAGTCTTTTCTCGCAATGTTTAGTGTCAAAATCTGTGAACGATTGTTTGATGATCAAGTTGCACATTTTTTACATGAATGGAATTAGATGGCTAGACATTGATACAGTAATCTTTCTGATTGCAATGTTTAGTGTGAAATCTCTTCATATGCTTTCCCCTCTAGTTTAAATCTAAAGTCTGCTCCAAAATTTACTATCAGTATGTTCAGCCTGATTCAGGTGCTCCATCTAGTCATGCTTGTAGATATTCAGGATCTGAGTTTAGCTGAAGTTTCGTAGGTTGTAGATATTCAAGATCTCCATACTTCTAGTGATGATCTCTCGTAGCTTTGGGTCATATGTTCAGTGTTGAATCAATTTCTAATTAAATAGTCCACCCCTTTCTTTGCGCATGTACGTTCCTTTCAGCAAACAGAAAATTGCGAACTCTGTCTAGAGGACATAGCAGATCTGTGTAGGTGCTGTAGTTGTTCATTGCCTTCCTTACCCCATTTGAATGTCGGGTTCAGTGAATTACTTGCGTTTTGCATGTTTTAGTCTGGTGTAATTGGTTAGGAAGAGGCACATGGGTTCCAAATCCTAGGGGTGGTCTATAATTTATTCAGACTCACAATGTGGCTATGTGCATAAGATGATAATCTTTGCATCTTTATATGGGCATATTCATACTTTGAAGTATGAATATTGGCACACAAAAGAGCTGACTGTTGTTATTTATGCTACAATACTATAAAGTATAGTGTAGAAACCTAGTTATATTATAGTTAGTCACTTTTTGTCCAGTAAATTTTCATTTTTGTAGTGTTCATGGGTGAACTGTTGTAATAGGGGGAAAAAGAATATGAAGCATCTCACACACATGAACTCTTAACTCGCACCAACTGGTGGGATTCCAAATCGACTTTTGCCAATAGAAATTGTTATTAAGAGTATCCAATCAATCAATATTATTCATCTAGAGTATACATTTGAAGTGGATTGGGACAAGAGTTAGCCAAAAACACAACCAGTTTCCTGCTACTGTGGAAGAGTCCAGATTACAGGATATACTAGTTGTATAGGACCTAAGGCCCTAGGCATGTCTTGTTTGGTACTGCTTGCCTGGTACCAGGATGCTATCCTCTTGTTATAGATAGTGAAGGATTTATCAAGGAAGCTAAAACAATCTGAGCCCAACTCACTGCAGTTCATTATCCTTGAGGAAGGCTAGCTTGACAAATTGCATTCAGACAACAAGCCTTATGTTGATATGAGATGAGCCAAGTTGTCTTGGCTTGTTAGCTTGAATTTTTAGAAGGTACTTTGTTGGTTAGCTTGGATACTAAAAGGCATTATCTGAGCGTGATGCTAGCCTTTTATGGAAATCATAGTGCTTTGTATTGTTAATTAGATTATTCCACTTGGGACAGTCTAATGAGATTGACATGACACCTATGCTTTTCATCACATTAAACCTACACCTTCCTTTGGTGATGGACTTAAAGTAACAATGTTAATATCATAAATCTAGGAGCCTAATAGCATATGATGTCTGATGGATTGGCCTGTTCCTACTTCCTACTGTCAACAAGTCTAATAGCATATGGACATAATAGCCTAAAATGTTTCCAAGCTCATTTTCTACAAATAATTAACATGTCTAGTGTCATAATTCAGAAATGTACTGTCTGTTTTTTCATTGGTTAATTGAATGAATGGAACCTGTGCTTTTGTTTACAAATTTGTCTCAGAAAGACAAAACACTTCCATTATGGGTTAATTTTCCCCCCTTTCTCTCTTTTGGTAAGGTCACTCAACTGCTAGATATATCTATCAAATGATGAGTACAATTGCACTGAGTTTTTAATGAATTTGGGGAAAGTAATTTCAGCATACATCAGCATACCTGTTTTTAATGAATTTTTCATAACCATCTTCATGTATTATCTAGTAAGAATTTATGTCTAGAATTGTGAAGTGTTGACCATCTTCATGCAACTTAGGACTGTCTAGAATTATGTGTCAATACTCATTAAGTTTGTTCATTACACACTTGTAATACATGTAGATGGACAAGGATCAGGAGAAACTCAATAAAGGCTTGGCATGGACAATAAAACAAATAGAGTGCATTGCATCGGATCTTAACAAAATTGCAAAAGACAATTTTACTCCTAACACATGTCAATGTGGCAATGAACTCAATAGCTTTGTGATTGACATCGAAGCTATAGCTCGCATGACTTAGAGCGAGTTGCCATACTGATCCACATGAACTAATGCAAAGAGATGAAGTACATCCTGCTGAGGATGTAGATCCTGAGTTGTGTCTTCATTTCGACTACCAAAGCGATGATGAGGGTAAACGTGAGGACTACCAGTATTGTGAAGATGAGGGTATCGACATTGATAGTGATGATTCGGGAGTGTTCTAATCTTGTAGTAATGTTAAGACTTGTTCAAATATTGTAATGTTGATGGATGTTGTTAAGACTAGTTAAGACTTTTTATGATATTGTAATGTTTTTTCTTAACTTGAGAAATTTTGTCGTTGGCAGAAGATAAATTATGGATGGCTTCTATATTAACTTGTTGAATGAGGAAGGGATGCATTCAATTGGGATGGTTCTGAACCTTCTCCACAGGAAAGCCCAATTGGTTCGCAACCATCTCCAGTGCATACGGATAGTCCCCAAATAAGACCAAATAATAGAAGATCTAAAAATTTCTCTGAGAAAGAAGATAATTTGTTGGTGTCCGCATGGCTTAATGTTAGTATCGATGCCATATAAGGGAACCAACAATCCCGTGCTACTTATTGGAGAAGAATACATGACTACTTCCATGAGAACAAGACTTTTACCTCAGATCGTTCATAGGCTTCGCTTACACATCGATGGTCTGTTATTCAAGAAGCAGTGAACAAGTTTTGTGGGTGTCATGATCGAACTGAGCGTCGAAATCAAAGCGGGTTAACTGAGCAGGACAAGGTTGGTACATAATGTATATAACTTGCCTATTTGTGGATAGTTTGTTATATTGTTGTTTGTGTGGTTGTACAGATTATGCAAGCTAAAACTTTGTACCAGGAGGAAGAAGGGCGATCGTTTGCGTTCTTGCATTGCTGGAATGTTTTGCAACACCATCTTAAGTGGTGTTCTCGGTTATCTCAGAAGAAGCAAAAGACATCAAGTATTGGAAGTCCAGGATCTTCCAGTCGTGTTAGCTCAATGCAATTCATCTTTATGAGGACAATCCTAGTTCAGAAAATGATCACCTTAGTAGACCAATTGGACATAAGGCAGCGAAAGAACGATTAAGTCGAGGTAAAAAAGTTGCTCCAACAATAAATCTTTATATGGAAGCACTAGAAAATTTTAGAAAGGAAAAGAGGGAGCTTGAGATTATGAAAGAGAGGAAAAAAGATGAGCGATATGAACGACTGTATGCACAAGAACAAGTGAAGATTGAGCAAGAGAAAGAGAGGCTTAAATTAATGAAAAATGAACTTGAATTGAAGAAAATGGTTGAGGAGGAGAGAATTATGGGCATTGATCTAAGTCGCTGCACTGAGCCACAAAAACAGTACTACATGAGCTTGCAGAGCGACATAATAGCTAGAAGATGTAATAGGTCAGGTTGAACCAAGGTTGTATCTTTTGCTTGCAGTCATTCAGTTTGTCCCTCAGTCTCTAGGTTATGGACTGTTAACTATGAATTATTGTGAGCCTGTGATATTTAGATGACTACCTGTGCTACATCTTTTTGGGATGTATAAACTATCATGCTGTGAGTTGTGGATTCTCATTCTCAAGTTTTTGTGATGTGATATTTGCTAAATCAGCATTTAAGTTCATACTTCAGTTGTTCATATTTTTTGCTGTGAAAGGTAGATGGACAGGCAAGTTGTAGGCAAAGTAGATCACAGGATGTCCAGAATGAAAAGAGCTTCTTATTGACAATTAACTTCTTCATTTAAAGATTCCCATTACAATACATATAAAATATAGATTAATACATAATTAAAACACTACTAAATTACACCCCTCCATAACGTTGCCATAAGTGCTCCACTAGATCGTCTTGAAGCTGATAGTGAGTTTCCCTATTCCGAATGGAACGATGAGTTTGAATAAACTCAAAGAGTTCAGGTGTATGTTCATGTGACACTGAAACTGTTTCTCCCATTCCTTCGTAATTGTAGTCAAGTGGTCCTCCGTCCCGCTCATCTTCAACTATCATGTTATGCATGATGACACATGCTGTCATGATATCTCTTAGTGTTTGTTGATCCTAGAAACGTGCTGGTCCTCGAACAATTGCAAAACGAGATTGCAGAACTCCAAAGGCTCGTTCCACATCCTTCCTAGCTGCCTCTTGAGCTTGGGCGAAATATTTCTTCTTATTCCCTTAGGGAGCTGGTATTATCTTCACAAATGTTTCCCATGCAGGATATATCCCATCTGCAAGATAGTAGCCCATTGTGTAATTGTGACCATTGATAGTATAACTCACTTCCGGCGCCTGTTCTTCTGCTAACTTTGTGAAGAGAGGGGAACGGTGAAGAACATTAATATCATTGTGAGATCCTGGTAAACCAAAAAAGGTATGCCAAATCCATAGATCTTGTGAAGCAACGGCTTCTAGAATTATTGTTGACTTGCGTACATGCCCAGTATACAATCCTTGCCATGCTGTAGGGTAATTTTTCCACCTCCAGTGCATGCAATCTATGCTTCCTAGCATTCCAGGAAAACCTCTTTCCTAACCGACTGCAAGTAATCTAGCAGTATCATTCTCATTTGGAGATCTCAAATACTCATCTCCAAATAGGACAATAATTGCTCGCACAAACCTCTTAAGACTCTCTATGGCAGTACTTTCTACAATCCGTAGACAATCATCAATAGCATCTGCTGGTACTAAGCTAGCATCCGGAATGCTGCAGTTACCTTCTGTAAAGAAGATAACCCGAGAATTCCAGCACAATTCCTTTTTTGAACAAAATAATCATCATGACCTTCTATAGCATGCAATATGCGAAGAAATAGATAACGACTCATTCTAAACCTGCGCCAAAAAGAAGAATGAGTCATAGACAAGATGATCAACCAAAAATACAAAGAATTAAAATATTTCTCATCGTAAACCTGCAGCGAAAGAAGGTTGGGCCATAGACTTGAGGATCAGCGAAATAGTCTCGGTACAGCCTGGCATGCCCTTCCTCTCTATTGCGATGTATGTATTGATGGCCAAAAATAGAACCCCCATGACGTCGAGCATTCACACACTCATCTTGCTCCTGTGCTAGGTATGCTACTGTAAGAAGAGATTCATCGTCGTCATCCGACGATGAGTCCTCTGAGAGAAAATGCTGAACTAAGTTCTGACGACTCATTGACATATGCTAGATAGTGAACATTCATAAATGGGCAAGGTTTGAAAGTGCAAATGGCTATGTATATATAGCCTAAAAATATAGCCGTTACGATATAGCCGCTACAATATAGCCGTTATACTTGTCGTTACAATAAATTTCAAATTTTTGTTTCCCGCAATTAAAAAAGCCGGTCAAATTTTTCCCGGTAAAAAATAAACGTGGCTCAAATGGCGGTTATGAAATATCATTATATTATAGGATGGAGAAAATAGAGAGTGGGATTTGGGGAATGCTGTTGGAGAGGAAAGAGATATAGGGAAGGAATCTTTTTAGGGAATTCTGTATATGAGGATATAGAGATCTAGATTTAGGGAATGCTGTTGGAGATAGCCTCATCTCCAAACTAACACTATTTGAGTTTTGGTCTTTGCCATTTAAGTGACCAAAACTAGGTTAGTTGCTGAAGATTTTTCTCAAGATGAATTCTAGAGTAGTGAGTGGCCTCCATTCTTCAACAAAATTCCAAGGTTTTTCTTTTTGTTGATCGAGGTCACAGATCGGCAAGCCTTCTTTTTTGTCTACACCATGATATTATCTAGCTCTCAAACATCATATTTTTAAATTTAGGATAGATATACTGGATAAGGGTCTTGTAACTCTTGTTTGCTTCATCCAATTCTGTTGGTCGACATCCAAGTTAAATTTTCTGTTTTATATGCCGAGGTCTACTAGCCCTTGGTCTTTTGTCCAATTGTTAAAAGCTTCCATGCCAGTTTACATTCTGATTACTCTTCTCGAGCGTGTATATGCAGATGTTAAAAGCGGCGGACGGATGGTAGTAGCATCTATGACTTCACATGTCCAACAGAACAAGATCTAGGTTGGCACGGCGTGCCCTAGGTCGTGCGTGAGGCCCAACTCCCACCTCTACCACGTGATCGGCCTGCACGTTAAATTACCTCTTAACCCTTCTGGTGTGCCCCCAAAATCAGGGGTCTAGACCCATCCCTTCCTCGTTAAATTCCAGCCACGTCGCCTGCCACCAACGAGAGAGAGAGAGGGAGAGAGAGAGAGAGATACAGAGAGAGAGCAAGCTTTGTTCGCCATCTCAAGATGATGCACATGACTGCCATAGCTGTGCTGGAAGCGATGGGTGAGAGGGTGGCTGAGATGCTGAAAGCATCTAGGCCCCTAGATTTTGGTAATGAATGATAATTACGATTAATGGACTAACTTTTTCAATTTAAGTATTTTGATAATAGGTTAGTCCCAAATTCGGAGATCATGGAAGCATGAAAAGGGTGAAAGAGAATATCAACACGTCGATGGTTAAGGTATAAAATTTAAGGACCTCTTCATAGTTTTCACCAATCTCGGAGTTTGGAGAAAAAGATCGGATTGATAGAATAAGCACCGTACTATTAAGAGGGGTCTTGGCCGCTTGTACGATGTCGAAAAATATTTAGAGGCTCAATACATATGCACTTGGATATTTGCATAATATTGCGTTCAAAGCAAAAATAAAAAAGGCATAAAAAGTTGCATCGCTAATCTCTATGGCCGGTGCTACCGGGTCCCTCCGGACATACTGACTAGCGGTATGACCGGAGCCACCCCAGTGTGTAATTTACAGAGAGGAGCTTTTTAGACACTGAGTGGCCCAGTCATACCGGACTGAGTTCGGTCATACCAGCCAGCGGTATGACCGGGGTCAAGTTGACCTGTTTTTCCCAAAGAACATCTTTTTCGGCAAAAGAAGGAAATTTGAGGCCCATAATGACTAGACCCCCTCCGGTTATACCAGCCACAGTGACCAATGGTCACTGACAATGCATTTAATGCACTGTAGCGACCGTTGGCTACTGAGGAGTGGTCATACCGACATTAGGGCAGTATGACCGGGCTCCCAGGGCATTTTAGAGATCTTTTTGGTCAACAGCCATATTTGGTTGGTGGGTGTTATAAATACTCCTCACCTACATTCTAGAGCTACTTTAGAACCTCATTGATCATTCTTGAGCTCTAGCAAGTCTTCAATACTCTTGTGTGCATTAAATTCACATTTTAAGAGAGTTAGGAGCAATTCAAGTGTTGCATTTAGTATTGAACCTTAGACACTTGATTCGACCTAAAGCAAGCGTCAAGACTTATTACTCTTGGAGGTTACTACCTCCTAGATGGCTTGGAGATGTTCGTGCGCGGTGAGCTTCTCGATGGACATTGTGAGAATCCCTGGCAAGTTGTGAAGGCTGGAGTTCGCCTACCCGGAGCAGGGAAGAACTACCGAGTGATCGAGGAAGGCTTAAGTGATTGGATCCGGTTTGAAGTTATTCAAGTCACCTCAACGTGGATTAGGGAGACCAGCAAGTCTCCGAGACTACGGGATAAATTCTTGTGTCTCTTTCTCTTGTGGTTTGAATTTTCTATTCTTTTGCACAATTTAGATTTCTAGCAATTTAAGTGTATTGTTCTTGTGCTTAGAATTATATCTTGCTTATACTTAGATTGTTGGAGTACTTAGTGAACCCTAGAGAATTTAGGTTCAATTGTCGAAAATTGATATTCTTGCTTAGTAATTTTATTTATTGTAATTAGAGCTAAAAAATTTAGAAACCTCCTATTCACCCCCCTCTAGTTGGTTATCCTTGATCCTACAAGTGGTATCAGAGCTAGAACTCTCTTTTGGGGCTTTACCGCTTAGAGAGTAAGGATGGCTAACAATAGGGTGTCCATAGGTAAAGCATAATTTTTCAATGGCACAAATTATGTGTATTGAAAAATATGCATGACCGTTTATCTTAAGGCCATGAGTGTGAGCATATGGAGCATTGTGGATGAGGGTTTCGCTACCGGATTAAACCCCACACTCACGGTTGATCAAGAAGAGTGAAATTCTCATCTCAATGCTCAAGCAATGAATGCTCTCTTTGGCGCTTTGAACGCATATGCGTTCAATCGAGTGAGTAACCTTGAAATCGCTCATGAGATTTGGACAACCCTCTCCGAAATCTATGAGGGGGCATCCTCGGTCAAAGAAGCTAAATTGCACATGCTTCGGATAAAATATGAGAGTTTTATTATGTTACCTCATGAGAACATCAATGATATGTACTCACGGCTCAATAACATAGTAAATGAGCTCAAGGGCCTTGGGGCGTCGCTAACCGATTTGGATATTATTCATAAAATGCTTAGGGCACTTCCGGGCAAGTACGAGACCTTGGTGACTTTATTCCTCAACTCACCGGAGTTGCCAAGGATGACGCCCACCGGACTTCTTGGAAACCTCATCACGGATGAGCTTTACAAGGACAATGAGGAGATTTTGGTTCAAAGTTCTTCAAAGAAGAAGAACATCGCCTTCAAGGTGAAATCGGTGTCAAGCGATGAGCCGCTTGAGGACTCCGAAGAAGATGATACCAAGGAGGAGATGGCACTCCTCGTAAGAAGAATGAGAAGATTTATGAAGAGGCGCTCAAGCTCAAGCGCCCCTCATAAATTCAAGAAGGGACAACACTCTAGCACCAATTGATATGCAAATATTTGGTGATATGAGTGTGATGAGAAGGGGCACATTGTCTCTCATTGTCAAAAGAAGAAGGACAACAAAAATAAGTTACCCAAGAAGAAGAAAGTCTTCCAAGGGAAGAAGGAGCTTTTCTAGAAGCTTCACAAGGACGGCAAAGGCGAGGCCCACATTGGAGAGTGGGATTATGAAGTAGAGTATTCGGATTCTGACTCCTCCGAAGATGACACATCTTCAAAGAAGAAGGGTCTCGCCGGCGTCGCAATCAACGAGGCTTCTTCACCATTCGTCACTCCTTTTTGTCTCATGGAAAAAGAAGAGCACAAGATAAAATCTAATGACGATGACGAACTGACAAATGATGAGCTAATGGATATGCTTGAGGATTTGAATGAATACCTCAGCTAGGAAATGTCTAAATATAAGGCTTTGAAAAAAGAGTATCTCTCTCTCAAAGACTCTTATGAGGGGTTAAAGGAAGCTCATGAGACTCTCATTGTCAAGGAGCATTCAAAGCCTCAAAATGATATAGGCATTAGTTGCAATATTATTGATGATATGTGTAGTCTATAAAATGATTCTTGTTGCTTATCAAAAACTAGCATATCTACTTCTTGTGATGATTTATTTGGTATGCCTTCGAGTTCATGCTCTAGCTCTATTTCTAGCCATGAAAATTTAATTATTGAAAATAATGAACTTAAGGAACAAGTAAATAAACTAAGCAAAAGTTTGGATAGATGTTTTAAGGGTAAGAAAACTCTTGATAAAATCTTGAACAACCAACGGTGCTCCTATAACAAAGAAGGCCTTGGGTATATGCCCAAGAAGGGTAAGAAAATATGTAACAAAGCTTATCGATTTGTAAAATCAAATGGGAAGCTTTATTATAAATGTCATGATATAGGGCATATAGCAAGTGATTGTCCATTAGGTAAAGCTCATAAAAATAACATTTATGATTCATACTATATGCTTAAGAAAAATAGCAATGGTAAGATTATTGCTAAGTTTGTTGGCACTCCTATACTTGGCCGTAGAAAGAATGCCTTTTGAGTTCCCAGAGCATTGGTTCCTAACCTCCAAGGACCCAAACAAATTTGTGTCCCTAAAAAGGTTTGATCTTCTTTTGTAGGTGAACTACAAAACCGGTGGACGGCATTGGGTATTGGATAGTGCATGCACTCAACATATGACCGACGATGGGAAAATATTCACCACATTCGAAGTAGGGAGTGGCCAACATGACAAGATCACTTTTGGCGACAATAGCAAAAGAAAGGTATTGGGATTGGATAAAATCACTATCTCAAATGATCTTTCCATTTCAAATGTCTCTCTAGTAGAAACATTAAATTTTAACTTGCTATCCGTTGCACAAATTTGTGATCTTGGTCTTAATTGTACATTTTCTGAAGATGGTGTTGTGATTTCTAAAGAAAATGATAATTAATTGATGTTCAAAGGTTTTAGATTTGGAAATTGTATTTAGTTGACTTCACCTCAAATGAGTCATGTCTTCAAACGTGTTTAATTGCGAAAACCTCTTTGGGTTGGTTATGGCATAGAAAACTAGTTCACATTGGGATGATTCAACTCAAAAAGCTTTTCAAAAATGATCTAGTTGTGGGCTTGAAACATATGAAGTTTGAGAAAAATAAACTTTGTAGTGCTTGCCAAGCCGGTAAGCAAGTGGCTAGTTCTCATCATTCAAAGAGTATCATATCCACTTCTAGACTATTAGAGCTCTTACATATGGATTTGTTCGGCCCAATAACCTACAAGAGCATCAGGGGAAATTCTTATTGTTTGATCATTATAGATGATTATTCGAGATATACTTGGGTTTTCTTTCTAGATGACAAATCCGAAGCCTTCGGTATTTTCAAAAGTTTTACAAAAAGGGCTCAAAATGAATTTGATTTTAAAATAAAGAAAATTCGTAGTGATAATGGTTCCGAGTTCAAGAACGCAAAAATTGAAGATTATTGTGATGAACTTGGAATAAAGCACGAGCTTTCCACTACCTACACTCCGGAGCAAAATGGAGTTGTAGAACGAAAAAATCGAACATTAATTGAAATAGCAAGAACTATGCTTGATGAGTATGGTACTTCCGATAGCTTTTGGGCGGAAGCCATAAATACCGCTTGCTATACTACAAATAGGCTTTATTTGTATCGTCTTTTGAAAAAGTTCTATGAGCTTCTTATTGGAAGAAGACCGAACATCTCTTATTTTTGAGTTTTTGGTTGCAAGTGTTACATTTTTAAAAAGGGTGTTCGGCTCTCAAAATTTCAAAGTCGCTGTGATGTTGGTTTCTTGCTTGGTTATTATTCTAATAGTAAAGATTATCATGTCTTCAACCAAACCAAAGGTTTTGTTGAAGGGACATGTGATGTTGAGTTTGATGAGACTAACGGCTCTCAAGAAGAGCTAGACAATTTGGATGATATAGGTGATGAAGGATTGAGACAAGCAATGAAGAAAATGACGCTTGGTGACATCAAGCCAAAGGAGGATAAAGAATATCAACCATCATTCACTCAAGTTGAACCGTCTACTTCCGCAACACCAAGTCAAATTCAACCCATAGATGTGGATGAGAAGGAAGATGATCAACAACTTCAACCTCTACCTCAAAGAGTTCATCATGCGATCACCAAAGATCATCCAATAGATCAAATATTGGGTGATGTTAGTAAAGGCGTTCAAACTCGTTCTCGTGTTGCTTCTTTTTGTGAACATTACTCTTGTGTGTCTTCTTTTGAACCCTCTCATGTAGATGAGGCATTGGATGATCCGAATTGGGTGAACTCAATGCATGAAGAGCTCAACAACTTTGCCTAAAATGGCATATGGATGCTAGTTGAAAAACCCAAAGATCACAACGTCATCAGCACAAAATGGGTATTTAGAAACAAGCAAGATGAGAACGGTATTGTGGTAAGAAATAAAGTAAGATTAGTGGCACAAGGTTTCACACAAACCAAATGATTAGATTTTAGTGAAACTTTTGCACCCGTAGCTAGATTAGAGGCCATTCGAATCTTGCTTGCATTTGCATCTTGTTTTGATATTAAGTTATTTCAAATGAATGTGAAGAGTGCATTTTTAAATGGACAAATATCCAAGTTGGTATTTGTTGAACAACCTCCCGATTTTGAAAATCCTAAACACCCTAATCATGTATACAAACTCTCTAAGGTGCTATATGGTCTCAAACAAGTTCCTAGCGCATGGTATGAGCGACTTAGATATTTTGTAGTTTCAAAAGGATTCAAAATTGGGAAGGTTGGTACATCACTCTTCACTAAAATAATCGATGGAGAATTCTTTGTATGTCAAATTTATATTGATGATATCATATTTGGTTCTACTAATGAAGATTTTTTGCAAAGAATTTGGAGATATGATGTCTAGAGAGTTTGAGATGTCCATGATCGGGGAGTTGAGCTTCTTCCTTGGACATTAAATCAAACAACTCAAGAACAGAACGTTCGTGAGCCAAACCTAGTACGTGAAGGATCCACTCAAGAGGTTTGGCATGGAGGATGTAAAGCCCATCAAGACTTCAATGGCATCCAACGGACATCTTGACCTCAATGAGGGAGGTAAACCAGTAGATTTAAAACTTTATCGGTACATGATTGGTAGTTTACTTTATCTTACCGCATCTAGGCTCAATATCATGTTTAGTGTTTGCATGTGTGCTCGCTTTCAAGCTTCTCCTAAAGAGTGCCATTTAGTGGCCGTTAAAAGAATTCTAAGATATTTAAAGCATTCCTCAAATATAGGCTTATGGTATCCTAAGGGTGCTAAATTTGATTAGTTGGATATTCAGACTCGGATTATACAGGTTGTAAAGTGGATAGAAAAAGCACCTCGAGAACTTGCCAATTGCTAAGTAGATCACTAGTTTCATGGTTCTCCAAGAAACAAAATTCCGTAGCCCTATTCACTACCGAAGCTGAATATATATCCGCTGGTAGTTGTTGTGCTCAATTATTGTGGATGAGGCAAACTTTAATGGATTATGGAATTAACTTAAAAAATGTGCCTTTCTTGTGTGATAATGAAAGTGTCGTTAAAATAGCCAACAATCCGGTCCAACACTCAAGAACCAAACATATACATATCCGCTACCATTTCTTAAGAGATCATGTGAGTAAAGGTGATATTGTTATTAGCCACATTAGAACCGAACATCAATTAGCGGATATCCTCACCAAGCCCTTAGATGAAGCTCGCTTTTGCAAATTGAGGAATGAATTAAATGTCATAGATATTTCAAATGTTGCTTGAATATTTGCACCATGATTGATTTTTATTTGATGTTATTTGGCTCTTATTTGATTTCTTAAATTTCTTGATGAGCAACACATTAAGGGGGAGTATTATACCAATTTATATGTATTCTACATCCCTAAAATGTGAAAATATTGAAATTAGTGCAAATAATTTTTAAAGGAAGACTTTATACCATACTAGATCAAAATATTTGAAATTATTCTATTTTGAGTCTTAAAATGATAATTCCTCAAATCCTTCTTTCTTTTCAAAAAAATTATTATGAATATTTATAAATCTCATCTTTTGAGTATACTTGACCTAATTAATCTTCTTTATATTGGAAAATAAATCAAATTGTTTGGACAAAATTTTGATTTTCTCAAAAGACTCCATACAATTAAAAAGTTGGTCTATATTGACATGTTTAAATGCACATTGTGAGTAACTGCCTTGGAGCTAGATTTTCATCATATGTATCGCACAAGGTATTTTAAACTCATATATGCCAAAATGCTAAATTCATCTTTTCTCAAGAGTCCAATTTACTAAAATTTCTCTTTTGTTCAAAAGAAATCTATTTTAAGTAAAAGTTAAGTGTAAAGATTGTTCTCTTGACGAATTTGCAGAATTGAAGTGCTCAAACATATTTCTCATTCAAAATGAAAATATTTGAGCTATTTCAATTCCTAAGGATCTTTTTCAGGCTTTTCAGCCTGATAGGGTGCTACTGGGGTCAGTGCGGTAGCACCGGAGGGTGGTATGACCGGCCTCACTTCAGTCATACCGGCCACCTCAGGGAAGGGCAATTAATTCATGAGATTTTGGGTAACCGACCCAAACTTTCTCTTTTCTTTGGCCTGCCCATACCCCCCTCTTCTCTCCTCTCATTTCTCCTTATTCTCTTCATCTCTTCCCTCTCAAGAACTCCAAAATCTTCAAAAGACAAATCTTTGATCCGAGTACTCTCTATCAAAATCTCTTGGACTCTTCTCTATCTACTAATCCAAGGTGTCAATCCCCTTTAATTCCTCTCGAAATACCTTGCATTTTCATGCCCTAGGGTTCATATTTGCTTTTCTAGGATTTGATGTACAATGTGGCAAATCTCTGTGAAACTAATTGAAATCTTTAATTAAAATGAGTAGATTATTGATTTGTGATATCTATATGTGGCATTCCATGGTCCGATCTACTCAAAACCTGAGATTCTTCATACTTTAGGGTTCTTGCGCCATATGGCCGCTGCTACTGGCCCTAGGGCGATCGCATCGCCCATGCTTGGTGCAACCGGCCCTAGGGCGGTATGACCGAGCTTGCTGACCAAAAAACCTCCAAATCGCATATATTTGCCACATTTACATTGTAATCCATCTCTAGGGCTCATAAACCTTGTTTTCACTTTTTATACTACTTGTTGTCTCAGTCACCATGCCGAGGACCAAGAACATGCCTCCTCCTCGCGGCGGCGTAGTTGTTCGCAAGTCGGTCCGTGGGAGGGGTGTTCCATTGTCTCATCCAAGTGACAGCGAGGATTCACAAACTCAGGCAACGAGGGACAGGGAGATTAGAAGAAAAATTCAAGAAGAGCTGGAGGGAGCTCAAAAGGAGGAAAAGGAAAAAGGGTTGTGTCAGAGTCTAGTGAAGAAGAGGATGATAACACAGACATGGATGTAGACTTTGAGGAAGAAAACAATAGTGAAGATGAGGAATCCGAGGAAGAAATTTTTGATGACTTTCAGCCCACATTGGATCTGAGAAAAATAAAGGGGGGAGAGATATTTCTCACTATGACAAGCTAATCAGTACATGCTCCCTCGCAATGCAACACTGGACAAGTTCAGAACCATATTCCAACAAAAGGTATATCATGAGATTTATTTGAACAAGGAATTCGCAGACCACAAGTGGGTGAGTTGGAAGCATATCAGAAAAATCCCATTGTTTGTTGGAGTGCCCGAGCTCTTCCATGGAGCTGGACTAGCAGAGTTCCTCAGTATGAGGTGTGACTACAAGAACGACATGATTCGTCAATTTTATGCCACCCTGCATATTTTAGGCTCGTATGATGAAATTACATGGATGACGGATTTCGCAGTGTACATAGCCTCCAAGGTAGAGATTGAGCAGGCTTGGGGAATATATAACCGTGGGCAACCGAAGATACACAGTGACAGGACTCACCCTCTCTCAGATCAATACAATTTCTATGATCTAGCAGCTCATGTCAGAAGGTGAAGGACCATGTGGAGGTCCATCCATGTTTGTGATGAGTATTTGACTTTATTTGAGCAAGGTGTGCTCAAGTTTGAGTTTGATTTGGATTGATTTTCAAAATGTAGCAATTTGAGTTGTCTCTGCCAGAGTGGCGATGCAGTCGTATGGACGCGGTAGTGATGAGTTGGATGGTTTATTGCACATCTTTGTGGGCATTGCTATGTGAGGAGTTTCCTTGTCTTTGATGGTTGCAGGCGACGGTGCTAGGTCATGGTGAGGCGAAGGATGACCGGACTAGGCGAGGCGTCGGAGGTCCAGACGGTTGGGAGATCGCGGAAGATGATCGGAGACGGAGTCCGGCAAGTCAAGAAGACAAGGAAAGGAGTTGATGCTAGCTAGATGCCGCGTGGATCAATGAGGGCCGTCGGATTGAGGTCTAGTTGATAGGTTAGCGGGTCTAGGTAGTATGTTTTGAAAACTGCAAGAAAACCCGGTATGTGTGTGGGTTTTGGGTTAGCCCTTGCATGGCTGTGTGTGTGGGTTAATCCTAGCCCTTAGATGAGTGCTCTAGGATTGAGGGACTCATCCAAGGGTGGTAGGTGGCCCAAGAGTAGTATAAATAGGGGTGGAGGGTAGCCTCCTTCCCTTGAAGGTGTTGAGGTTTTTGATGCTCATTTGAGCTTTGCCCACATGAATGTGAGGCTTTGTAACCTCCCTTCCATAAATGAAAGTTTTATCCATCCACCTCTGAATTTATTTTGCGCATTTACATTATGTCTTTACTTTACGCAATTTAAATTCAGCATTTACTTTCCCGCAATTACATTCCCGCAATTTACTTTCAAGTAATTTGGATTTGCCTCCCCTCCTTCTAAATGCTGCTGATCTTGGATGTTTTGAGTGTGTTCATATGGTTTTACATCTCTTTTGCACTCTTGGATTGAGTAGAGAACATCTTTTCTTTCAAGTTTCAACTTTGTTCAGAACTTGTTCTTCGCGCAGCAGTCAGTTTTTGATATTTGTAAAAATATAAAAAAATCCTTTTTGAGTGATTCTTATTGGAGGAGGTGCGGGACTCTGATATACACCTGCAGAAAAATTTTGGAGTTCACTTGTTGCACCGTTTGGGCACCATGAGGTGAAAACCGAGCCCCAAACTTTCTGCTCGAAGTTCTTGAGCATACTGTGTTCTTAGATTTTTCCTGTTTTTTCTGTAAGGCTTTTTGAGGAGAAATTTGGTGGTGTTCTTCACGACTCTGGTGCTCATAGGGAGAAAAATTCTCAGATTTTTGTGAGCTGCAGAAACCCACCAACCTCCTGTGCAAATTGAGGACAAGTTCTGGAAATTCTGCTTTTGCTTTTCTGAAAGTGACTTTTGTGATTTGAAGTGATGTCCTTTCTAAAAGCAAGAGTTTGAATTGATTCCTCTTTATCTTGGACACTAGACAACCAGGATTGTGACTCAAAAATCCCCACATATTTTATGGTACTTATCCATGCAAGCTTGGGGTACACATAGTTGTCTAGTTTTTCGGGTTTTTCACAATTTCCTTTGAGCGATCTTGTCGAGGTTTTTGTTGGAGTATTTGGGGGAATTTTTATTTGCGACCATTCACCCCCCCTCTGTTCGCCATCTCGGTCCTTCAGAAGGCCAGGTAAAATGACCAACCTCCTTCCCACATCCAGCCTCATAAAAAAGATTATGCAAGTTACTGTTCATCCTAAAAGTGGTAACTTCAAAGAGATTAGTGGCTATGCCTGGAACATTATGAGTAAGATCATGAAAGCAAAATTTTGATGTGGTTGATTTTATTCTCCAAGAGATGCACTTATCTGCTGGCGATCATGGCAAGAGGATCTACTTTGCCCCTTACATTATGATGATAATCAAGAGGGTGACGGGATACCGTGGCAGTTGTGGCAACGCCCACAAGCCATACAAGCCATGAGAGGTAGGTCCTCAGGCACAGAGAGGTTAGTCCTCACAGCAGCCACCGCAGCAGGATCTCAGGGAGGAGGAGCCACAGACTCATCCAGCACAGTGGGTCTACTCTGGCTTGTCACATCAGAATTTTGATATCTTTCATAGTGCTATGATGAGTAGCTTCGTGAGTCTTAGGACCGACATGATGAGCAATTTTGCTCATGTTGATGAGTATTAGTCTCAGACTCGTCAGGCTGTTGAGGAGGTTTGTGGACGAATGGACTCTATTGATTCTACCATTCAGGAGCTTCGCTCGTCGTTCCAGGAGTACCGCACTGAGTAGGCACCGCTGGCGTTTCATCGCTATGGGCATCGCCGTACTCCACCTCCTCCGCCACCTCCTTCGTCTTGAGGTTGTCTTGGAGTTCCCTTTTTGGTACTTGATGGCAAAGGAGGAGAAGTATGAAGTTTGAAGAAGTATGAAGGATTAGTCATATGAAGTCATGAGTTTGAAGATTTGAAGCTTTAGTCTTTAGTTGCTATGAAGGATTAGCTTTAGAATTATTTGATATATATATATATATATATATATATATATGAACCTTCGCGGTTGCTTTTGGATGTTTCGGATGTTTATGTTTGGATGCTTATAGATTTTAAATGCTTATATATGCTCATGGTTATTTATTATTGTCTCATATTCATTTTCATGATTAATATATTCATTGCATATATATTGTTATCCTCGGACTCAATATTTAAAGGGAAACTCCGTCAAAAATCTCAAATGTGCAAATGACTACTCTTCACTCATATGCACACCTTTATGGGGAGTTTTCAATTAAATGTTGAGGTTTCAATAATATTTTGCACCAAATTCACTATTTCAACTCAAGGAGCAAAATATTGTTAAAATGAAAACTCTTGAGCATACAACATAACTTTTTGTTGCAAGCTCAAAATCTAAACTCAAATCAATTCTTACATGAGGATTGTCATCAATTACTAAAAAAGGAGATTGAAAGCATCTAGGCCCCTAGGTTTTGGTAATTAATGAAAATTATGATTAAAGGACTAATATTTTCAATTTGTGCATTTTGAGAATATGTTGGTCCCAAATTCGGCGACCGTGGAAGCATGAAAATGGTGAAAGAGAAGATCAACGCGTCGATGGTTAAGGTATAAAATTTAAAGACCTCCTCATAGTTTTCACCGATCTCAGAGTTTGGAGAAAACAATCGGATTGCTAGAATAGGTGACGTACTATTAAGAAGGGTCTTGGTCGCTTGTTCGAAGTCGAAAAATATTTAGAGGCTCAATACATATGCACTTGGATATTTGCATAATATTGCGTTCAAAGCAAAAATAAAAAAGGCATAAAAAGTTTCATTGCTAATCTCTATGGCCGGTGCTACCGGGTCTCCTTCAGTCATACCGACTGGCGGTATGACCGGAGCCACCTCGGTGTTTAATTTATAGAGAGGAGCTTTTTGGACACTGAGTGGCCGGTCATACTGGCCAATGGTATGACCGGGGTTAAGTCGGCCTATTTTTTCCAGAGAACATCTTTTTCGGCCGAAGAAGGAAATTTGAGGCCCGCTATGATCGGACCCTCTCTGGTCATATCGACCACAGAGACCAACGATCGCTGAAAGTGCATTTAATGCACTGTAGCGATCGTTGGCTACTGAGGAGCGGTCATACTGGTCTTAGGGCGGTATGACGGGGCTCCTAGAGCATTTTAGAGATCTTTTTGGCCAACGGCCATATTTGGTTGGTGGGGTTTATAAATTATCCCCCACCTGCATTCTAGAGCTACTTTAGGACCTCATTGATCATTCTTGAGCTCTAGCAAGTCTGCAATACTCTTGTGTGCATTAAATTCACATTTTGAGAGAGTTAGGAGCAATTCAAGTGTTGCATTTAGTGTTGAGCCTTTAGACACTTGATTCGACCTCAAGCAAGCATCAAGACTTATTACTCTTGGAGGTTGCCGCCTCCTAGATGGCTTGGAGGCGTTCATGCGTGTTGAGCTTCTCGATGGAGATTGTGAGAAGCCCCGGCAAGTTGTGAAGGCCGAAGTTCGCCTACCCGGAGCGGGGATGAACTACCGAGTGATCGAGGAAGGCTTAAGTGATTGGAGCCGGCTTGAAGTTGTTCAAGTCACCTCAACATGGATTAGAGGAGACCGGCAAGTCTCCGGGACCACGGGATAAATTCTTGTGTCTCTTTCTCTTGTGGTTTGAATTTTCTATTCTTGTGCACAATTTACATTTCTAGCAATTTAAGTGTATTGTTCTTGTGGTTAGAATTATATCTTGCTTATACTTAGATTGTTGGAGCACTTAGTGAACCCTAGATAATTTAGGTTCAATTGTCGAAAATTGCTATTCTTGCTTAGTAATTTATTTATTTTAATTAGAGCTGAAAAATTTAAAAACCTCCCATTCACCACCCTCTAGTCGGTTATCCTTGATCCTACAGATGCTGCAGAAGAAGAAGGCAGTGGCGAGAAGGAATCGCATGCAAGGCCAAAAAGTTGGACTCGATTCAATTAAGTGATGCGGGTTGGTGCGAGTTAAGTGATTTAAGACTCACTCATAACGAACAAAGGATCATCGAAGATGGACTTTAGACCATCCACATAAGGTACCAAACTTTATATTAAAATAATATCAAAAGGTATAAAAATTAGTACCAATTTTGTTTTGCATATTTTCGTGTTCTACTGTACGAGACCTTGCGAAGGCGACTTGCCACTACTACAAGAAGAGTTATATTAGACCCCTCATCACTGATGATTTTCAAAAACCGTCTGTGATGAGTGATCATCATAGATTATTTTTTTTCAAAAACCGTCAGCTATTGACATCTCTAACGGTTTTTTAGTAAAAAACTGTCAGTGATGAGATTCACATCACTGATGGTTGTATCCAAAAACCGTCTGTGACGAGATTTTTCTGAAAATAAGTACAGAGAGCCTCGACCTACTTAGTGTTTTTAGGTTTTTCGAGCTATTTTTGAGGTGGTTGTGATTGAAAGGCGATCTGATGAAAGAATACCATGGATTTAGAAGTGTGATTGTAGATCCTTTTGTTCTAGGGATCTAAGGTTAGTAATTAGTTATAATTGCATTATATTTAAGATCTAGCTTGGTAAAGAGGGAATTGAAGATGGTTTAGATCTAGCTTGGTGTAGATCCATTTGTTCTTTGTGATCTAAAGTAGTAATTGATTCTAATTGCATTATACTCAAGATGTAGCTAGATAGGTAAAGAGAGAATTGAAGATGATAAGTTCAAATGTAGCTTACATATATATCCATTTGTTCTTTGTGATCTAAGAAGCTAGGTGTAACATCCCGATTTTTGACTTCAAATAAAAATTTTATGTTATTTATTTATTTTTATGGATTTTCTGAATATTTAGAATTTTTTGGAATCTAATTGGAATTTATTTTGTATTTTTGAATTATGCTTGAATATGGATATTATTTTATTCTATGAAAAGTTTAAATAAAATTTTCCAGAAATAATTTATTTGGGTTCCAAATTCTCAAAATATTTTTAGGAATTTTTCTAAGATTTTTGCTATTTTATCTGGCCTAAACTATTTTATGAAATTATTTTAAATGGAAAAATATTTTAAAATCTAGTGAGTAGTGTTGGGCCGAAAGCCCAAAGGGCCAGCCCTTTTCTCTTCTGCAGCCTGGTTCAATAGCCACGTAGCCCTGATGACCTTCGTCGTCAGATTAGGTTTATGGGGCCGAGATCAATCAGGTGTTATGGAAACCCTAGAGCTCTGCAGCCGTTGGATTTGGTGTGCGGTTTGGATTGGATCACGTAAGGGTGAATCGTGTCTGTTGATCATGATGCATGGCATGCTCTGAGTCGTCGTCTCCAAGCCGTCGCCGCCCTGGACTCCGGGTCATAGCCGCCATGGTCTCCAAGGCAAGCGCGGATGCCAAGGCTTTAAATAGGACACCAGAACATTTCACGAGTTTCTCTGAACCCTTCCACACTTTTTGACCCATAAAACATCGTCGGAGGTACCGTGGTCATCGAGTTCAAGCTCGCCAAAGTTGAGGTTCGCACCACCGTCGGGTTTTGAGAGTTTCCACCACCGACAAGCCGTCTCCGTTGAAGGCATGGTTAGATCTAGGTTCACCGTGTTGTGCGCATCAAATCCGTAAGGTTGGTACCAAGTTTTGCTGTCGTTCACCAGATTGGGCTTCGTCTTCCTCGGGTCCGACGATGCGATGCCGTTTCTCGTGGGAGCCGAGGCTGCTCTACCGTAGTCGACGTGGCCGCTAGGTAGTCGCCACGTGGCTGCTTTGTCATGGCCACATGTGCGCTACGTCGGATGGTTCTGCCTGCATGTCGGTTGAGCTGTTGCAGCCACGTCAGCACTAGTGTGGGGTCCACCTGTCAGTTGCCTTTTGCAGTAGACCGGTTCCACCCGTAGACTCATATCGATATGTGGACTTGGTCCATGGAACCGTGTAAGCCACATGTCGACCGTGGGTTTTTCTAGATTATTATAATAATTGATGACGTCAGCGATGACGCAATAAGTAGGATTTTCCAGTATAAAATTAATCCAATTAATTTGGTATTTTCTAATTTTTATGATTTTGAATCTTTCGAGAGCCCGTTCTTCCTCATACGAGCTCCGATTGAGGCAATTTAAATTCTTTAAAAATTTATAAAATTGAAATCTATTTAATGGTGAATTTTTATTTAATTTTTAATTTTTTTTCTTTCTCTTTTGTATTTATTTTGTGTTTTCTCTCGATACGTGTAGACGTCGAAGTGCTTGGAGTGTCCGGGGGAGATTCATTGACTCAAGACCAAGGTCCAGAGCAAGAATAAGTACTTTTTTAAGGCAAGTTGTGCTTTGATCATGTTGAACCCAGTTTTACAAAATTGCTATGTTGATTTAAATTATTGCATGTTATTTCATGTGTACAATTGATTTCAAATTATTTTGGGATCTAATAATTCAACCCAATTGGAATATACCTACCTTGTCATTTATATGCCATGATTATTTATCACTCTAGGATGATTCATTACTAGTTGGTTGCTACTAGAGGTCAACATGGGATAGTTAGATCGTAAATAGTCTGCTTAGCTATGCCACATCAACTCATGTCTTTTGGTATATCAAGGTCAATCTTGACTTATGGAATATGAAACATGTTTATAAAAGGTGTGTCGGGTGTTGTCATATAATGATGTTGAGTTGTAGTGACATGTGTTATGAAATGATATTGACTTGTTGATGGCACGTGGTGCATGGTAATCACTAGGGCGATAAATAATTTAGATTGGGGCAAGTGGTAAGGGGCCGTGTGCCAAGGTGGGCTAGGATGGCAGAGAGATTGTGGAAGTCTTGCCAAATTAAGGACTTAACCTTGTAAGTCTTTGAACTGAGTCAAACATGCAACCACATGTCTGTTATGGGATGAACCTAACTAAGTAGGATTATCGATATCTTGACATGTGATACCTCAAGTGGATAATCACAAGGAAGTGTGGATATTGACTTATTGATGGCACGTGGTGCATGGTAATCACTAGGGTGGTAAATAATTTAGATTGGGGCAAGTGGCAAGGGGCCGTGTGCCAAGGTGGGCTAGGATGGCAGAGAGATTGTGGAAGTCTTGCCCTGATAAATTAAGGACTTAACCTTGTAAGCCTTTGAACTGAGTCAAACATGCAACCACATGTCAGGTATGGGATAGACCTAACTATGTAGGATTATCAATATCTTGACATGTGATACCTCAAGTGGATAATCACAAGTGTGGTTACATGTAATTGTGGTTATGGCGGAGGATGTGGTGTAATATGGTCTCATATCAATCCAATGGTATGTCGGTCCTAACATTCACCTCCGCTGAGAGAAGGGATAGTGTATGGCTTATCGGGAGGGTCAGTGTTGGAATAAATGTTTTCTGAAAGGTTTTGTCGTGATCGCTCTATCGACACACCAAAGAAAGTGTGTTAATAGCTTGGCATCAAGAGATTGGTCATGTCTTGTGGGTAAAGTGCATAACCTCTGCAGAGTGTTAAATCTATTTGGATAGCCGTGTCTATGGTTATAGACAATGCTCAAAAATTATAGTCAAGGGTTAGATTTGTAAAATAAAAACTTGGAAAGGGAGGCTGGATGCAATTGGAAAGTTGAAAATATGATTTAGGACTGGAAGTCATGTTTAATTGAGAAATACTTGAAAGTTACTATTTATTGTTATTTGTTTTACTATCTTTTCAATCTATTTATTGTATTTATTTGTAAATGCTGCTTTACTGCAAAATTACCATGTTAGCCAATCCATTGGAATAAGCCTTGCATATAGTTATGTTGGAATTGCATTCTGTGTACAACTTGTTGAGTGCTTTAAGTACTCACCCTTGCCAACAACAAAATCACCAGTTGAGGAGTCTACACCAGCTTTGAAGGAGTACTAGGAAGATACGAACGTCTAGGGTGCGAGCCTTGTTAGGTGCATGTGGTATAATGAGGGGTTTATCTACCTTTTCATTCCGCTATATTTTAATTTGTTATTCACAGTTTAGCCTTGCGAGGCATAGTCATATAAGTCGACTATAAGGTCAGTTAACAGGTTTGTATTTAATATATGAAGTCTTTATTATGTTTTTGCTGTGTATGATTGTGATATTCATTTATGTTGAGTCTGTGTGCACTAGCGTGATCCTAAACTAATGTGGTATACACAGAGGGTTCGGATTTGCATATACGGGTCCTGACACTAGGTTGGTAAGTTTAAATGTAGCTTACATGTATATTGTAGATCCCTTTGTTTTTTTAGATCTAGCATTATTTATGATTTAGTGTAAGGTTTTATCTAGTTAATTTGTACTCCAATTTAAGAATGTGTGCATGTGCACTCCTAGTGTACTTAATTTATTATTTAACACTTATTGTTATATACGTAGCGTAGATGTACGCTGAGAACCATGCAAGTGTCGAGTACATTAATGGCATCTCTGCTTTTAGAAGGGCTGCAGAGGAGGATATGTTTAACAAGGGGATGCAATTTATGTCTTGTCCATGCATTGATTACGAGAACCTGATGATGCTTTGAAACTCAGTGCAGATCGAAGCACACTTGATTCTAAAGTGTTTCAAAAGGGGGTATATATGTTAGACCAATTACGGTGAAGAGCAGATTATAGAGGAAACAAGTTGTATTAACGTCGTCGACGAAGTCAACGATACGTCGGATGATATTGATTATGCTTTCAATGAGGATAGGTTTCACGATGACAATCTGGATCAGATGTTGCGCGATGTAGAAGAGAAACGTGATGAGTAAGAGTATGAAAAATTTCGGTGTTTGATGGACGACTAAGAGAAACCTTTGTTCCAGGGCTGCAAATCCAAATACACAAGATTGTTATCCATGCTCGAACTGTTGAAATTGAAAGCAAACAATGGTTGGTCCGACAAGAGTTTCACGGCGCTGTTAGGTCTATTAGCGGACATACTTCTAGAGGGAAACGAGTTGCCGACAACCACCTACAAAGCCAAGAAGGTTTTTTATCACTTGGGAATGGAAGTAGAAAGAATATATGCATGTCCGAACGACTGTATCCTCTACCGCAAAGACTACGCAAACTTATATGTATATCCGGTATGCAACGCATCCCGATAAAAGCGTAAAAATCAATCATAGAACGACGACGAGGACATCGAAGTGAAAAAAGGATCTCCTGCTACGGTGGTGTGGTATCTGCCTATGATTCCCCGTTTGAAGCGTTTATTTGCGAAACCAAAGGAGGCAAAACTGTTGTGTTGGCACTCGGATGAGCGTAAGAACGATTGAATGCTAAGATACCCTGCTGATTCCACCCAGTGGAGAAACATCGATAGGAGGTTTCAAAAATGTGACGACCCCCATTTTTACATAAATGTAAAAATGGAAATCTAATGTGCATTCCGTACTAGTCCCATGATCAGTAGCTAGTACGCACATACACGACAATTGGAATCACAACCATACAACAAAATTAATAAGCGGAAGCGATTATACAAAGCAAACTTACAACTCAGAGATTACAACAGCAAAAGAAGCAAAGTCCTGCAGTGTGCCCATCCAACCCGCAGGCAACTGACCAGGCATAAACTCTAGAAAGAACACGATGAAGATAACCCGCAACCTGCGACGAAAGAGGAAACTTCGAAGCTTCGCTAACTTATCCACCTAAAAACAACATATAAGCAAGGGTGAGTACTTTCGTACTCCGCAAGACTTGAGCAAAACCTATAATATATGCAGGCCATTTCAACGGAGGCTATTACAGTTAATTTGCATAAAGCAGAATTGATACTGTAAAATCAAGTTATTTGCAAACAGAATTTAAAAGAGAAAGTTGACTGATATGAAATAAGTAAAGCATAAGTAATACTCACAACCCTTCATGAGCAACGAATAATCCAGAAATGGAATCCAACAATGTCGATCCTTTGACATAAAACAAAAGCTGCAAAAACAAGCTCAAACCATAACCCATTTTAGAAAATACAAAGCATTTAACTCGTGCAAGTTCACCAAGTTTCCCATGACCGAGGGGACGGCTAATCGATTAGATTTACACTCTGCAGAGGTGTACAACTTTACCCACAAGTCATGACCTTTTTTTTTGCCGCATGTTTCACGCACCTTTGGCGTATGGCCAGAATGTTCATGGCGAAAACCTTTACATTATCTAATTTAACTTTGCACCAGCACCGGGACGATAAAACTCATGCTATGATGGAAGAACTCAGAGCATAGAAATGTTGGAACTTACCATAGACATGGCGTACACCGTTATATTGGTAAGTGTTGTTCCCAACACCTCGGTGTGGGCACCCCGTAGAGCAAACCTCGAAAGGAGAGCCCGTACCACTTCAGCCTACCAATGTGCAAAGTTAAACTAGATAACTTAATTGGTTTAAGGATGTCCCATACCAACACTTGTGGTTGTACGGATTATCTTGGATCATACAACACAAAGTTCGGTCCTTAATCCGACACGGGCGATACTCCACCCTACACTACGTGCAAATCCGTCTGCACATCTGGCTATTGCCAATAATCGCCCGCATTAAAACCATAGTTTTATTTTGGGTTTTTAATCAAAATACCCATAACCAACAGCTTCATTTCCAACACTTTCCATTTCTCAAGAAACAAGTTTTGATCTGATCATCATCCTCATTTGTTCTAAAAGCATGGCTAAGCATGGATAAAAGTAATCGCATATACCCATGATAACATTAAATAATGTCTAAGCTTAATCTATGGTTGTCAAGGTTCACAAGTCCATACTTATCAAGGAGGTTTCATGAGACAACAGGTATAACTACCAGTACCGCAAAATAGCAATTTTACAAAAAGTAAACGCATGCATGAAACATTTTAATAAACACAATGCAAATTAAATACTGGGATCAAGATGGTCAAAGGAGGGTGCTTGCCTTGCTTATTGATTGCTTACAACGAAGACGAGGATATAGCCGACGGAGGAAGGGACATCGGATTCTACACGTCAATCCATCGGAAATATAGCAAAAGCCAACTTTAATAAGGGTAAAAAGAAAACAGACAGAACACCAAATAAAGATTCATTGAAGAAAACAGGAATGCTTTAGGGTTTGGATTATGATTTTAAGATCTCATGACTTAGGTAAATACACATTCATATACTTTATGGCTTTTATGATGAGCAAAACATGGTTCCTTCTATAGGCTATCAAATCTTGACTTACTAATTCAAGAGGTTAAAATTATGAATTCTTGTATTTTTAACTTCAAATTATAGATGCTAAAATTATTTAGATTAATAGAATTAAAACATTAGCTAAAGGGGTTATGTGAATAGAACTTAATCTGAAGTGATATTACACAAGGAATGATTTTGAATAGGGCATATGTAACACCCTAATTTTTGCTCTAATTTAAATTTTGAGAGTATTTTTGATTTTTGTGAATTTTTGGGAATTTATTGAAATTTATTTGGAATTACTCAAAACTAGCCTTCCTTGAAAACAATTAAATAATGGAAAAGTTCTAGCAAAGTTTTATTGAAAATATTTTATTTGAGTTCCAAATATCTCAAAGTATTTTCTGGAATTTTTCTAGAATTTTTCTCGCTATTTTAAAAGCCCCAAATGATTTAAGTGAATTTCTAGAATTATTTTTATTGAAAAAGGTTTTAAAGTGGCTATGAGCGATGAATGGGCCGAGCCCATTCTTTGTCTTGCTGCCGCCGCCCATCCGCGCGAAACCCTAGCGCCGCCACCAAGCCGTTCGATCCGGATCGCGCGCTTTGTCGCGTGTGCCACGTCGCCCGCGACGCGTGAGCCTTCGGATCGTCGCCGCGACGGACGCTGCTGGATTGCGCCACGCCGGTCGTCTTCGCGAGATCACCGGAGCTAATGCCGCCGACCGCTCCGCTCGTTCGCCACTTTGTAGCGCGCGCACGCCGAGGCCTTTAAGTGCACCGAGTAGCGCGTCCGTGAGCTCCTTCGCACGCGTCTTTTGACTCTCGCGCACGCCGAGACCCTCTCTAGCGCTGAGCGAAGCTCGCCGAAGTTGCGCCCTTGTGCCGCCGTTGTTTTGCTTCCTCTCGTCGCCGTCTGTCGCTTTCGCCGTGCTCGCCCTGCTCCGAAGTTCACCAAGCAAGACGATCGAGTGGACCACTTCTTCTCGCCGAGAAGCCCGCAGCGCCGCCGAGGTCATCTTCCCGAGCTCGGCAACCTTTCTTCTTCGCCGTCAACCTCGCCGAACACGCGCCGACCGTCCGATTTGCATCGTTCGGTTACGTGAGTCCACGTAGCCTCCATCTCGTAGATGTTTAGATTGAATCGTAACCGCTAGATCTAGAACGAACGGCTTGGATTAGATCTAATGTCCGCGATATGTTTTTGTCTTAACCGTTGGATCGATAGTGGACGCGTGAGATTGAACCACGCCGCACCATGAGCGAAATGCTCGTACCGTGGACCGTTGGATTAGATCCGAACGGTAGAGATTGATCCGTTTTGCCCTAAGGATCTGCGCGCTTCAGATTTGAACGAGCGGCGGAGATGGCACCGCACCCTCGCCAAATCGCGTCCGACGCGTGGGCGTTTTGACCAGCAGAGCAGACCGATCCGCCGTTGCTTTGGGGCGCGCCGCGATCGTGCCGCGTGGCTACGAGTAAACCGAGGCGCCGCAGATGGCGGTGTGGTGCCGCCGTTAGATCCGAGGGCACCGCTCGATGCGCGACGCGTGGCGTCGCGGGAATCGAGGCGCCGCCGCGTCGGTCGCGAATCCAACCGTTGGATTTAGGTGGATCACCGATGCGCGACGCGTGTCGCATCTCGGTCGCCGCGCGGTGCGCGTGAGGATCCGACCGTCGGTTTTAGCGAACGGTGCGGATTTTGCCGCGGTGGCTGCAGCTCGCGGAACCAAGCCCACGGTAGACCGTAGCCAACCCGTGACTCACCCATAGACCAGAGCGACGTGGCGACCTCTGGCGTGCCGCGTCGCGGCCGACGCTATCGCCGACGCCATAAATATTTTCATATATAAAATATTTTGGCCGGAAATTATTTCGGTGCTGACGTCATCATGAGGCATGCTGACGTCATAAATGTGAATTTCAAGTATAAAAATAATTCAGAAAAATCGGATTTTCTTAATTTCGTATTTTGATTTTATTCAAACTTCAAATGACTATAACTTTTGCATTTTAACTCGGATTTGGGTGATTCAAATTTCTAAAATTCATAAAATTGTGAGCTATTTATTGGTGAATTTTATTTGAATTCTTGAGGACATATAGTCTTCTGTATTGGCTATTTATTGTATGCTTTGTTTGTACGCGTGAGCGTAAATTTGCCGGAAGTTTCGAGGAAGAATTAGTCGCTCAAGACCAAGCTTCGAACACGACCAGCAACTCTTTGAAGGCAAGTGATGCTTTGATCATTTTGATCCCAGATTTTAAAATGTAATTTATGCTTTGAAACTATGCATGCTAATTATTTAAAATGAATTTAAATTAATTTGGGATAATGTAGTTAATCAACCCATTTTGTTATGCCACCTTGAATTATTAATTGTATGCCTAGATCATTGTCACCCTAAGTTCGATTATATTAGTTGGATGTTAATATTGTGCCAACACGGAGGCTAGACCGTGAGTAGATGCTTAGCCTTGCAACGAATCATGAATGATCTTTCTAAAAATGCTACAATATTGATTAAAGACATATTGAATGTATTTTGAAAAGTGGTGTGATGATGCCACATGTTGAGATTGAGGTACAAAGAACTGTGTGGTTCCGCATCGATATTGAGTTATTGCCGGCATGTGTTGCACAATAATCAATCGGGTGGAAAATGATTTAGACTGGGCAAGTGGCAAGAGGTCAGTGTGCTGTGGGCCTGTGTGGCATTGGGTTGTTGAGTGATGTGAGTCTGTGCCACATTGGGTCATGTGCCACTGTTGAGTGTTGAAAGTCTTGCCTTGGCCGCTTAAGGACTTCACCTTGCAAGCCTTTGATCCGAGTCACCGTACATAACCACATGTCCGACATGGGACAGACCTAGTTGACTAGGGTTCGATATCTTTCCTCCGATACCTCGGGGTGACAAGACACGTGGGTGTATCTGTATGGGGAGCGTGCACGTGCTACGGCTTGGTGCCCATCCAACGGTGATTGGCCGGTCCTATACTTCGGCTCTGTGAGGGAAGTGATAGTAAAGGCAATCCGAGAGGTTCTTTAGTTAAGGTAGAAGTTCTGAAAAGCTTTGTTGCGACAATCACCATGTGGTGGCGGTCAGATCTTGTGGGTAAAGTGTACAACCTCTGCAGAGTGTCAAAACTATTCGAATAGCCGTGCTCACGGTATTGAGCATTGCTCGGGATTACAATCAAGGGTAGTTTTTCATAAACAAAACATGGAAGGGTGGTGTGTGCCGTGTTGGAAATGAACTAATAAGGTCAGTGCCGAGAATCTTCAAGAAAACCATTTGAAATTAGTATTACTTATATCATGCTTTCATTGCTTTAATCTAAACAAGATACTAGTTTAAAAATGTCGCTTGATGCAAAAGGATCATTTAAGCCAATCCATTGGAATAAGCTTTGCATATAGTAATAGTGTTGCATTCATGCATTACTTGTTGAGTGCCTTGTGTACTCACCCCACCTTGCTTATCAACCCCAACATCGGTGGAGGAGACTACACCAAGATGGGAGGAGGAGTACGCCGAGGACACGAGCAACTAGGGGCAAGCCCGATCGGTTGCTGTGGCAAGATGGATGCTTACACGACTTTTTATGTTCCGCCGCTATTTCTTTGTTTTGAATAATGTAAGCCTGCGTGGTCGACTTATCTGTAAGGAGACCATAAGGTTGTACAACTCGCTTTATATACATGTTTGCACTATTTATTCTTATATCCTTGTGAATGTCTGTGATGTGCAACCTCAGTATGATCAGTGTGTGCTAGCGTGATCTGGATCGCATGTAATACACAGAGGGTCCGGATTTGCGATTCGGGTCCCGACAGAGGTGGTATCGAGCAGTCGATCGTAGGCCTTGACCTTAGTTTGGTTGTGCCTAGGAGGGTGAAAACTATTTTCTAAAGACCTAATCAACTTGAGCAAGAATGTCAAAGAAATCTCGACTTATCTCTTCTCCCTTATTCATACCTATGTTTGAATTTTTATTATTCTCTATTTAATTTAAACAAGGTTTGTTTTGGCGGATGAGGATGATCCATACCTATGGAGAGCGCCTGGAGGATACGCCATGAGTTATGGCGTATGATGCAGCTTGCTTGGAGGTTTTGACCGACCACCGCATCGAGGGACTTGGTGGACGGGCAGACTTGACATCGCTGGGGCGCCAAGATCACAGCAGTATGCTCGGGAGAGGACGAGGCGAGTCGTCCTATCTACATCACCGCCAGGAGGTCTTCTTTCGAGGCCGGATTCGTGAGACGTCGCGTCGAGCGATGCGGCAAATTGCCCGCACTTACTCCGCAGAGTTAGAGGGCACCGCCTTCCGCCACCATCCGCGTCGCGACGGTCGATACAACAGATGGAGCTCGTGGAGGAGGACGCCACGATCACCCACTGGCGAGATACGCCATCGCCAGAGGACGCCTTGGGCGAGATACCCAGAGCCGCAGAGGACCCGCGACGAGGTTATAGAGGCAAGAACCCAACACCGGAGAACTTAGCTCATGCCATACGTAAGATCCAGGAGTTGGAGATGGCTCTATATGGACCCGAGCCCAACCAGATCCGGAGTTACATGATCCAGATTCGAGGAGCCGAGCAGAGGCGCCAGCAGGTGAGCAGCAGCCGGGACCAGCCGAGTCGATGGGGTCTTTGCACCCGCCGCAGAGGTCACGACCAGTTCGCCTCAATGCCGCAAAGACTACGGTGGTACGCTCGGGAAGCCGCAGCCGGGTTGGCTCGATGAGTGATCGAGTGTAGTAGAGTGTAGTGTCGAGACTCGAATATCTGAGTCGCGTCTTTGCTTCGTGAGTCACCCTTAGGTGTGAGTTGTCATGGATTCCTATGTTTGCTTACTTACTTTTGGTTGTGAGTGTCACGTATGTGTTGCATTGCCCTTAGGCACTTGTGAGCAACCATACCGCTTTATATTATATCAATAAAGTGGCTAAATAATTTAAGTTACACCTGCTTCCCCACATAAGTTCTTTTACTCGCCTATGCTTTCTTCTTTTCTTAACCATGGAAGCTTGCAAGATGGTGAGGACTCGTGGAAATGTTGGAGCCAATGGAAGTGGAGCTAACCAGACGGACAACGTAATGAAGAGTCGATTCCTCAACCACCGCAGTCGATATGCGTAACACAGGAGCCTTTTGACAGCCTGCACTCAACTCATGACCACGATGGTTCAAACCATGCAGCAGATATCCAATCAAGCTGCTGCGAATGTTCAACCCGGGGCAACCATGGACCACACCCTACTCACGGTTGTCGGAGTTTATGAGAACCCGCCCACCTACCTTCTCGAGCAACGCCAATCCATCGAGGCGACGATTGGCTAAGGACAATCGAAAGGAAGTGCACATTACCCAATGTGTAGGACATGAGAGGGTACTCTATGCCTCTCATCAACTCAAGGGACCGCCGCAGAATGGTGGGAAAACCTGCGCACTCATGAGGACCCGCGAGTATCACATGGGAGGAGTTCACCTCGCCTTCCGCAGCATACCATGTACCCGAGGGTATCATGGATCTTAAAAGGAGGAGTTCAAGCCTCAAGCAAGCGGCCATCGGTGGCGACACGAACAAGTTCACCTAACCGCACGCTACGCACTGCAGGACGTGGCTACGGATAAGGCCGCATAATCCCGCTTCATGAAGGGATTGAATGCAGGTTGCAGTGGACCGATCACCCACACATTCCCCGACTTTCAAGAGTTAGTTAACAAAGCCACGATCTTAGAGGACAAGCGCCGAGAGTTGATGACAACAGAAGCGCAGAATGGCGCAACAAGGAGGTCGTCGGGGCAAGCAGAGGCAGGGACGGCACCCCAACAAATCATTCGGTACCACCCTAGAGGCAATGATGAGCACCACCGCGGCAAATCGCCTATGGGTCAAAATGTTCAGACTCGGCCGAACTATGGCATGATCGAGGAACCTCTCGGCCGTGGGAAGACGCTGCTATCATTGCAATGAAATGGGGCATTTTGCCAACAATCGCCCTAAGAAGGAGGTGTCACCCGGTTCGCTTTAACTTGGGAACACACCGCAAGGACTCCGCACTAATCATGAACCGCGGGCGTCAACGCAATGACTCCATCCCAAGGAACGCACGAGGCGAGTCAACCACATCACGGCAGATGAAGTCCGTAACGCCTCGGACGTTGTAATCGGGTAAGTTCCTAGTAAACTCGCATCACCATCGCTTTATTTGATTCCGAGCTTCGCATTCTTTTATTTCCGAGATTTTGCTGTTCAAAATGATATGGAAATAGTGAATCTTAAATGTGTGCTCATAGTCCAATCCTCGGATCGTAACTCCGATCTAAAGTAGGATGTTCGGGTAGGAATAATAATTAATGGAGTTGAGTTCCTAGCGAACTTAATCGCCCTAATACCCAAACCTTGGATGTTATCCTCGGGAATGGATTGGTTAATCGATCACAAGGCAAGATTGGATCATGCGGAAAAGAGTCATATCGGTCGAGAGCCCTGATGGAAAGAAAATTGAGTTTGAAGCGAAACCAAGACGAGATGGACAATTGATGGTCAACAAGATGAAGATCGCACCTTAGAGGAAGTCTCCATAGTCAATGAATATCCGGATGTTTTCCCGTAAGATTTACCCGAATGCCGCCAGATAGAGATATCGAGTTCGTGATAGAACTAGTTCCGAGGACAGCTCAATAGCTAAGAGACCTTACAGGATGTCCACAGAGGAATTGGTGGAAATGAAGAAGCAAATTGAAGAACTGCTGAAAAGGGATTTATAAGACCTAGTTCATCGCCATGGGGAGCACTGCCTTATTCGTTAAGAAGAAGGACTAAGTTTCAGGATGTGTATAGACTATCGTGCACTCAATGATGTGACGATAAAGAATAAGTATCCGCTACCCAGATCGATGATTTGTTTGACCGATTGAGAGGAGCAGGAGTATTCTCCAAAATTGATCTTCGATCAGATACCATCACCAAGATCCGATCGAGGATATTCAAGACCGCATTTTCGTCAAGATATGGACACTACGAGTTTACTGAGTGATGTCTTTTGGTCCGACAAATGCACCAAAGATATTTCATGAACTTAATGAATAAGGTTTTATGGAAAACTTGGATAAGTTCGTCGTCAGATTCATAGATGACATCCTTATCTATTCCAAGACGAGAGAAGAGCACGCCGAGCACTTGAGGCTAGTCCTTGAAAAGTTGAGGGAACAACGGCTTGTTTGCGAAATTTAGCAAATGTGATTTACGAAAGATAAGGTGGAATTTCTTGGACACATAATGACAAAGCAGAAGGAGTTGTCAGAGATCCAAAGAAAGTGGAAACGGTTTTACATTGGGAATGTACCAAGACGGTAACCCAAACCGTAGTTTCCTTGGAATGGCGGGTATTACCGTCGATTCATTGAAGGATTCTCTACGATTGCGAGACCTCTCACGCAATTGTTGAAAAAGAAAAGAAATTTTTATGGACACCGAGTGTGAGAAGAGTTTTCAGAATTGAAAAGGAGGTTAACATCGCACTGTATTAGTTTTACCGACGCTCACCAAGACTTTGACATTTATTGTGATGCATCGCGTCGGGATTGGGATGCGTGTTGATGCAAAATAGGAAGGTAATTGCCTATGCATCGAGGCAATTGAGACCACATGAGGAGAACTATCCGACTCATGATTTAGAATTAGCCGCCGAGTGCATGCACTAAAAATATGGCGCCATCATCTCATCGGAAATAGATGTGAAGTATATACCGATCATAAAAGCCTTAAGTATATTTTCACACAAGTCGACCTAAATATGAGGCAAAGAAGATGGTTAGAGTTAATCAAGGATTATAATGTGGAATTCACTACCACCCGGGAAAGCCAACGTGGTGGCGTACGCTTGAGCGTAAAGAACCACGGTGTAAATATGTCGTTGGAAACAAGTCAGCAGAATGTGTAGGGATTTCGAAACTAGAATTGGAAATGGTACCAAAAGGATTCCTAGTAACTTTGAAGTAAGACCTACCCCGAAGATCGATCGTGGAAGGGCGTAAAGATGATGATAAGATCAAAAGAATTAAGGGCAAAATGGATGAAGGCAAAGCAAAAGATTTTAAACTGGATGAACAAGGTACTATGTGGTTCAAAGGGCGATTTGTGTGCCGAACAAAAAGGAGTTGAAGCGCTTAATTTTGGGAGAGGCCCATGACTCCAAGTACTCAATTCATCCAGAAGTGCGAAATGTATCAAGATTTGAAGGAAAATTTTGGTGGCCAAGCATGAAACGAAAGTCGCGAATCGCTGCATTATGTGACATATGCCAAAGGGTCAAAGCTATGCACCAAAGGCAGCAGGCTATTACAACCCTTAAAGATACCGAATGGAAATGGGAGGAAATTGGTATGGATTTTATAACCGGATTGCCCGTAACGCAAAGTGGATATGATTCCATATGGGTCATAGTAGATCGCTTAACTAAGGTGGCACATTTCATACCAAGAAGACCACTTATTCCGAGACCGTTAGCGTAACTTTATATGTCCGTAATTGTCTGCTTACATGGAGTGCCAAAAGATAGTGTCGGACGAGGTACCCAATTTACCTCCAGATTCGGGTAAGCTTCATGAAGCAATGGGGACTCGCTTGAACTTCAAGACAAAGATACCATCCGCATGATGATGGACAAACCGAGAGAGTCAATCGATATTGGAAGATATGTTGAGGGCATGTGCCTTAGCATATTCCACTTCATGGGACAAGTGTTTGCCTTATGCTGAGTTCAGCTATAATAACAGTTATCAAGCAAGTTTACAAATGTCTCCATTTGAAGCTCTGTATGGTAGGTCCTGTCGAACACCATTGAATTGGAATGAGACAGTCGAACGACATGTTTTCGGACGGACATTCTTCAGAAGCGGAAGCACGATCACCCCGTCGGGGAAAGATTGAAGATTGCACAATCCAGTCAAAAGAGTTATGCTGACAACCGTCGCAGGGAACTAAGCTTTGAACCCGAAGATTTTGTGTATCTTAGAGTAACACCACTCAAAGGAGTCAGAAGGTTCCATGCAAAAGGGAAGCTCGCACCCAGATATGTCGGACCATTCAAAATCTTGAGCCGTAGAGGTGAAGTTGCGTATCAATTGAGTTACCGCAGTCTTTGGCAGAGTGCATGACGATTCCATGTGTCTCAATCAAGAAGTGTCTTCGAGTACCTAAGAGCAAACACCTTTGGAGGCAATTGAGCCGCAAGAAGATCGACTTACAAAGAACATCCAATGAAGATTCTCGACGAATGGACAGAGAGACAAGGAACAAGTCAACGCGCTTCGCAGAGTTCAAAGGAGCAACCATTCGAAAGTGAAGCAACGTGGGAACGTGAAGAAGATCTCAAGAAGGAGTTCCCTACCTGCTTTATAGATACGACCTCAATCTCTGGGACGAGATTACATTAAGGGGGAGGTTTGTAACACCCTAATTTTTGCTCTAATTTAAATTTTGAGAGTATTTTTGATTTTTGTGAATTTTGGGAATTTATTGAAATTTATTTGGAATTACTCAAAACTAGCCTTCCTTGAAAACAATTAAATAATGGAAAAGTTCTAGCAAAGTTTTATTGAAAATATTTTATTTGAGTTCCAAATATCTCAAAGTATTTTCTGAATTTTTCTAGAATTTTTCGCTATTTTAAAAGCCCCAAATGATTTAAGTGAATTTCTAGAATTATTTTTATTGAAAAAGGTTTTAAAGTGGTTATGAACGATGAATGGGCCGAGCCCATTATCAGGCGCCGCCGCCCATCCGCGCCGAAACCCTAGCGCCGCCCACCAAGCCGTTCGATCCGGATCGCGACGCTTGTCGCGTGCCACGCCGCCGCGCGCGTGAGCCTTCGGATCGTCGCCAGACGGACGCTGCTGGATTGCGCCACGCCGGTCGTCTTCGCGAGATCACCGAGCTAATGCCGCCGACCGCTCCCGCTCGTTCGCCGCTTAGCGCGCGACGCCGAGGCCCCTTTGTGCACCGAGTAGCGCGTCCGGCAGAGCTCCTTTCGCTGCGTCTTTTGACTCTCGCGACGCACGCCGAGACCCTCTCTAGCGCTGAGCGAGCTCGCCGAAGTTGCGCCCTTGTGCCGCCGTTGTTTTGCTTCCTCTCGCCGCCGTCCGCCGCTTCCGCCGCCGTGCTCGGCCCGCCCGAAGTTCACCGGCAAGACGATCGAGTGGACCACTTCTTCTCGCCGAGAAGCCCGCGCCGCCGCCGCCGAGGTCATCTTCCCCACTCCGCAACCTTCGCTTCTTCGCCGTCAACCTCGTCGAACCGCGCCGACCGTCCGATTGCATCGTTCGGTTCGGTGAGTCCACGAGCCTCCATCTCTGAGATGTTTAGATTGAATCGTAACCGCTAGATCTAGAACGAACGGCTTGGATTAGATCTAATGTCCGCGATATGTTTTTGTCTTAACCGTTGGATCGATAGTGGACGCAGAGGATTGAACCACGCCGCACCATGAACGATGAAACACTCGTACCGTGGACCGCTGGATTAGATCCGAACGGTAGAGATTGATCTGGTTTTGCCCTAAGGATCTGCGCCGCTCGATTTGAACGAGCGCGGAGATGGCACCGCACTCGCCAAATCGCGTCGGCCGACGCGGGGCGTTTGACCGCGCGCAGACCGATCCGCCGTTGCTTTGGCGCGCCACGCGATCGTGCCGCGTGGCTACGAGTAAACCGAGGCGCGCAGCTGGCGGTGTGGTGCCGGGCCGTTAGATCCGAGGGCACCGCTCGATGCGCGACGCGCGTGGCGCGCGGGAATCGAGGCGCCGCCGCGTCGGTCGCGAATCCAACCGCTGGATTTAGGTGGATCACCGGATGCGCGACGCGTGTCGCATCTCTCGGCGCCGCGGTGCGCGTGAGGATCGACCGTCGGTTTTAGCGAACGGTCCGATTTTGCCGCGTGGTCGCACTGCTCGCGAACCAAGCCCACGGAGACCGTGAGCCAACCCAGACTCACCCATAGACAGAGCGACGTGGCGGCCTGCGGGCGTGCACGTGTCGTCTTGGCCGACGCTATCGCCGACGCCATAAATATTTTCATATATAAAAATATTTTGGCCGGAAATTATTTCGGTGCTGACGTCATCATGAGGCATGCTGACGTCATAAATGTGAATTTCAAGTATAAAAATAATTCAGAAAAATCGGATTTTCTTAATTTCGTATTTTCGATTTTATTCAAACTTCAAATGACTATAACTTTTGCATTTTAACTCGGATTTGGGTGATTCAAATTTCTAAAAATTCATAAAATTGTGAGCTATTTATTGGTGAATTTTATTTGAATTCTTGAGGACATATAGTCTTCTGTATTGGCTATTTATTGTATGCTTTGTTTGTACGCAGCGACGTAAATTTGCCGGGAAGTTTCGAGGAAGAATTCGTCGCTCAAGACCAAGCTTGAACACGACCAGCAACTCTTTGAAGGCAAGTGATGCTTTGATCATTTTGATCCCAGATTTTAAAATGTAATTTATGCTTTGAAACTATGCATGCTAATTATTTAAAATGAATTTAAATTAATTTGGGATAATGTAGTTAATCAACCCATTTTGTTATGCCACCTTGAATTATTAATTGTATGCCTAGATCATTGTCACCCTAAGTTCGATTATATTAGTTGGATGTTAATATTGTGCCAACACGGAGGCTAGACCGTGAGTAGATGCTTAGCCTTGCAAATAATCATGAATGATCTTTCTAAAAATGCTACAATATTGATTAAAGACATATTGAATGTATTTTGAAAAGTGGTGTGATGATGCCACATGTTGAGATTGAGGTACAAAGAACTGTGTGGTTCCGCATCGATATTGAGTTATTGCTTGCATGTGTTGCACAATAATCAACCGGGTGGAAAATGATTTAGACTGGGCAAGTGGCAAGAGGTCAGTGTGCGGTGGGCCTGTGTGGCATTGGGTTGTTGAGTGATGTGAGTCTGTGTGCTACATTGGGCCGTGTGCCATCGTTGAGTGTTGAAAGTCTTGCCTTGGTCGATTAAGGACTTCACCTTGCAAGCCTTTGATCCGAGTCACCGTACAACCACATGTCCGACATGGGACAGACCTAGTTGACTAGGGTTCGATATCTTCCTCCGATACCTCGGGGTGACAAGACACGGGGTGTATCTCGTATGGGGAGCGTGCACTGTGCTACGGCTTGGTGCCCATCCAACGGTGATTGGCCGGTCCTATACTTCGCTCTGTGTGAGGGAAGTGATAGTAAAGGCAATCCGAGAGGTTCTTTAGTTAAGGTAGAAGTTCTGAAAAGCTTTGTTGCGACAATCACTGTGTGGTGAGCGGTCAGATCTTGTGGGTAAAGTGTACAACCTCTGCAGAGTGTCAAAACTATTCAATAGCCGTGCTCACGGTATTGAGCATTGCTCGGGATTACAATCAAGGGTAGTTTTTCATAAACAAAACATGGAAGGGTGGTGTGTGCCGTTGTTGGAAATGAACTAATAAGGTCAGTGTGCGAGAATCTTCAAGAAAAACCATTTGAAATTAGTATTACTTATATCTGTTTCAACGCTTTAATCTAAACAAGATACTAGTTTAAAAATGCTTGCTTGATGCAAAAGGATCATTTAAGCCAATCCATTGGAATAAGCTTTGCATATAGTAATAGTGTTGCATTCTGCATTACTTGTTGAGTGCCTTGTGTACTCACCCCACCTTGCTTATCAACCCCAACATCGGTGGAGGAGACTACACCAAGATGGGAGGAGGAGTACGCCGAGGACACGAGCAACTAGGGGCAAGCCCATCGGTTGCTGTGGCAAGATGGATGCTTACACGACTTTTTATGTTCCGCCGCTATTTCTTTGTTTTGAATAATGTAAGCCTGCGTGGTCGATTTATCTGTAAGGAGACCATAAGGTTGTACAACTCGCTTTATATACATGTTTGCACTATTTATTCTTATATCCTTGTGAATGTCTGTGATGTGCAACCTGTATGATTGTGTGTGTGCTAGCGTGATCCTCGGATCGCATGTAATACACAGAGGGTCCGGATTTGCGATTCGGGTCCCGACAAAGATATCTAAGTTAGGTTACTGGACTTATTTATGGTTTTTAAGAAGGTTCTGGTGATACAAATATATATTAACTATGGATTTCATCATTATTGCCAAGTTGCTTATTCATATTATGAAGTTCATGAACCATAAAACTTAGGGTTATTTGGCTACTAGGATTTATATGCAAAACATAGTGAAATAAGATTATTTCTTCGGAATTGGATAGCATATACTTTGAAGAACATTTCTAAGCTGATTTCATACATTTTAGTGTTTAGATGAGACATTCTATTCATTGTTGAAAAAGCTTATATGATAATAAGGTTTATGTTATAAGGAATTGGAATAGAAGTGTAGTGAACAATTATCATTTAGGGTTATAGCACTAGCTGGATTCAGATGAATATTAAGCTATAAACAAAATATTTTTCCAGAATATGATAGTCCATATCCTAAATATCATTTCTGAACTGATCTTCATTATATTAGCATTTAAAAGAGATATTCTACGGGTTGCTAAAAATGCTTAAGTGTTTCTATTATTTAGAAAACATAACACTTTAGGGTTATGTTACTAGACTCTTTTATATGCAAACCTTAACGAAATAATATTCTTTCTTCAGAGCATAGTAGCATGCACTTTATAGAGTATTTCTACGTTGTTTTCATAAATCTTTTCATTTGGATGAGATACTTTACAAGCTTCTGAAAAGGCTTAAGTGATCATTAGGGCCTAACAAGGACTTAAATTCAGATTAGCGCAAACATAAGATATTTTTGTATAATCACCAAGGGCACTATTTTTGAAGGTTATAGTAATTGATTTCATCAAATTTGAAGTTAGTTTGAGGAAGTTATGACTATTTGAATCATACAAGCGTTGAAACTTCGACTACTAAACATTTATCGTTTTCTATGGTAAACCTTAAATATTTTTTTTACACATCTGGGATCCTTATGATGCCAGGAGTGTAGCAAAATTGGTTTGGTGATTATTTGAATTTATTTGATCCATATTTTAACTATTCAATTTTCAATGCAAGAGAAGCTTCTTTTGCTTACTTTTTAATACAAACTGAGTTCAACTCCAAATGTTTTTGCAGAAATGGGACATTTACAATCTCAGGGACATGTGAGAATAATTTCATGATTTTAGGAGCTATAGTTTGCATAGCTACTATATGTTACATAAAAGGGACTTTAAACAAACTTGCTTGAAATAATTTGAACTGCAGTGATCATCTAAATTCTGTTACATATTCCAAACCCTTATGGCTTAATTCAAATTTAGAAACTTATTTCATCTTATTTGGACCTTCCTAGCAAAAGATACAAAGGGATGAACAAAATGTGCCAAAAAGGAAAACTAAAATGCAGCTCCTCCTGGGATTCGAAGTCAAGACCTGAGGTTTCCAGCGAAGGTGCACAACCACTGAGCTACAAGTTTTCTTGTGACAGAAAGGCCAGCGAATTAATTTGAGGCATCCTGCACGAGCAACCAAAAATGAAAGAAAAATCACGCATTCATGAGCTAACTGGGGTTCGAACTCTGAATCTCAGACTTGAATGCAGCGCTGCTAACCAACTCGGCTGGAGATGTTTCGTGGCAAAGTTGACTTACCAAAATTTTTGAGGTTCGGTTGCAGTCTCTCTACAGATCCAAAACAGGGGAGGACTAGGGCTCGCCGGTGCCGCTATTCCGGTGGGTCTCCGGCCGAAGCGACCACTCGGCGAGCACCAGGGCACCACTCCGCACCTGATGGAGGGTCGATCGCCTCCGGAGACGACCGGAGCGGGCTACCACCGTGGGCCAGCGGCGGAGACGGCAGGGGCTAGCCGGAGGCGGTGAAGAAGAACTCGCCCCCTAGAGAAGACCGGTTGGGAGAGCATCAGTAGCACGCATGGGTTCCATTTTTGCAGTCGGATGGATCGGGGACTTACCGAGGAGCTCCACCACCGCAGGCCGGCTTTGGGGAAGAAGGCGTGCAGCGGCGGCGGCGCTTCGGCAGGGAAGAACTGAAATCCAGGTGCGAGATGGGTTCTGGGATGCTCAAGGATACTGCAGTTGCAAGGAATTCGAGGATAGCTCACCGGATTGGCTTGATCTTCCACCTTCCCTCTCTTCTTGCTTGCGACGGCAATGGCAGGGAAATGAAGCTCCAGCTTCTGGGCTTGGGATTGCCCGACTTCCTTGCTCTCCTCCGTTTTGCGCCACCGGAATGAAGCTCACTTGAAGAATGGGAGAGATGAATGCCTGAGTTTTGGTGAGGATGAATCAAATGGCTGGCTTTGCTTTGGCTTGTGCAAATGAATCAATGACTGGCTTTGGTGTGGAATTGCTCTGGCTTGTGCGCTGGTTTGGCTGTGTAAGGATGAAGTCTCTGGAATGAGTGAGGTGTCCCCTAGCACAGGAAAACAGAATGGCTCCAGTGTTGGACGTGAAAACAGCTATCAACCAAGTCTAGAAATTACAAAACTTTTTGAACATGGTCTACTGAGAGTGGTTAGCTTCCATTAAAATTTTCGGACGAAAATAACGCATGGTTAATTAATTAAAATTCTGACACTGTGCATTGCTCAGAATTTTGATTTCGGATTTTGATTTAATTAAAGGCGAAAATATTATTATTTATTTTTAAAACTTTTTTAGTCGTTTGGATTGGGTTAATTATGTCTCTATAAAAATTTCAAGTCAAAATACGGCTTAATTAGTTTACAAAAATTCTGACATTAAAATTCTCAGATTTTCAAAGCCTTTGTTTTTGAATTGTTATAAGGTCTAAACGACATGATAAATTCATGAAATGTTTACCAGAGATATTTTACGCTCTGTGGATGTCATGGTAATTTTTATAGCTCCAGAAAAGTTTTCGAAGATTTTCTAGTAACTTGACTTCTACTGTTTCTAGTCAAAAAGTATTGTCCTTCCTTTCATTTATTTATTTTTGTGTGAATAAAATTTTTACTTGTTGACTTTAGTGACTTACCAACATCATAGGATTTCATGGTAAATTTTTCTAACCTTTTATGTTTACCATTTTACCATTTCCCTTTTCCTATTCTCTTTTGTTTGATTTTCATTCAATACAAAAATTCAAGACAATTCCAATTAAAACAAATAATGCCAACAAAATTCAGAAATAAACATTTTCAAATTTAAAATATTCATTTTTATTTTATTGCATTTTTCAGGATGTTACAAATCTACTTCTTACAAAAATCTCGAATTTTAGATTTGGCGAGGCTAGAAAAGTCCGGGAATTCCTTTCGCAGATGGTCTTCACGCACTCCAAGTTGCTTCGCCTTCGTGGTGGTTGCTCCATTGACTTTCAACATTTTGTGGATTTGTTTCTCGTGTGGCGTCGCTTCTTCAAGGATGCGTATTGACGCCTCGATAAGACAAATCTGGCTGGAGGTCGATGTTCTCCAAATTGGTGAACTCAGTGGGCACGCGGAGACACTTCTTAAGTTGCGATACATGGAAGACATTGTGAACTTCGGATAATTGAGGTGGCAATTCTAGTTTGTATGCCAACTCACCCATCTTCTCGAGAATTTGATACGGTCCAATGTATCGGGAGCCAGCTTTCCTCGGATCCGAAACGATTTAACTCCACGGCCGTGAGACTTTTAGGTAGACATGATCACCAACTTTGAAGCTGAGTTCACACCGACGATTATCGGCGTAACTCTTTTGTCGAGACTAAGCTTCTTTCAATCGGCTTCTGATTACATCCACTTGCTCTTGGGCTTCTTGGATAAGATCTGGGCTGAAAAATTTCCTTTCGCCAACCTCAGACCAGAAAAGAGGAGTTCTGCATTTTCTCCCATATAATGCTTCAAATGGCTACATTTGAAGACCGGCTTGAAAGTCGTTGTTATAGGAGAATTCAAAGAAATGCAAGACTCTTTTCCCAATTAGCGCTATATGAAAGCACACAGTGCTCGAGCATGTCTTCCAGATTTGATTTACTCTTTCGCTTGCCCATCGGTCCGAGGATGATAAGATGTATCAAGTTTAGCTTAGTTCCTAACAGATCAGGCAAACTTTCCCAAAACGGAAGTAAATTGGGAGCCTCGATCGTAAACAATAGTTCTTGGAACACCGCAAACGCACAATATTCTCCATGTACAACTCGCAAGTTTGTCCCTTGATACGTGGTCTTAATCGGAATGAAGTGAGCCACTTTTGTTAACCGATCAACAATGACCCATATAGAATCATTTCCTTTCCGAGTCTTGGGTAGACCAAGAACGGTCCATACTAATATCCTCTCATTTCCATTCAGAATTTGTAGGGGTGAAGGAGACCAAAGGGCGTTGATGTTTGGCTTTAACTCACGACATACGTCACACTCGGCAACATAGGCAAGAATTTCCTTTTCATGCCGCCACCAATATTCCTGCTTTAGGTCTCGATACATATTTGTGCTCCTGTGGTGAATAGAAAGAGGAGATTCATGAGCTTCCTTCAAAATCACTCTTGAGTTCGTAATCATCGGGACATATATATGATTTCTCGCATAATTACTTCATCCGAACTTTCAGAGAATTCTGATTCAAGCACTTCTCTCTCAATCTGTTTTCTAATCTTGCCAATGGCTTCATCTTTGAGTTGTGCGGCTTTATATGAGTTCGAGGGTTGGTTGCAATTCAAGAGCAGCAACATAGCCTTCTTCAACCATATCCAAATTGAGCTTTTGGAATTCACTTTGCAGCTCAAATTGATCGGAGATAAAAAGACAATGAAGCTTTCGACTGAGAGCATCGGCTACAACATTAGCCTTACCAGGATGGTAATGAATGCCAACGTTATAGTCTTTGATCAACTCTAGCCATCTCCTTTGCCTGAGATTTAAATCTGGCTGGGTGAAGAAATACTTCAAACTTTTGTGATCTGTATAGATTTCACACCGATTGCCAATAAGATAATGTCTCCAAATCTTCAGAGCATGGACAACGGTTGCTAACTCCAAATCATGAGTAGGATAATTTTGCTCATGCGGCCGAAGTTGACATGAAGCATACGCGATAACCTTCCTTTCTTGCATCAATACACATCCAAGGTCGTGTCGTGATGCGTCGCAATATACCTCAAAGCTCTTATGAATATCGGGAACAATAAGAATTGGAGCTGTGGTTAATCTTTTCTTAAGCTCTTGGAAGATCGCTTCACATTCTGGGGTCCACTCAAATTTCTTTTCCTTTTTCAGCAGTTGAGTCATAGGACGAGCAATCTTGGAGAAGTTCTCGATAAAGCGACGATAGTATCCCGCTAAACCGAGAAAACTTCAAATTTTAGGAACCGACTGAGGTGGCTCCCATTCTGTAATAGCTTGGATCTTTCTTGGGTCAACTGCAATTCCACCTTCTGAAAGAACATGCCCAAGAAATGCGACTTCCTTTAACCAGAATTCACACTTCTCGAATTTGGCATAGAGCTTATGCTCACGAAGCTTTCCAAGCACCATACTCAAGTGCTGCACATGGTCTTCTTCAGTTTTGGAATAAATTAGAATGTCATCAATGAACACAACTACGAACTTGTCCAGATACTCCATAAAGACCTTATTCATAAGGCACATAAAACTAGCAGGAGCATTTGTAAGTCCGAATGACATTACGGTGTACTCATACAACCCGTAACGAGTGGTGAAAGCAGTCTTTGGAATATCCTCGGGCTTCATTTTCAATTGATAATATCCATGTCTCAGATCAATCTTTGAGAATACTTGAGCACCATTCAATTGATCAAAAAGATCATCAATACGAGGAAGTGGATACTTGTTCTTGATAGTGACCTCATTTAAAGCACGATAATCTATGCACATGCGTAGACCACCGTCTTTCTTAGGAACAAATAGCACAGGACTGCCCCACGGAGATGAACTAGGACGAATAAATCCTTTATCCATTTGATCATTGAGTTGTTTCTTCAATTCAGCCAACTCATCCGGAGGTAAGCGATAAGGTCGCTTAGAGATAGGTGCTGTTCCAGGAATAAGATTAATGACAAATTCCATGTCCCTGTCTGGAGGCATTCCTGGCAGTTCATCTGGAAACACATCAGAATACTCACATACTACTGACACTTGACTCAATTCTGTGACCAAAGCAGAACCAAGTAAAGGTTGCTGAGCTGGAGTGCTACTGATTGAAGAAAACTGCACTTGGATCCCATCTGAACTGAGAAGGGATATAGATCGGTTAGCACAATCAATACAACCCTTGTGCTTGGACAACCAATCCATACCGAGGATCACATCTAGTCCCGAGGTCTCAATAGCAATAAGATCAGCATAAAAAGATACTCCACTAATCTTAATGCGTACCTCAGAACAGAGTTTCGAGGTTCTCATAGTTGCTCCTAGCGAATAGATTATCATTTTTGTGGGAAGCAAATCAGCTTGAAGTTCATGCTGCTTAATAAATTTGTTGGATATGAAGGAATGTGATGCGCCAGAATCAAATAACACCAATGTAGGTACAGAGTGAACAAGGAATGTTCCTAGTACCACATCAGGTGCATTATGAGCTTCTTCTGCTGTCACATGGTGCAGACGGCCATGATTAACACCTTGTTTTGAAGTAGAAGGTGGCTTAGAGACTTTTGAATTTCCAATCAATCGATCTCTACTTGAGGATTGCTGTTGAGAATAAAGTTGATCAAAGTTCTTCTTAGGACGAGAATAGGCTTCCTGGTATTGAGTGCTAGAAGATGATCTTACTTGCCGCGGTGAATGAACTGAGGGCCGCTGTGGGCGAGAAGCTTGCCCTAGGCACTACTGGGATTGAGATGCAGATTGCTGAACATTGGATGGTTGCAACAGATGCTGCTTTGAGGGATGATCATTTGCTGATTGATGTGCTATCCATTTGCGCTTTCGGCTTTCTATTACTGTTCTCATGCCGAACTCCACCCGGATAGCCTTATCAACCAAGGTTTGGAAATCATGAATATCATGGGCGACTAGCATCCACTTGATTTCTTCATTCACAAGTGTTCTCTGAAATGCTCAATTCTTCAAGCTTCATCTGACACTTCAGAAACAGCATAGCGAGATAAATGATTGAAGCGGTGTAGATATTCCATCACTGATAAGTTTTCTTGCTTCAACTCCATAAATTCTCGCTTCTTGATCTCAATAATGCTCGCAGGAATGTGAGCCCTACGAAATGCTTCTTTAAATGCTGCCCAAGATACAACTTGACCATCAGGGAGGATTGCCTGATGGTTTTCCCACCAGACTGTTGCAGTTCCATGTAGTTGGTGAGAAGCATACAGGACCTTCTCATAGTCACTGCACTGCGCAATGGTCAGCTTGCTCTCGATGGAACGGAGCCAATCATTAGCGTCGAGAGGCTCTACTGACGAGGAGAAAGTCGGGGGTTGAGTTTTCAGAAACTCACCCAACTTGGAGTAATGCGGTGTATCGCCACTTCCATCCCTAGCTTCGCTAAGGTGGGTAGTATTCTGTACCACTTGCTGGAGCAGAAGTGAAGGATCGAAAAAGGCGACTAGAGGGGGGGTGAATAGGAGCCAAATAAAATTTTCGAATAAACTCTCCCCCTAGATTTCAGACCACCAAAAGACCAAAAAGAAAGAACTGAACTATCGATCAAGCAAATTCATGAATAGAGGCTCCGACCAGTTAAGGTCGGGTGAACAGTAAACACTGCATTGGTCAGGTAGCTCTGGTCGGATGAACAATACTGCGAACTGGTCGTCAGTACTAGTCGGATGAACAGTGCTCCCGACCTGCAGAGGTCGGATCGACAGTACTCGGGGTGAATAGTGTTCGAGTGAATAGACTTCCGACCAAAGATCGGCCTGATGAGCGACTCCGACCGCAGAGGTCGGATGAACAGTGCTCGGAGTGAATAGTGTTTGATGAACAGTACTCCCGACCTACACAGGTAGTATGAACAGTACTCCCGACTGCAGAGGTCGGATGAACAGTAAAATCGCGCGATAACAAAAACATAAACCGATGTAACTTTTGGTCGGCTGATCTCAAAACAGTGAAAATTTGTGTGCACCACTCTAAGGATGTCATGAACCTATTTCAAACATCAATTGAAGGAATTGATACCAAGGTTCCGTCCCTTTTCAGTTTAACAAATGCAACACCAAAAAACAGAGTCACGAACACAGATCTCACCCCTAACTTGCTGGTGGGAGTTGATGGTCAGAAATCCTTGGATGACTCTCCACAAATCATAGCAAGTAAGTACACGAGGAAACAACCCTTCAAACAAATAGAAACACGATCTGAAGGCACTTTCTTCTACTAGGCATAAAATTGGTTTCTTGCAAAACAATAGAAGAGGTTGTAGATTGCCTAGATGATTGGGATATGATCTACAAAAGATTCATCCAAAGAATCTTTCATCCTTGGCAACAAGAACCAGAAGCCAATCAAGACTAAAGAACTGCAAGTCACACGTTTACGCACTTTAAGAACACACAGATTTACAACTTGCAACAAGAACGCAAGGATTGCCTAGATGATTGAAAGCATCGAATCCAGAGAAGAGTTCATCAATCATGAATTTCAACAAAGACTCAATAGCATATAGAAGGAGATGAGGCAAATCCAAATTACGTAAAGTAAATTGCAAGTAAGTAAAAGCAGAAATTAGATAACATAATTTAAGTGCGTAATGTAAATACGTAAGGGAAATGAAACAAGAACATAAATGAAGAACATTTCATTTCTAGAAGGGAGATTTACAAAGCCTCACAACAAAGTGGGCAAAACTCAAATAAGCAGCAAAAATCTCAGAACCTTCACTGAGGGGAGGCTGCCCCTACCCCTCTATTTATAGTGACTTGGGATCAATTCCCACCTTTGGATGTCCTGCTTCAAACCTAAGCCAACATCTAAGAGCCAGGATTTGATCCTTACACTGTCACTCTCAACAACTCTCAACTATTCACGTACACTTTCCTCACCTGCTCAACCCCTACAGGGAGATACCCCTCTCCCTGCCTATGTATAGCAGGCTTGGACCACCTACTACCCTTGGATGAGCCTCTAAACCCTAGAGCACTCCATCAAGGGCTGAGATTTTACCCACTCACATAGCTATGCATGCGCTCACCCGAAACCCAACAACACAACGGGTTTTGCACGCTTTTCAACTCACACTAACTTGACCCGCTACTCTATCTTCCCGACCGCGATCCAACGGTCCTCCTTGATCAGAGCAGCTCCAAGTTAGCATCTCATCCATTCCTTTGTCTTCTCGGCTTGCAGCCTACTCCCGGCCTTAGTCATCTTTGGCGACACCTTGATCATCCGGACCTCGGCTCTCCCACCTAGTCCCGATCCCCTTCGCCACCATGACCTAGCTCCAAAGTCCCGCAACCATCATAGACAAGGAAACCACATCACATAGCAATGTCCAACAACACATATCCATCTCAACAGACAGATATACACTACGCCGACCAATGAAACCCCGACCACACGTGGTCCGACCATCGGTCTCCATCCCGACCACTCGAGGTCTGCTCACCGGTCTCCGACTCAATCACTCGGAGTCTCAACCACTCGGAGTCGAACGACCCAACCACTCGGGGTCAGACGACTGGTCTCCAACCAGCCAAAGCCCCGACCACTCAGGTCGGACGACCCGACCACTCGGGGTCGGACGACTGGTCTCCAACCAGCCAAAGCCCCGACCACTCAGGTCGGACGACCCGACCACTCGGGGTCGGACGACTGGTCTCCGACCAGCCAAAGCCTCGACCACTCGGTAGACCAACACTCAAATTGCTTCAAATCCAAATCAATTTAAAACAACACAAGCTCAAAACTCATCAATTACTCATCACACACAAGGATAGACCTCCACATGGTCTTTCAAGAAGTGTATCAACTTGATGCTCTTGCCCAATCATTGCCAGGACTTGAGCCACGGCTGAGGGTTCAGGAGATTGTTCTTCAGGAATAGCTTCACTTGGATTTTGGGTAAGTGGAGGTGACGCATGACGAACATTGCGTCGAGATGTTCTGGTAGCTGGATATTGTGGACTAGGTTGGATTGGAGTTGGAATACTGCCCCTTTTTGGTCGGGAACTTTGAGCAGCCTCATACTCCAATAACTTTCTTAAGGACCTTGTTTTAGGCATCCTATAGTCAAGAGGAGACAGATATATCTAGGTGAGATTCAATTTGGGCTACTAGGCAACGTTTCGTCCTTTAAAATCTTGTTAATCAGATTTTCTTGCTAATTAAGGGTTATCACGTCGTGAAGTAGTTAACCTAGTGTTAAGTATTCACGAGTGTATCCCGGAAAGCACTACCAAAAAGTTTTCAAGTACAGCACACAAATTAACCATGAACTAATATACGGGGGTTCTAAATAGCTTAGCCTATAATACTCTTATTCGTCCTATCAATACAAGTCTTCACAAGCGACATCCCTTCTCCTTAAGATTGTTGACGTAGAAATCGGAGCTTCCATTTGTCGAGGATTGATTTAAGGGAAGAGGAGTTTGTTTACAAAACAAAATGAACGTATGGGTAAGGGGAGAATCTTAGGAAAGAGGGAAGAACAGCAAAATCTACATTTTGGAAATATGGTAACTTTTGGAATTAAGATTTTGAATTTGATTATTCTAAAGCTAGCGACCATTCTATCTAGGGTTTATCCTACGGTCAGCATAGCTCTCATACCAACTGTGACGACCCCCATTTTTACATAAATGCAAAAATGGAAATCTAATGTGCATTCCGTACTAGTCCCATGATCAGTAGCTAGTACGCACATACACGACAATTGGAATCACAACCATACAACAAAATTAATAAGCGGAAGCATATACAAAGCAAACTTACAACTCAGAGATTACAACAGCAAAAGAAGCAAAGTCCTGCAGTGTGCCCATCCATGTCACATCCCAAAATTTGGCTTAATTAAGTTTTTATTGCTTAAATGTGCATTTGTAATTTTCTGGAATTTATTTGGATTTTTCTGGAATTATTTGAATTAATTTGAAATCAAGTTTATTGCCTTTTATTCAAATCTTTTTAAATCTATGCAAAGTTAAAATAAAGTTTTGCCAAAAATATTTTATTTGAGTCCAGAATGTCTCAAAGTATTTTTGAGATTTTTCCTGCATTTTTCCTAATAGTTTTATTGCTTAAAATAAATAAAATGAATTTCTGGAATTATTATAAATAAGAAATCTTTAAAAAATCGGTGAATAGTGTTGGGCGAGCCCAAAGATCAGGCGCTTGAGGCTCGTCGGGCGGCCCACCCCGACCCTTAGTCGCAGCGGGAAAACCCTAATTTGCGCAATGTTCGATCATGTTTCAACGGACCGATTAGCCACGTAGAAGCCGCTTTCGTGGCCGTCGGATCGTGACACGCGTACGGTGGCACGTCGTCGTCTCCGATCGAACTCCGAGTTCGCCAGAATAACTCCGGACTTCCCGCCGTGTAGAGCTCGGACGCCGAGGCTATAAAAGGAGCGGGTAGCGCCGAGGTTCATCCGTATGCGCGCATCTTTTGGTCGGACGGGTTTCGCGTGAATCGTCGCTGCGCGCAAAGGAGCTCGCGGAGTTGGAAGCGAGGACGCCTCGGTTTTTGCTCGGTTTAAATCGCCGCCGTTGGGTCTCCGCCGCGGTGCCATCTTCGGATTCGCCGGACCACGCCGCAGAGAACAGTGCGTCTCGTCACGAGTCGCGCCAAAACGCCGCCGCTTTGGTCTTCGCCTTCAAGTCCGTAAGACCTCGCCGTTGCATAGCCATCGCCGTCCTAAGCTTTGAGCCGTCGGATTAGATCTGTTGGCTGGTGCGTTGCCACGTCGCGCGTGAACGCTGACCGCCCGATTGGTTTTCTGCGGATCAGATCGAGCGGTGCGGGCGACCAATCAGGGTGTGCCGCGTGTCGGGCTCAGTAGTCGAGGCGCCATGGACCGAGTCCACCGTAGTCTCGTGCTGAGCCGTGGACCCAGTCTATGCGCCGGGACGCGTGTCGCGTTCTGATTGGCTGGCGCTAGGGCTGACGTCACGCTGACGTCATGCTTGCGTCATAATTGCATTTTTCAATTGGAAAAATAATCCGATTGGAAATTCTGTGATGATGACGTCATCATGAGGTCACGCTGACGTCATAAATCGCTTTTTCTGAATAAAAATAAATCTGTTAATTCTGAATTTCTGATTTTCTGATTTCAGTATTTATTCCAAACTTCAAAAGGCTATATCTTTTGCATCGTAACTCGGATTTGAGTGATTCAAATTTCTAAATTGTAAAATTGAGATCTATTTAATGGTGAATCTTATTTGATTTTTGGAGTTCAATTGCTCTCTGTTTTGGCATTTATTTGCTTTTCTTCTTGATGCAGCGTAGACGTTGAATTGTGCGACGCTTGAGGAAGATCCAAAGAACTCAAGAGCAAGTTCCGAGAACCAGATCAGGACCTATTCCAAGGCAAGTTGTGCTTTGATCATGTTGAACCCATGTTTATAAAATTGCTATGTTTGTTTTACCCTATTGCATATATTTCAAATATACAATTGTTTTAAATTAGATTGGGTTTAGCTAATATACTAGATTGATCTACACCCTACCTTGTCATTGTATGCCATGATCCATTGTCACCCTAGATTGGTTTAATATAGTTGGTTAGTAATTATAATCAACATTGGAGGATTAGTCCGTATTAGTTGCTTAGTCATGCCACGTCATCACATGTGTCAGAATCGTTGATAATTAATCTTGATTAATGGAATATGGAACCATGTTATGAACTTGTGTATCATGTGGGATCACACGATGAGATTGAGTTGTTGTACGAGTCATGTCACGCAACGATGTTGAATTGTTGATGGCACGTGGTGCTTGGTAATCAACTGGGTGATAATAACTTGGATTGAGGCAAGTGACAAGGGGCGAGTATGCCAAGGTGGGCCCGATGGGCAGAGGGTATGTGGATGTCTTGCCTTGATCACACTAAGGACTTAACCTTGCAAGCCTTTGACCTGAGTCAATCATGCAACCACATGTCTGGTATAGGCCAGCCTAGCTGAGTAATTTGCAATGTCTTAATTTTGATACTATCATGGACGGTGTGAGTTCCCGAGTTATGGTGTAATTCACATGGCGCAAGAGGGGGGCCCGGGATGTGGTAACCAGTCCCGCCAGTGTTGAAACCTTAGCGGGTAGTATCGGGTTAAGCCAGCGCATTGTAAAGGCTTTGTTATAATCACTCGCCTTGGTGGTGTTCGGTTGTATCACGTGGGTAAAGTGCATAACCTCTGTAGAGTGTGAAACTATTCGGATAGCCGTGCTCGCGGTATTGAGCAATGCTTGGGAATTACAGTTAAGGGTTAGTTTAATTAATTGGACAACGTGGTTGGGATGGCGGAATGCCATATGGAAGATGAATTTGACTTTGGATTTGAAACTTGGTTTACTTGAGAAATACTGAATTTATTTACTATTGATATTTGTGTTACAGTCTTTACAATCTATTTACTGTATTCGTTCATAAATGCTGCTTATTGCAAAATAGCCAAGAAAGCCTATCCATTGGAATAAGCCTTGCATATAGATACATAGAATTGCATTCTGTGCACAACTTGTTGAGTGCTTAAGTACTCACCCTTGCCAAACAACAATAATCAACAGTTGAAGAATCTACACCTGTGTTGGAAGAGGAAGTCCAGGAAGACACGAGTCATTAGGGTCCGAGCCTTGTCGGTTGCCTGTGGTGAACTGATGAGCTATCTACGTTTTCTACTTTTCGCTGCTTAATTACTAGTTATTATTTCCAGTCTTGCCCTGCGTGGCTTAATAATGTAAGTTGGTCATAAGATCATACATTTAGCTATATCAATAAATGAACTATTATGCTATTATCGCTGTGTATGATGTGATATGTACCAATGTTAAGCTGTGTGCACTAGCGTTGATCCTGGGACTAGTGCGGTAAACACAGTGGGTTCGAATCAGTGGATTCGGGTCCTTACAATCCAACCCGCAGGCAACTGACCAGGCATAAACTCTAGAAAAAACACGATGAAGATAACCCGCAACCTGCGACGAAAGAGGAAACTTCGAAGCTTCGCTAACTTATCCACCTAAAAACAACATATAAGCAAGGGTGAGTACTTTCGTACTCCGCAAGACTTGAGCAAAACCTATAATATATGCAGGCCATTTCAAAGGAGGCTATTACAGTTAATTTGCATAAAGCAGAATTGATACTGTAAAATCAAGTTATTTGCAAACGGAATTTAAAAGAGCAAGTTGACTGATATGAAATAAGTAAAGCATAAGTAATACTCACAACCCTTCGTGAGCAACGAATAATCCAGAAATGGAATCCAACAATGTCGATCCTTTGACATAAAACAAAAGCTGCTAAAACAAGCTCAAACCATAACCCATTTTAGAAAATACAAAGCATTTAACTCGTGCAAGTTCACCAAGTTTCCCATGACCGAGGGGACGGCTAATCGATTAGATTTACACTCTGCAGAGGTGTACAACTTTACCCACAAGTCATGACCTTTTCTTTTTGCCGCATGTTTCACGCACCTTTGGCGTATGGCCGAATGTTCATGACGAAAACCTTTACATTATCTAATTTAACTTTGCACCATCACCGGGACGATAAGACCCATGCTATGATGGAAGAACTCAAAGCGGGGTGCAAATGTTTGACATTATTTGCATTCTTTACCCACTTATGTGTTTGATATTTGCAATTTTTTTTGTTGATTGACTCAAGCCATTTTCGATCATCTCAAGAGTAACTCTTAAGAGAATGATCTTGGTCATACACAATATATTCCAAGTTCATCCCAAATGCAATGGGAGGCGGTCTCAAGAATATAAAGTGCTGAGATCAATTTTACACAAAAGAGTCAATTTTTGTTTTTTAATTTTCAATTTAACACATATAAGCAATTCTGAAGGACTCAAATATGGATCAAGCAAATTTCACCCAAGTTGCTATAGGGACTCTAGAGAATTCCAAAATTTCACAATTCATGGTAAAAGCTCTTAGAGAAGAAACTTAGTGTCGGGACCCGAACCTGCAGATCCGGACCCTCTGTGTATTCTGTGCCAGTCCAGGATCACGCTAGCACACACAGTCATACAGGGTTGCACATCACAGACATTCACGAAGATATAAGAATAATTAGTGCAAACATGTATATAAACTGAGTTGTACGACCTTATGGTCTCCTTACGTATAAGACACCACACGGGCTTACATTATTCAGAGAAAAGAAATAGCAATGAACATAAACAAATGTCGAGGAAGCCTTCATCTTGCCACAGCAACCGATCGGGCTTGCCCCTAGTTGCTCGGGTCCTCAATGTACTCTTCCTCCCATGCCGTGTAGACTCCTCCACCGATGTTGGGTTTGATAAGCAAGGTGGGATGAGTACACAAGGCACTCAACAAGTAATGCATGCAATGCAATGCTATTACTACATGCAAAGCTTATTCCAAAGGGTTGGCTTAAATGGTTCTTTTGCATCAAACAGCAATTTTAAACCAATATCTTAATTAGATTAAAGCATTGGAACAGTTATAAGTAATACTAATTTCTTCAAATGGTTTTTCCTCAAGATTCTCGGCACAATGACCTTAATAGCTCATTTTAACACTTGGCACACACCACCTTTCCCACATTTTGTTTATGAAAATCTACCCTTGATCAGTAATCCCGAGCAATGCTCAATACATGAGCGGCTATTCAATAGTTTTGACACTCTGCAGAGGTTGTACACTTTACCCACAAGATACACCGCCACCACACGGTGATTGTCCGCAACAAAGCTTTTCAGAACCTCTACCTTAACTAAAGAACCTCTCGGTATTGCCTTCACTATCACTTCCTCACACAGAGCCAAGTATAGGACCGGCCAATCACCGTTGGATGGGCACCAAGCCGTAGCACGCACGCTCCCCATACATACACCCCTGTACCGTCACCCCGAGGTATCGGAGGAAAGATATCGTAACCCTAGTCAACTAGGTCTGTCCCATATCAGACATGTGGTTGTACGGTGACTCAGATCAAAGGCTTGCAAGGTGAAGTCCTTAACTGACCAAGGCAAGACTTCCAACACTCAACAGTGGCACACAGCCCATTGTGGCACACAGACTCACAACACTCATCAACCCAATGCCACACAGGCCCACCTGGCACACAGCCTCTTGCCACTTGCCCCAGTCTAAATCATTTCCCACCCAGTTGATTATTGTGCAACACATGCCAGCAATAACTCAACATCAATATGGAACCACACAGGTCACCATACTTCCATATCATCATGTGGCATCATCACACCACTTTCAAAATACATTCAATATTCCATTAGTCAATTTTGTAGCATTTTTCTGAAAGATCATTCATGACTCGTTGCAAGGCTAAGCATCTACTCACGGTCTAGTCTCCCGTGTTGGCACAATATTAACATCCAACTAATATAATCAAACTTAGGGTGACAATGATTTAGGGCATACAATTAATAATTCAAGGTGGCATAACAAAATGGGTTGATTAACTACATTATCCCAAATCAATTTAAATTCATTTTAAATAAATAAGCATGCATAGTTTCAAAGCATAAACTACATTTTAAAAACCTGGGATCAAAATGATCAAAGCATCACTTGCCTTCAAAGAGTTGCTGGTCGTGTTCCGAAGCTTGGTCTTGAGCGACAATTCTTCCTCGAAACTTTCCTAAAATTTGCGTCTCGCGACAACAAAATATACAATAAAAATCTAATACAGAGGACTAAATGGCCTCAAAATTCAAATAAAATTCATCATTAAATAGATCATAATTTTATGAATTTTTAGAAATTTGAATCACCCAAATCCGAGTTAAAATGCAAAAGTTATAGTCATTTGAAGTTTGAATAAAATCAAAATACGAAATTAAGAAATCCGATTTTTCCCAATTATTTTTATACTGAAAATTCGCATTTATGACGTCAGCATTGCATCATGATGACGTCAGCACATAAAAGAATTTCGGTCAAAATATTTTTATATAAAACATATTTATGACGTCCGATGACGCCAAGACGACACGCGGCGACCTCTAGTGCCGCCACGCTGTTTTGATTCATGGGTCGGGTCCACGGTTCGGCTCGTCCACCGTGGATCGGCAAAGACTCGTTTCATGCACCGGGTGACGCAGCCGTGGCGCCGGCGACGATCGCACCAATCCCGACGCGACACGCGCAAGATCCGCATCGCCGCCATCCAACGGCCGGATCTCACCTCGCTGCTCGGCGACGCCGCCTCCACGCCCCACGCGTCACGCATCCAACGGTGCGCCCGAACTCAACGGTCCGATCCGGTCTCACCTCGACCAACGCCACACGCGCCCGCACGTGATTCGATGGGGTGCGGCGTCATCTCCGCCAGACGCTCAAATTTGAACGGCGCGGATCCGCGCGCATCGATCTACTCACACCGCCGCTCGATCTAAATCCAACGCCCACGGCACCGAGCCGCATTATTCAACCGCCACGCGGCACAATCTCACGCGCTCACTAACGATCCAACGGCTAAGACAAAAACATATCGCGAAACTAGATCTAATCCAAGCCGTCGCTCTAGATCTAACGATCAAGATCAACTAACGTGTAAACCTTAGGGTTAATCCGCATCGTCCATAATGATCTAACGGCACGATACAAACTAAATGTAACCAGAGAAGGGCGACGTGGCACGATCCTTACCCTCCTTGCGATCCGACGGTCAACGATGCTCGAGTCCGGCGATGGCGCGCGGCGGTGCAAGCTTGCCGAGATGAGGAAGACGACGAGTCGACGGCGCTTCGGTGGTTCCGGCGAGAAGATCTAGCGATTCGACGCGGCTTGACTCGGCAGAGCACCGGTGACCTCGGCGACGGCGGAATGGACCGACGGCGAAGCAAACGGCGGAGAACAAGATGGCGGCGCAGAGGAACAACTACGGCGAGCTCTCCGTGGTCTCTAGAGCGCCTCGACGCGCGCGAGGAGTCAAAGACGCAGCGAAGGAGCTCGTCGACGCGCTACTCGGTGCACTTTAAGGGCCTCGACGTAGCGCTACAGCGGCGAACGAGCGGAAACGGTCGGCGGCATTAGCTCCGTGATCTCGCGAAGACGACCGACGTGGCCTCTCCCACCGCTCGTGCGGCGATGATCCGGCGCGCGCACGACGCGACGACGTGGCTCACTCAAGGCATCCGATCGATCGAACGGCTCGACCGGCGACGCTAGGGTTTCGGCGCGGTTGGGCCGACGACACGCACAGTAATGGGCTCGGCCCATTACTGTTCAACTGATTTTAAAATCATTTCACATTTAAAATAATTCTAGAAATTCAATTAAATCATTTGGAGCTTTTAAAATAGCGTAAAAATTCTAGAAAAATTCGAGAAATTACTTTGAGATATTTGGAACTCAATTAAAATATTTGCAATAAAACTTTGCAAAAACTTTTCCATTATTCAATTGTTTTCAAGAAAAGCCCTATTTGAATAAATCCAATTAAATTTAAATAAATTCCCAAAAAAATCACAAAAATAAAAATACTCCAAAATTTAAGTTAGAGCAAAAATTAGGGTGTTACAAACCTCCCCCTTAATGTAATCTCGTCCCGAGATTCGTGGTCGTCTGAAGAAATAGGTTAGGGAACTCCTTCTTCAGATCTTCTTCTCGTTCCCATGTTGCTTCACTTTCCGAATGGTTGCTCCATTGAATTCTGCAGAAACGTGTTGACTTGTTCCTTGTCTCTCGGTCCATTACGTCCAGAATCTTCATCGGATGTTCTTTGTAGGTCAGATCTTCTTGCAGCTCAATTGCCTCCAAAGGTGTTTGCTCTTCTGGTACTCGAAGACACTTCTTCAGTTGTGATACATGGAATACATCATGCACTCCTGCCAAAGATGGTGGTAACTCCAACTGATAAGCAACTTCACCTCTGCGGCTCAAGATCTTGAATGGTCCGATATATCTGGGTGCGAGCTTTCCTTTTGCATGGAACCTTCTAACTCCTTTGAGAGGTGTGACTCTAAGGTACACAAAATCTTCGGGTTCAAAGCTCAGTTCCCTGCGACGGTTGTCAGCATAACTCTTCTGCCTTGATTGTGCAATCTTCAATCTTTCCCTGATCAGGGTGATTTGTTCTTCCGCTTCTGAAGAATGTCTGGTCCAAAAACATGTCGTTCACTGTCTCATTCCAATTCAATGGTGTTCGACAGGACCGACCATACAAAGCTTCAAATGGAGACATCTGTAAACTCGCCTGATAATTGTTGTTGTAACTAAACTCAGCATAAGGCAAACACTTGTCCCATGAGGTTGAATATGCTAAAGCGCAGGCTCTCAACATATCTTCCAATATCTGGTTAACCCTCTCGGTTTGACCATCCGTCATGGATGGTAGGTTGTCAAGTTCAAACGAGTCCCCATTGCCTCATGTAGCTTACCCCAAAATGCGGAGGTAAATTGGGTACCTCTCTCGACACTATCTTCTTCGCACTCCGTGCAAGCGCACGATCCGTGCCATATAAAGTTCTCGCTAACCGGTCTCCTAATAGGTGGTCTTCACGGTATGAAATGTGCCACTTTAGTTAAACGATCTATTATGACCCATATAGAATCATATCCACTTTGCGCTCGGGCAATCCGGTTATGAAATCCATACCAATTTCTTCCCATTTCCATTCGGTATCTTTAGGGGTTGTAATAGCCTGCTGGTCTTTGGTGCATAGCTTTGACTCTTTGGCATATGTCACATAATGCAACATATTCGCGACTTCTCGTTTCATGCTTGGCCACCAAAATCTTTCCTTTAAATCTTGATACATTTTCGCACTTCTGGATGAATTGAGTACTTGGAGTCATGAGCCTCCTCGAATTAATCGCTTCAACTCCTTTTGTTCGGCACACAAATGCGCTCTTTAAACCACATAGTACCTTGTTCATCCAGTTTGAAATCTTTTGCTTTGCCTTCATCCATTTTGCCCTTAATTCTATTGATCTTATCATCATCTTTCGCCTTCCCGATCGATCTTCGGGTAGGTCTTACTTCCAAAGTTGCTAGGAATCCTTCCGTACCATTTCCGTTCTAATTTAAAATCCTTACACAATTCCGCCTGACCTGTTTCCAACAGCATATTCACACTGTGGTTCTTTCTGCTCAAGGCGTCTGCCACTACGTTGGCTTTACCAGGATGGTAGTGAATTCCCACATTATAATCCTTGATTAACTCTAACCATCTTCTTTGCCTCATATTTAGGTCAGCTTGCGTGAAGATATACTTAAGACTTTTATGATCTGTATACACTTCACATCTATTTCCGATGAGATGATGACGCCATATCTTTAGTGCATGCACTACGGCAGCTAATTCCAAATCATGGGTCGGATAGTTCTCCTCATGTGGTCTCAATTGCCTCGATGCATAGGCAATTACCTTCCTATTTTGCATCAACACGCATCCCAATCCCTGACGCGATGCATCACAAAAGATGTCAAGCCTTGATGAACGTCGGGTAAAACTAATACAGTGCCGATGTTAAACTCCTCTTCAACTCCCGAAAACTCTTCTCACACTCAAAGGCCCATAAGAATTTCTTTTCCTTTTCAACAATTGCGTAAGAGGTCTCGCAATCGTAGAGAATCCTTCGATGAATCGACGGTAATACCCGCCATTCCAAGGAAACTACGGATTTGGGTTACCGACTTGGGTTGTTCCCAATGTAGAACCGTCTCCACTTTCTTTGGATCTACCGCAACTCCTTCTCTTTGTCATTATGTGTCCAAGAAATTCCACCTTATTTTTCCGTAAGTCACATTTGCTAAATTTTGCAAACAATCTGTTGCTCTCTCAACTTTTCAAGGACTAGCCTCAAATGCTCGGCGTGCTCTTCTCTCGCCTTGGAATAGATAAGGATATCATCTATGAATACGACGACGAACTTATCCAAATATTCCATAAAAACCTTATTCATTAAGTTCATGAAATATGCTGGTGCATTTGTCAAACCAAAAGACATCACTGTAAACTCGTGGTGTCCATATCTTGACGAAAATGCAGTCTTCGGATATCCTCTGATCGGATCTTCAGCTGATGGTATCCTGATCGGAGATCAATTTTGGAGAATACTCCGCTCCTCTCAATCGGTCAAACAAATCATCGATCCCGGTAGCGGATACTTATTCTTTATCGTCACATCATTGAGTGCACGATAGTCTATACACATCCTAAAACTCCCGTCCTTCTTCTTGACGAATAAGACAGGTGCTCCCCATGGCGATGAACTAGGTCTTATAAATCCTTTTTCCAGTAGTTCTTCAATTTGCTTCTTCATTTCCACCAATTCCTCTGTGGACATCCTGTAAGGTCTCTTAGCTATTGAGCTGTCCTCGAACCACTCTATCACGAACTCAATATCTCTATCTGGCGGCATTCCAGGTAAATCTTCCGGGAAAACATCCGGATATTCATTGACTATGGAAACTTCTTCTAAGCTGACAGTCTTCATGCTGTTGACCATCAATTGTCCATCTCGCACTGATTTTGCTTCAAATTCAATCTTCCTTCCATCCGGGCTCTCGACCGATATGACTCTTTTTCCACAGTCCAGCACTGCCTTGTGATTGGTTAACCAATCCATTCCTAGGATAACATCCAAGGTTTGGGTATTAAGGACGATTAAGTTTGCTAGGAACTCAACTCCATTAATTATTAGTCTTACCCGAAACATCCTACTTTAGATCGGAGTTCGATCCGAGGATTGGACTATAAGCACACATTTAAGATTCACTATATCCATATCATTTTGAACAGCAAAATCTCGGAAATAAATGAATGTGAAGCTCCGAATCGAATAAAACGATGGTTGGTAATCGAGTTTACTAGAACTTACCCAAGATAACATCCGTGGCGCTCGCACTTCATCCGTCGTAATGTGGTTGACTCGGCCTCGTGCGATTCCTTGGGATGGAGTTGTCTGCTGTTGATGCCCCGCGTTCACAATTGGCGCGGAGTCCTTGCCGTGTGTTCCCAGTGTTAAAGCGGACCGGGTGACACCTCCTTCTTAGGGCAATTGTTGGCAAATGCCCCATTTCATTGCAATGATAGCAACGCCTTCCCACCGCTCGAGAGGTTCCTCCGCTTGTGCCACGCCTGGCCGAGTCTCGAACATTCGACCCATCGGGCGATTTGCCGCGGTGGTGCCCTATCATTGCCTCCGGCCGGTACCGGATGAACTGTTGGGGTGCCGCCTCTGCCTCTGCTGCCCCGACGACCTCCTTGTTGTGCCATTCTGCGCTTCTGTTGTCATCCAACTCTCGGCGCTTGTCCTCTAAGATAAGAGCTTTGTTAACTAGCTCTTGGAAGTCGTGGAATGTGTGGTGATCGGTCCCACTGCAACCTCGCATTCAATCCCTTCATGAAGCGGGATTGTCCGCCTTATCCGTAGCCACGTCCTGCAGTGCGTAGCGTGCGCTTGGGTGAATTTGTTCGTAATCGCCACCGATCGCCCCTTGCTTGAGGCTCCGAATTCCTCCTTTTGAGATCCATGATACCCTCGGGTACATGGTAATCGCGGCGAAAGTCGAGGTGAATTCCTCCCACGTGATACTGTGGGTCCTCATGTGTCGCGCAGGTTTTCCCACCATTCTCGCGGCAGCCCTTCGAGTTGATGAGAGGCATAGAGTACCCTCTCATGTCCTACACACTAGGTAATGTGCGCTTCCTTTCGATTGTCCTTAGCCAATCGTCCACCTCGATGGATTGGCGTTGCACGAGAAGGTAGGTGGACGGGTTCTCATAAACTCCGACAACCTTGAGTAGGGTGTGGTCCATGGTTACCCCAGCTTGAACATTCGCAGCAGCTTGGTTGGATATCTGCGCATGGTTTGAACCATCGTGTTCATAAGTTGAGTCCGGCGATCAAGAAGGCTCCCGTGTTCGCATATCGACCGCGCGGCGGTTGAGGAATCGGCTCTTCATTCGTTTGTCCGCTTTGTTAGCTCCACTTCCACTGCTCCAACATTTCCACGTGTCCTCACCATCTGCTGCAAGCTTCCAAGGTTAAGAAAAGAAGAAAGCATGACAAGTAAAAGAACTTATGTGGGGAAACAGTGTAACTTAAATTATTTAGCCACTTTATTGATATAATATAAGGCGGATGGTTGCTCACAAGTGCCTAAGGGCAATGCAACACATACGAGACACTCACAACGAAAAACAAGTAAGCAAACATAGGACTCTATGACGACTCACACCTAATGGTGACTCAAGAAAAGACGCGACTCAATTATTCGAGTCTCAACACTACCTCGGCTAGACTCGATCACTCATCGAGCCAACCCGCCGCGGCTCCCCGAGCATACACCGGTGGGTGCTCGGCATCGGGCGAATCGATCCTCAAGACCTCATGCACCGGTGCAAAAGACCCCATCGACTCTGCCGGTTCCGAGGCTGCTCGCCTCCCGGTGCCTCTCTCGCCTGCTCCTCCGGATCGGATCGTAACTCGGGGCGCTCGGGCTCGGTCCGCATAAAGCCATCTCCAACTCCTGGATCTTCTCGCATGGAGTGGGCTAAGCCCTCCGCACCGGATCTCGCCTCCGTGACCTCGCCGCGGGTCCTCTGCAGCCTCTGGATGCCTCGCCCAAGGCGTCCTCCCGGCGATGACGTACTCGCCAGGTGGGTGATAGTGGCGTCCTCCTCGCAAGCTCCATCCTCTCTAAACGATTGTCTCGACGTGGATGGTGACGAAAGACGGTGCCCACCAACTCGCGGAGTAAGTGCGGGCAATCCGCCGCATCGTCGTCGTGCCGTCTCCTCGGATTCCGCCTCAAAAGAAGACCTCCTGATCGTGATGTAGATAGGACGGCTCGCCTCGCCCTTTCCCGAGCATACATCGTGATCTTGACATCCCAGCGACGCCAAGTCCCGCCTGCACCACCAAGTCCTCGACATGATGGTCTCAAAACCTCGAGCAATCGCATCATACGCCATAACTCCGCGTATCCTCCGTCGCTCTCCATAGGTATGGATCATCCTCATCCGCCAAAACAAACCTTGTTTAAATTAAACAGAGAATAATAAAAATTCAAATAGGTATGAAACAAGAGAGAAGAGATAAGTCAAGATTTCATTGATATTCTTGCTCAAGTTGATTAGGTCTTTAGAAAATAGTTTTACCCTCCTAGGCACAACCAAACTAGGGTCAAGTCCTACAATCGACTGCTCGATACCACCTCTGTCGGGACCCGAACTGCAGATCCGGACCCTCTGTATTCTCATGCGATCCAGATCACGCTAGCACACACAGTCATACAGGGTTGCACATCACAAACATTCACGAAGATATAAGAATAATTAGTGCAAACATGTATATAAACCGAGTTGTACGACCTTATGGTCTCCTTACAGATAAGACACCACACGGGCTTACATTATTCAGAGAAAAGAAATAGCAATGAATATAAACAAATGTCGAGAAGCCTTCATCTTGCCACAGTAACCGATCGGGCTTGCCCCTAGTTGCTCGGGTCCTCAATGTACTCTTCCTCCCATGCGGTGTAGACTCCTCCACCGATGTTGGGTTTGATAAGCAAGGTGGGATGAGTACACAAGGCACTCAACAAGTAATGCATGAAATGCGATGCTATTACTACATGCAAAGCTTATTCCAAAGGGTTGGCTTAAATGGTTCTTTTGCATCAAACAAGCAATTTTAAACCAATATCTTAATTAGATTAAAGCATTGGAACAGTTATAAGTAATACTAATTTCTTCAAATGGTTTTTCCTCAAGATTCTCGGCACACACCTTAATAATTCATTTTAACACTTGGCACACAGCCACCCTTCCCACATTTTGTTTATGAAAATCTACCCTTGATCAGTAATCCCGAGCAATGCTCAATACATGAGCGGCTATTCGAATAGTTTTGACACTCTGCAGAGGTTGTACACTTTACCCACAAGATACACCGCCACCACACAGTGATTGTCCGCAACAAAGCTTTTCAGAACCTCTACCTTAACCAAAGAACCTCTCCAGATTGCCTTCACTATCACTTCCCACACAGAGCCAAGTATAGGACCGCCAATCACCGTTGGATGGGCACCAAGCCGTAGCACAGTACGCCCCCATACAGATACACCCACGTGTCTTTGTCACCCCGAGGTATCGAGGAAAGATATCGAACCCTAGTCAACTAGGTCTGCATCCCATATCGGACATGTGGTTGTACGGGTGACTCGGATCAAAGGCTTGCAAGGTGAAGTCCTTAATCGACCAAGGCAAGACTTCCAACACTCAACAAGGCACACACCCATTGTGGCACACACTCACAACACTCATCAACCCAATGCCACACAGCCCACTGCACACAGACCTCTTGCCACTTGCCCCGGCCTAAATCATTTCCCACCCAGCTTGATTATTGTGCAACACATGCCAAGAATAACTCAACATCAATATGGAACCACACAGTCACCATACTTCCATATCATCATGTGGCATCATCACACCACTTTCAAAATACATTCAATATTCCATTAGTCAATTTTGTAGCATTTTTCGAAAGATCATTCATGACTCGTTGCAAGGCTAAGCATCTACTCACGGTCTAGTCTCCGTGTTGGCACAATATTAACATCCAACTAATATAATCAAACTTAGGGTGACAATGATTTAGGCATACAATTAATAATTCAAGGTGGCATAACAAAATGGGTTGATTAACTACATTATCCCAAATCAATTTAAATTCATTTTAAATAAATAAGCATGCATAGTTTCCAAGCATAAACTACATTTTAAAAAAAAAAAACTGGGATCAAAATGATCAAAGCATCACTTGCCTTCAAAGAGTTGCTGGTCGTGTTCAAGCTTGGTCTTGAGCGACTAATTCTTCCTCGAAACTTTCCTAAAATTTGCGTCTCTGCGACAACAAAATATACAATAAAAATCTAATACAGAGGACTAAATGGCCTCAAAAATTCAAATAAAATTCATCATTAAATAGATCATAATTTTATGAATTTTTAGAAATTTGAATCACCCAAATCCGAGTTAAAATGCAAAAGTTATAGTCATTTGAAGTTTGAATAAAATCTGAAAATACAGAAATTAAGAAATCCGATTTTTCCCAATTATTTTTATACTGAAAATTCGCATTTATGACGTCAGCATTGCATCATGATGACGTCAGCACATAAAAGAATTTCGGTCAAAATATTTTTATATAAAACATATTTATGACGTCAGCGATGACGTCAGCACGACACGTGGCAGCCTCTAGTGCCGCCACGTTGCTTGATTCATGGGTGGGGTCCACGGTTCGCTCTCGTCCACCGTGGATCGGCAAGACTATGCTCATGCACCGGGTGACGCAGCCGTGGCGTCGCCGACGATCTGCGCAGCCAATCCCGACGCGACACGCGGCAAGATCCGCATCGCTCATCCAACGGCCGGATTCACCCCGCTGGCTTCGGCGACGCTTCGCACTCCACGCCCCCACGCGTCACGCATCCAACGGTGCGCCCGAACTCAACGGTCTGATCTGGTCTCACCCTCAGTCAACGCTCACACGCGTCCGCACGTGATTCGATGGGGGTGCGGCGTCATCTCCGCCAGACGCTCAAATTTGAACAGCGCGGATCCGCGCCACCGATCTACTCACACCGCCGTTTAGATCTAAATCCAACGCCCACGGTACCGAGCCGTTTACTATTCACCCGCTACGCGGCACAATCTCACGCGTTCACTAACGATCCAACGGCTAAGACAAAAACATATCGCAGAAACTAGATCTAATCCAAGCCGTTCGCTCTAGATCTAACGATCAAGATCAACTAACGTGTAAACCTTAGGGTTAATCCAGACCGCCCATAACAGATCTAACGGCACAGATACAAACTAAATGTAACCAGAGAAGGGCGACGTGGCACGATCCTTACCCCTCCTTGCAGATCCGACGGTCAACGATGCTCGGAGTCCGGCGATGGCGTGCGGCGGTGCAAGCTTGCCGGAGATGAGGAAGACGACGTAGTCGACGGCGTTTCGGTGGTTCCCCGGCGAGAAGATCTAGCGCATTCGACGCGGCTTGACTCGGGCAGAGCACTGGTGACCTCGGCGACGGCGGAAATGGACCGACGGCGAAGCAAACGGCGGAGAAACGATGGCGGCGCGGAGGAACAACTACGGCGAGCTCTCCGTGGTCTCTAGAGCGCCTCGACAGCGTCGCGAGGAGTCAAAAGACGCAGCGAAAGGAGCTCGTCGACGCGCTACTCGGTGCACTTTAAGGGCCTCGACGTATGCGCTACTGAAGCGCGAACGAGCGGAAACGGTCGGCGGCATTAGCTCCGGTGATCTCGCGAAGACGACCGACGTGGCCCTCTCCCACCGCTCGTGCGGCGATGATCCGGCGCGCGCCGCGACGACATGGCTCACTCACGAGCATCCGATCGAGATCGAACGGCTCGGACCGGCGACGCTAGGGTTTCGCGCGTTGGGCCGACGACACGCACAATAATGGGCTCGGCCCATTATCGCTCAACCGATTTTAAAATCATTTCACATTTAAAATAATTCTAGAAATTCAATTAAATCATTTGGAGCTTTTAAAATAGCAGAAAAATTCTAGAAAAATTCCAAAAATTACTTTGAGATATTTGGAACTCAATTAAAATATTTGCAATAAAACTTTGCAAAAACTTTTCCATTATTCAATTGTTTTCAAGAAAAGCCCTATTTGAATAAGTCCAATTAAATTTAAATAAATTCCCCAAAAAAAATCACAAAAATAAAAATACTCCAAAATTTAAGTTAGAGCAAAAATTAGGGTGTTACACTTAGTAAGTAAAAGCAACATGTTTCATCAAGTTTTCATTTAAAGCTTTTAAGTTTTTCAGATTTCAATGAACATTAGCTTGATAAATGAACTTGGACATATCTAAGCTAGTGATTTTCTTCGAAAGATATAGCATGATGTATTTCACGAAGATTGAGTCAAATGCATAATAGACAAAGCTCATAAAACGGAAAATGCAGTCTAAATGCAATGCATGAACAGATTCCCAAACTCCCCCTCAACAATTGAATCAATTTTAAGCTCAAATCTGGTTAAAGTTGAGTTATTATCAAGATTAGGCATAAAGAAAACCCGAATGAACTCAATAATAACCAGAAAACCAGAATGAGGAGAAGAAATCGAGAAACTGCAAAACTGGATGGCTATAGAGCATAGAAAAGATATAAGAAACTCACTACAGCTTAGACTCACTCTTATCTTCCCAAATGACTGACATAGGGAAGTTGACTCTAGATCCCAACTAAAGAGTGCACACAGACCCTGTCTACCCAGGAGGTCCAAAACCTGCTAGACTTAAAAGACTTTGAGGGAACTCAACCTAGAGAGAAGAGAGAACAGCTAATCACGCATGATAGCAACCTAAAGCACAAGATAAGAGGTCCATGCGAGGCATGCCAGAAGTCTAAGTGAGCGAACTCAACTCAAGAAAATAAGCCCAAAGACACCCAGAAGAAGAAAAGAAAAGCTGGAAGAAAATATATAGTACATAATATACAAACCAGCTCCCCCTCAAGAAAAGCCGTATGGGCTCACGACTCCAAGCTCACTCCTCAAGGCAACAAACTTGGAGCTATCCAAAGGCTTGGTGAAGATATCGGCTAACTGGAGGTCACTCTCTACAAACTGAAGCGCGATATCTTCCTTCTCCACATGGTCTCTAAGGAAGTGATATCTAATATCAATGTGCTTGGTCCGAATGTTGCCTTTGGGTTTTTAGCAATGCAAATAGCTGAAGTGTTGTCACGAGAAAAGTGGCACACTCTCTATCTCTAACCCATAGTCCCGTAAGGTCGATCTCATCCAGAGCACTGCTCACACAGAATCGGTCGCAACAACATACTCGGCCTCGGTGGATCAGGCAACCCTGCATCGCTTCCTAGATGACCAAGAAACAAGAGAAGTGCCAATGAATTGGCAAGTGCCAGAAGTGCTCTTCCTATCTATCCTACAACCAAAGCAAAGTCGGCATCGGAAAAGGCTCTAAGAGATAGACAAGAAGAAGAAGAGTACCAAATACCATAATCGGTGGTAGCACGAAGGTACTCAAGATGCGCTTGATCGCTCAAGCGTGAGAGGCGCGAGGAGAAGCTTGAAATCGAGCGCACGCACACACAAATGAAATGTATGTCCGGCCTCGAGGCGGTGAGGTACAAGAGGAGCCGATCATGATCCAAACTCCTTTTGATCGCAGGCTCACCATCCTCATCGGGCTCGAGGACAGCAGATGGTGGCCATAGGAGTCATCACCGGCTTCCCATCGACATGTCGAGCGCCTCGGAGGTCACGGGTATATTTGCCTTGATGCAAGAAAGTACCCTCCCGAGTGCGCTTGATTTGGAAGCCAAGAAAGTAGCTCAACTCGCCCATCATACTCATCTCAAACTCTGTACTCATCACATCGTAAAACTAGAGACAAGAGAATGAGATGAGCTACCAAAAATGATATCGTCCACATAAATCGACAAGAAGAAAATGAGACTCATGGTGTCGATGAGCAGAGTTTTGTCTACTATGCCCATTTTAAAGTCATGGTGAGAAGATAAGACTTGAGCCTCTCATACCATGCTCTGGGGCTGCTTGAGTCCATCTGAGCTTTGGAAAGCTTGTATACATGACTCGAAACTTGGGGTTTTCAATCTCGGAGGTTGCTTGACATAAACCTCTTCCTCAATATAGCCATTGAGGAATGCACTCTTGACATCCATTTGATAAAGCTTGAGGCCTTTGGATGCAGAAAATGCAAGCATGATTCGGATAGCCTCTAGCCTAGCTACAGGAGCAAAGGTCTCCTCAAAGTCAAGACCCTCAACTTTGAGAAAAGCCTGTGCAACTAGTCTAGCCTTGTTTCTAATTACAACCCCATCCTCACTCTGCTTGTTTTTGAACACCCACTTGGTCTCAATGACATTATGACCAGATGGGGGCTTGACAAGTTGCCATACCTTGTTCCTCTCAAAGTTCTCAAGTTCCTCATGCATAGCATTAATCCACGACTCATCGGATAATGCATGAGAAACATCCTTCGGCTCAAAGGAGGCAACGAAGGCAGAGTGGAGGCAGAAGGAGGACAGACCCGTTCTTGAGCGTGTGACACGCTCGAGCAAATCGCCAATCATCTGATCGGAAGGATGACGTCTCGAATATGACGGGAGGTCCAAAGAATGAGTGGCCTCTACCTCTTGAACAGAAGAGGTAGGAACAGAGCCACTCGCTGAAGGAGAGTCGGAAAGCAAGGGCTGGTCTCCCTGAGGTGCAGAAATGGAAACAGGAGGCACCTCAGGTGAAGAGGGGACTGGATCGGTGGAACACCATCATCTCCATCATCCTTATCTTCTTCAAAGATGGTCTCAGAGGGATAAGAAGAGCTCAAACATCGTGTCTAGCTCTGGGCTAGCCTCATCAAAGGTCACATCACAGTCTCTATGATCCTATGCATCAACACTCCGCACTTATAGCTACGAGAAGAAGACGAGTAACCTAGAAAGATACCATTAGAAGAGCGAGACTCAAACTTATCTAGTTTACGAGACTTCAAGATAAAACACTTGCAACCGAAAATGCGAAAATGAGACACACTGGGCTTTCGCCCATACCTCAACTCATAAGAAGTGCGATGCAAATGTGCTCTCAAAAACACGCGATTAGAAACATGGCAAGCGAGCTATAGCCTCACCCAAAACTTCCTAGAGTCTTGTACTCATCTAGCATCGTCCTAGCCATCTCAACCAGTGTCCCGTTCTTCCTTTCCACTATGCCATTCTCACGAGGCGTGGGAGAAGAGAACCGATGCTCTAAACCGGACTCCACACAAAACTCTCAAAGTAGGAATTCTTGAACTCCGTGCCATTATCATCACAGATAGCTCGTAATGCACAGGGAGCTCAATAGACAACCCACCGACCAAACCCGAATGAGATCATGGTCGCTAACTCGAGTCAAATGATCAAAACCAATGTGACCAAGTCTCCTATGCGAGAAGGAGAGATCATGGGACTCGAAGCAATCAAACATCGAAGAGAGTCTCGGAAGAAGCGAGAAAAATCAGCACGAAAGACTCTCCCAAATCTAGAAATCCCAAGAACTAACCCTCCCGATGAATCAAGGATTCTCACAGGCATTACTCTTGAAGCTTACCTCGAAAGAGTCATCAATAAGTCGAGAAACAAAGAGCGGATTGTATTGCGACTTACTTACTAAGGCAACATCTTTAAGAATGAAATTTTGGTTAATGCGGATGGTACCTTTAGCAATGACTCTACGAAGAAGCATCCCAAAGTGATCAACTCATCACGGGGCTCGGACTAGGAAGAGAACCATCGAGAATCTCCGGTCATATGACGAGAACAACCGAGTCGACAATCCAAACATCTCGCTTCCCATTCGATTTAACTCGATCAAGACACAAGAGAGAGAGATGACTCAGTACTGGGATAGAGTGAAGACTTGGGAACCCAATACTGAACCACACGACGCCTCAGAGTACCAGCCACAGAAGAAGACTGGACTCGAGTGTCTCTCTGACGTTTAACTCTAACAAGATCGAGTAAATCTAGTAGATGATCTAGGAGTGGCAAACCGGTTGGCATGCCGTGGTGCAAAAGCCGAGCCAGCCCAGTGAGGCTTCCTAAATCTCCTACCAGAAAACACCTCATGCCGCTGATATCTACCTCGAAGGGAAAAACGAGGAATATCAAAAGGACGACAGAAAGACAGACTACGTACAGCTCCAAGACTAAAACTCGAAGAACCAGCATGAAAATCGAGTCCTGGATGCTGCCCAAAAACAGGCGGCTCTCTAACCTGTCTAGAAGCAGTGTGTGCCTTAGGAGCACTCAAAGTCTGGGGATGACCCTGAATACCCCTAAGAGCAGCAACACGCTCACGCCGAGTGATCTTAGCGCGCCTGAAGCAGAAATCTACTAGGTGACCATCCTTCTTACAGAAAGTGCATGTGTACTTCGCCTTGCTAGAGACAGAAGCAACAGGAGTAACACCCTTATGGTCAGAGGTCCTATGGACAACCCCAGCAGACCTAAACTTGGTGGTGCTCACACTGGGAGCTACCACAATCTCACCACTCTTGGAGCCGCGCACAATGGTGGGAGGATGCGCCCGAGCGTGCTCAAGGGATCAAATCCTAGACCTTGATTGAATCTACTAATCTTGGATTGGTCTAGAATAAGATTGAGCTTCTTCTTGCCTCCAACAAACTTCTCGAGAGTGCTCATAAGATACTGACAATCTCGAAAGAAAGAAGCACAAGAAGAACAGGGGGAAGAAGAAGAAGAAGAACCAGAAAGATGAGCTCTCTCAACACGTGCATTTTTCTCCCTCAGCACGGCTGCCTCAATCTTGAGGGCCTCACAAGAAACACAAGACGCATTTCTAATTCTATGAGCTTGGTCATCTAATTTCTTCCTAAGCTCGACATGGATTTTATCCAAGTCCCCCTCAATCACAGAACATCGCAAGCAACTTTCTTGTGACTTATCTAGTAAGTCCTTAGCAAGTTTAGCACACTTGACATTTAAGGATTCATTGTCAAGTTTTAGTTGCCTCTGACCCTCACATGAGTGGATCGGTTCCTTAGAAGCATGCATTTCAAGTTCATCGTTTCTAGAAGAAAGCTTCCTAAGGTGATCGCTCATGGCATCAATTTCGGCAAGCAATTTAGGGCAATTAGCACAAGAAGGAGTAGAGTGAGCATGAAGAAAACTAGCATCTACAGAATGAGTATCAACAGATTCATTGCTAGCATTCTTCAACCTAAGACTATCTAGTTCAGACAACACACTATCATGCATAGTCCTTAGGTTCTCTAACTCCACAAGCAAAGCATCACACAAAGTACAGTCATCAGTGACTCGGGAGGGAGAAGATCTAAGTGAAGCTAACTCCCGAGTCAAGGTACCTACTTCCTTTTTCTAACTCAGAACACCTCGACCTAGCCTTAGCATGAAACTTGCCTAATTTACGTAAGCGACATTTAATTAAATCGTAGGTGGGTACCTCGTCCGAGTCGCTGTACAGCTCGGAGTCGCTTACTTCAATGGCGCCTGCCATGAAGCACATGCCGGAGAAGTCATCTTTGCCCTTCACCTTCTCTTGCGGATCGTCCTCGCTTGCATCACTCCAGTTCTCGTGTCGAGAGCTCGATGTCGTCCAAAGTCTGGCGAGGACCCGTGAAAGAGCTTCTTATTCTTGGCAAAGTTGCGGTACTTCTTCTTCGCGGCTCACGAGTGGGGCCTTCTTGTTGCGGTTCTTGTCGGTGTGGTCGTTCTTGCCCGAACCGCCTTGTTCGTTTTGCCCTTCTCCAAATTGGGCGGTTGCTCGAGTGTGGTTGGGGCCACCACACTCAAACAGTGATCATCCCACTCTCTTCCTCTCTCTCACTCTCTTGTATGCATATGAAAATTTGCGAGCAAGAAGAGCAAGCTCATTTTCTGAAATTTTTCCGGTTGGTCATCGCTAGCTCGCAAAGGCGGAGAGAGAAAACCAACGAAAGAATCGAAAGAGAGGATCAATGGGATCGGTGACCAAAGCCATCGACTGAGATTTCGTCTTCCGCGAGACGACGTCGATCTCATGAGTCTTGAGGCGGGAATAAAGCCCGTCAAGAGTTAAGGTCGACAGGTCGGTGGTGTCCTTGATGGTGGTCACCTTCATCTCCCAAACACGAAGATCGAGCGCGGTCAAGAAATGTCGAGCATTATCCGAGTCAGGGTATATGCAACCGACCGCTCGGAGGTCGCTCAAAATTTTCGTAAACCGACCAAAGCACTCGTCAAGACTCTCACCAGCGTGTTGTTCAAACTTGTTGAACTCACGCTTGAATTGATCCTATCGAACCGTCTTGATTTAGGTAGTGCCCTCATGGTAAGCATCGAGGATCACCCAAATCTCATGAGCAGAACGAAGGTGAGAAATCCTATCGTACTCACTACGACTAAGGCCCTGTATGAGGATGTTCCTTGCCTTAGCATTTGCCTCAACATCAGCCATATTGACACCGTGGCGTTCTCATCGGCAGAACCTCATACGGAGCTTCACCTTCGCCATATCAGAAACCACAGGCGTGATGTACGACTCCATCCGAGATTTCCAAAAGGAAAATCAACTCCAGAGAAAATAGGAGGCTTGGTGGAATACTTGTCCATCGCCATGGCTCTTGAGACCGGTCAAGATCTAGAAAGAGCAGAACCGGCTCTGATACCAATTGAAGGATCGAAATAGGCGACTAGAGGGGGGGTGAATAGGAGCCAAATAAAATTTTCGAATAAACTCTCCCCCTAGATTTCAGACCACCAAAAGACCAGAAAGAAAGAACTGAACCATCGATCAAGCAATTTCATGAATGAGGCTCACCGCTTAAGGTCGGGTGAATAATAAAAACTGACCGGTCGTAGCTCGTCGGATGAACGATCTCGCGAATCGGTCGTCAGTACTAGTCGGATCAACAGTGCTCCCGACCTGCAGAGGTCGGATGAACAGTACTCGGGGTGAGCACTGGTCGGATGAACAGTACTCTCGACCTGCAGAGGTCGGATGAACAGTGCTCGGAGTGAATAGTGTTCGATGAACAGTGCTCCCGACTGCAGAGGTCAGATGAACAGTAAAATCAACGCGATAACAAAAACAGAAATCGATGTAACTTTTGATCGGCTGATCCCAAAACAGTGAAATTTGTGTGCACCTCTCTAAGGATGTCAGGAACCTATTTCAAACATCAATTGAAGGAATTGATACCAAGGTTCCGTCCCTTTTCAGTTTAACAAATGCAACACCAAAAAACAGAGTCACGAACACAGATCTCACCCCTAACTTGCTGGTGGGAGTTGATGGTCAGAAATCCTTGGATGACTCTCCACAAATCATAGCAAGTAAGTACACGAGGAAACAACCCTTCAAACAAATAGAAACACGATCTGAAGGCACTTTCTTCTACTAGGCATAAAAATTGGTTTCTTGCAAAACTGAATAGAAGAGGTTGTAGATTGCCTAGATGATTGGGATATGATCTACAGAAGATTCATCCAGCAATCTTTCATCCTTGGCAACAAGAACCAGAAGCCAATCAAGACTAAAGAACGCAAGTCACACGCTTACGCACTTTAAGAACACCATGATTTACAACTTGCAACAAGAACGCAAGGATTGCCTAGATGATTGAAAGCATCGAATCCAGAGAAGAGTTCATCAATCGTGAATTTCAACAAAGACTCAATAGCATATAGAAGGAGATGAGGCAAATCCAAATTACGTAAAGTAAATTGCAAGTAAGTAAAAGCAGAAATTAGATAACAGAATTTAAGTGCGTAATTTAAATACGTAAGGGAAATGAAACAAGAACATAAATGAAGAACATTTCATTTCTGGAAGGGAGGTTTACAAAGCCTCACAACAAAGTGGGCAAAACTCAAATAAGCAGCAAAAACCTCAGAACCTTTCCTGAGGGGAGGCTGCCCCTACCCCTCTATTTATAGTGACTTGGGATCAATTCCCACCTTTGGATGTCCCGCTTCAAACCTAAGCCAACATCCAAGAGCCGGATTTGATCCTTACAATCGCTACTCTCAACAACTCTCAACTACTCACGTACACTTTCTCACTGCTCAACCCCTCAGGGAGATACCCTCTCCTGCCTATGTATAGCGTGCTTGGACCACCTACCACCCTTGGATGAGCCTCTAAACCCTAGAGCACTCCATCAAAGGCTGAGATTTTACCCACTCACACAGCTATGCATGGGCTCACCCAAACCCAACAACACAACGGGTTTTGCACGCTTTTCAACTCACACTAACTTGACCCGCTACTCTATCTTCCCGACCGCGATCCAACGGTCCTCCTTGATCGAGCAGCTCAAGTTAGCATCTCATCCATTCCTTTGTCTTCTCGGCTTGCGGCTACTCCTGGCCTTAGTCATCTTTGGCGACACCTTGATCATCCGGGCCTCGGCTCTCCCACCTAGTCCCGATCCCCTTCGCCTCACCATGACCTAGCTCCAAAGTCCCGCAACCATCATAGACAAGGAAACCACATCACATAGCAATGTCCAACAACACATATCCATCTCAACAGACAGATATACACTACGACCACCACCAAACCCGACCACACGTGGTCCGACCATCGGTCTCCATCCCGACCACTGAGGTCTGCATTCCGGTCTCCGACTCAATCACTCGGAGTCTCAACCACTCGGTCGGACGACCCAACCACTCGAGTCGGACGACCCAACCACTGGGTCGACGACCGGTCTCCAACCGGCCAAAGCCCGACCACTCGGGTCGGACGACCCGACCACTGGGTCGGACGACCGGTCTCCAACCAGCCAAAGCCCGACCACTCGGCCGGACGACCCACCACTCGAGGTCGGACGACTGGTCTCCGACCAGCCAAAGCCTCGACCACTCGGTAGACCAACACTCAAATTGCTTCAAATCCAAATCAATTTAAAACAACACAAGCTCAAAACTCATCAATTACTCATCACACACAAGGATAGACCTCCACATGGTCTTTCAAGAAGTGTATCAACTTGATGCTCTTGCCCAATCATTGCCAGGACTTGAGCCACGGCTGAGGGTTCAGGAGATTGTTCTTCAGGAATAGCTTCACTTGGATTTTGGGTAAGTGGAGGTGACTCATGACGAACATTGCGTCGAGATGTTCTGGTAGCTGGATATTGTGGACTAGGTTGGATTGGAGTTGGAATACTGCCCCTTTTTGGTCGGGAACTTTGAGCAGCCTCATACTCCAATAACTTTCTTAAGGACCTTGTTTTAGGCATCCTGTAGTCAAGAGGAGACAGATATCTAGGTGAGATTCAGCTAGGCTACTAGGCAACGTTTCGTCCTTTAAAATCTTGTTAATCAGATTTTCTTGCTAATTAAGGGTTATCACGTCGTGAAGTAGTTAACCTAGTGTTAAGTATTCACGAGTGTATCCCGGAAAGCACTACCAAAAAGTTTTCAAGTACAGCACACAAATTAACCATGAACTAATATACGGGGGTTCTAAATAGCTTAGCCTATAATACTCTTATTCGTCCTATCAATACAAGTCTTCACAAGCGACATCCCTTCTCCTTAAGATTGTTGACGTAGAAATCGGAGCTTCCATTTGTCGAAGATTGATTTAAGGGAAGAGGAGTTTGTTTACAAAACAAAATGAACGTATGGGTAAGGGGAGAATCTTAGGAAAGAGGGAAGAACAGCAAAATCTACATTTTGGACATATGGTAACTTTTGGAATTAAGATTTTGAATTTGATTATTCTAAAGCTAGCGACCATTCTATCTAGGGTTTATCCTACGGTCAAGATAGCTCGATACCAATCAGGATTTACCCCCATTTTACATAAATGCAAAATGGAAATCTAATGTGCATTTCGTACTAGTCCCATGATCAGTAGCTAGTACGCACATACACGACAATTGGAATCACAACCATACAACAAAATTAATAAGCAGAAGCGTATACAAAGCAAACTTACAACTCAGAGATTACAACAGCAAAAGAAGCAAAGTCCTGCAGTGTGCCCATCCAACCCGCAGGCAACTGACCAGGCATAAACTCTAGAAAAAACACGATGAAGATAACCCGCAACCTGCGACGAAATAGGAAACTTCGAAGCTTCGCTAACTTATCCACCTAAAAACAACATATAAGAAAGGGTGAGTACTTTCGTACTCTGCAAGACTTGAGCAAAACCTATAATATATGCAGGCCATTTCAAAGGAGGCTATTACAGTTAATTTGCATAAAGCAGAATTGATACTATAAAATCAAGTTATTTGCAAACGAATTTAAAAGAGCAAGTTGACTGATATGAAATAAGTAAAGCATAAGTAATACTCACAACCCTTCGTGAGCAACGAATAATCCAGAAATGGAATCCAACAATGTCGATCCTTTGACATAAAACAAAAGCTGCTAAAACAAGCTCAAACCATAACCCATTTTAGAAAATACAAAGCATTTACCTCGTGCAAGTTCACCAAGTTTCCCATGACCGAGGGGACGGCTAATCGATTAGATTTACACTCTGCAGAGGTGTACAACTTTACCCACAAGTCATGACCTTTTCTTTTTGCCGCATGTTTCACGCACCTTTGGCGTATGGCCAGAATGTTCATGACGAAAACCTTTACATTATCTAATTTAACTTTGCACCAAAGACAAGGACGATAAGACCCATGCTATGATGGAAGAACTCAGAGCATAGAAATGTTGGAACTTCCCATAGACATGGCGTACACCGTTATATTGGTAAGTGTTGTTCCCAACACCTCGGTGTGGGCACCCCGTAGAGCAAACCTCGAAAGGAGAGCCCGTACTACTTCAGCCTACCAATGTGCAAAGTTAAACTAGATAACTTAATTGGTTTAAGGATGTCCCATACCAACACTTGTGGTTGTACGGATTATCTTGGATCATACAACACAAAGTTCGGTCCTTAATCCGACACGGGCGATACTCCACCCTACACTACATGCAAATCCGTCTGCACATCCGGCTATTACCAATAATCGCCCGCATCAAAACCATAGTTTTATTTTGGGTTTTTAATCAAAATACCCATAACCAACAGCTTCATTTCCAACACTTTCCATTTCTCAAGAAACAAGTTTTGATCTGATCATCATCCTCATTTGTTCTAAAAGCATGGCTAAGCATGTATAAAAGTAATCGCATATACCCATGATAACATTAAATAATGTCTAAGCTTAATCTATGGTTGTCAAGGTTCACAAGTCCATACTTATCAAGGAGGTTTCATGAGACAACAGGTATAACTACCAGTACCACAAAATAGCAATTTTACAAAAAGTAAACGCATGCATGAAACATTTTAATAAACACAATGCAAATTAAATACTGGGATCAAGATGGTCAAAGGAGGGTGCTTGCCTTGCTTATTGATTGCTTACAACGAAGACGAGGATATAGCCGACGGAGGAAGGGACATCGGATTCTACGCGTCGATCCATCGGAAATATAGCAAAAGCCAACTTTAATAAGGGTAAAAAGAAAACAGACAGAACACCAAATAAAGATTCATTGAAGAAAACAGGAATGCTTTAGGGTTTGGATTATGATTTTAAGATCTCATGACTTAGGTAAATACACATTCATATACTTTATGGCTTTTATGATGAGCAAAACATGGTTCCTTCTATAGGTTATCAAATCTTGACTTACTAATTCAAGAGGTTAAAATTATGAATTCTTGTATTTTTAACTTCGAATTATAGATGCTAAAATTATTTAGATTAATAGAATTAAAACATTAGCTAAAGGGGTTATGTGAATAGAACTTAATCTGAAGTGATATTACACAAGGAATGATTTTGAATAGGGCATATCTGTTAAGTTAGGTTACTAGACTTATTTATGGTTTTTAAGAAGGTTCTGGTGATACAAATATATATTAACTATGGATTTCATCATTATTGCCAAGTTGCTTATTCATATTATGAAGTTCATGAACCATAAAACTTAGGGTTATTTGGCTACTAGGATTTATATGCAAAACATAGTGAAATAAGATTATTTCTTCGGAATTGGATAGCATATACTTTGAAGAACATTTCTAAGCTGATTTCATACATTTTAGTGTTTAGATGAGACATTCTATTCATTGTTGAAAAAGCTTATATGATAATAAGGTTTATGTTATAAGGAATTGGAATAGAAGTGTAGTGAACAATTATCATTTACGGTTATAGCACTAGATGGATTCAGATGAATGTTAAGCTATAAACAAAATATTTTTTCAGAATATGATAGTCCATATCCTAAATATCATTTCTGAACTGATCTTCATTATATTAGCATTCAAAAGAGATATTCTACGGGTTGCTAAAAATGCTTAAGTGTTTCTATTATTTAGAAAACATAACACTTTAGGGTTATGTTACTAGACTCTTTTATATGCAAACCTTGACGAAATAATATTCTTTCTTCAGAGCATAGTAGCATGCACTTTATAGAGTATTTCTACGTTGTTTTCATAAATCTTTTCATTTGGATGAGATACTTTACAAGCTTCTGAAAAGGCTTAAGTGATCATTAGGGCCTAACAAGGACTTAAATTCAGATTAGCATAAACATAAGATATTTTTGTATAATCAGCAAGGGCACTATTTTTGAAGGTTATAGGAATTGGTTTCATCAAATTTGAAGTTAGTTTGAGGAAGTTATGACTATTTGAATCATACAAGCGTTGAAACTTCGACTACTAAACATTTATCGTTTTCTATGGTAAACCTTAAATATATTTTTTTTACACATCTGGGATCCTTGTGATTCCAGGAGTGTAGCAAAACTGGTTTGGTGATTATTTGAATTCATTTGATCCATATTTTAACTATGCAATTTTCAATGCAAGAGAAGCTTCTTTTGCTTACTTTTTAATACAAACTGAGTTCAACTCCAAATGTTTTTGCAGAAATGGGACATTTACAATCTCAGGGACATGTGAGAATAATTTCATGATTTTAGGAGCTATAGTTTGCATAGCTACTATATGTTACATAAAAGGGACTTTAAACAAACTTGATTGAAATAATTTGAACTGCAGTGATCATCTAAATTCTGTTACATATTCCAAACCCTTATGGCTTAATTCAAATTTAGAAACTTATTTCATCTTATTTGGACCTTCCTAGCAAAAGATACAAAGGGATGAACAAAATGTGCCAAAAAGGAAAACTAAAATGCAGCTTCTGGAATTTGAAGTCAAGACCTGAGGTTTCCAGCGAAGGTGCACAACCACTGAGCTACAAGTTTTTTGTGACAGAAAGGCCAGCGAATTAATTTGAGGCATCCTGCACGAGCAACCAAAAATGAAAGAAAAATCACGCATTCATTAGCTAACTGGGGTTCGAACTCTGAATCTCAGACTTGAATGCAGCGCTGCTAACCAACTCGGCTGGAGATGTTTCGTGGCAAAGTTGACTTACCAAAATTTTTGAGGTTCAATTGCAGTCTCTCTACAGATCCAAAACACGGGAGGACTAGGGCTCGCCGGCGCCGCTATTCCGGTGGGTCTCCGGCCGAAGCGACCACTCGGCGAGCACCAGGGCACCACTCCGCACCTGATAGAGGGGTCGATCGCCTCCGGAGACGACCGGAGCGGGCTGCCACCGTGGGCCAGCGGCGGAGACGGCAGGGGCTAGCCGGAGGCGGTGAAGAACTCGCCCCTAGAGAAGACCGGTTGGGAGAGCATCAGTAGCACGCATGGGTTCCATTTTTGCAGTCGGATGGATCGGGGACTTACCGAGGAGCTCCACCACCGCAGGCCGGCTTTGGGGAAGAAGGCGTGCAGCGGCGGCGGCGCTTCGGAGGGGAAGAACTGAAATCCAGGTGCGAGATGGGTTCAGGGATGCTCAAGGATACTGCAATTGCAAGGAATTCGAGGATAGCTCATCGGATTGGCTTGATCTTCCACCTTCCCTCTCTTCTTGCTTGCGACGGCAATGGCAGGGAAATGAAGCTCCAGCTTCTGGGCTTGGGATTGCCTGACTTCCTTGCTCTCCTCTGGTTTTGCGCTCACTGGAATGAAGCTCACTTGAAGAATGGGAGAGATGAATGCCTGAGTTTTGGTGAGGATGAATCAAATGGCTGGCTTTGCTTTGGCTTGTGCAAATGAATCAATGACTGGCTTTGGTGTGGAATTGCTCTGGCTTGTGCGCTGGTTTGGCTGTGTAAGGATGAAGTCTCTGGAATGAGTGAGGTGTCCCCTAGCACAGGAAAACAGAATGGCTCCAGTGTTGGACATGAAAACAGCTATCAACCAAGTCTACAAATTACGAAACTTTTTGAACATGGTCTACTGAGAGTGGTTAGCTTCCAGTAAAATTTTCGGACGAAAATAACGCATGGTTAATTAATAAAAATTCTGACACTGTGCATTGCTCAGAATTTTGATTTCGGATTTTGATTTAATTAAAGGCAAAAATATTATTATTTATTTTTAAAACTTTTTTTAGTCATTTGGATTGGGTTAATTATGTTTCTATAAAAATTTCAAGTCAAAATACGGCTTAATTATTTTACAAAAATTCTGACATTAAAATTCTCAGATTTTCAAAGCCTCTGTTTTTGAATTGTTATAAGGTCTAAACGACATGATAAATTCCTGAAATTTTTACCAGAGATAGTTTACGCCCTGTGGATGTCATGGTAATTTTTATAGCTCCAGAAAAGTTTTCAAAGATCTTCTAGTAACTTGACTTCTACTGTTTCTTGTCAAAAAGTATTGTCCTTCCTTTCATTTATTTATTTTTGTGTGAATAAAATTTTTACTTGTTGACTTTATTGAATTACCAACATGCATAGGATTTCATGGTAAATTTTTCTAACCTTTTATGTTTACCATTTCCCTTTTCCTATTCTCTTTTGTTTGATTTTCATTCAATACAAAAATTCAAGACAATTCCAATTAAAACAAATAATGCCAACAAAATTCAGAAATAAACATTTTCAAATTTAAAATATTTATTTTTATTTTATTGCATTTTTCAGGATGTTACAAAAAATTCGCTGTGGATCCGAGAATTATAAGTTTTGGATTGAATACAAACGAAAATGAATCCTTTCGGTAATAAGAGCCGCCGTCATAGCACTTGGTTTGTGAATCTTAATATCTATAATTTTCCTCTAAATAAGAACCGTTTGTGATGACAATTTTTCCAGACGGTTCTCAAATCGTCTGTGATATTTCTTTTTATCACTGATACTTTATTAGATAGTTCATTAAATCATCTGAGATGATAATTTTGAACCGGCTATAATGAGATATTCTGTAGGAGCGAGGGTTCCATGGACGGCGAACCATAACATTGACCTTCTACTGGGGCACGTCCGTCACGATCCTCTTCGACGGCTGACGCACATCCGCATGGCCGGGGTACCTCCTCTCCCTCCTCGCGGTCCTCCTAACCGCCGTGCTCTACCAGTACCTCGACGCACTCCGTGTCGACCTCATGGTTCGCGTGGCCGTCTCCTCCAAGCCCTCCCCCACGGCCGGCGCACGAGCTTTGATAGTTGCCTCCGGCGCGAGTGGTGACAGTGACCAGCGCTGGACGGTGGCGCCGTGGCCTGCCGCGCCTGCGCTGTTCGGCTTGAGCTTTGCGGCCGAGTACCTCCTGATGCTGTCCGTCAAATCGTTCAAAGGCGGTGTGTTCATGGTGGGACTCGTGGCCGGGCACCTCATGTTCCGCGGCTTGGAGGAGGATGGCGTCGTGCCCGAGCTTGACAGCCCTTGCGCCTGCGCGTAGCGATGGTACATGGACATGGTACGGCCGGCTTGCCCTTACGATTTGGCTTCTAGCTGTTGGAAATAATCTTTGTTGCTTAGTAATTTGAGTCAACTCTGTTGTTGTCGGCTAGGAAAAGTAGTCCAGTTCGTTTTGGTTTGTCTTAGTTTCGGTTTCATCCGAACTAACTCCAGAGTCTTTAGTTTCATCAGAGTTTGGTTTGTTTAGAGTCTGTTTCAGGTAAGATGTTATCTGAACTAACACCGGTGTCGGTTTCCGTCTAAAGTATACAGAGTCTGCGTTAGTCTGTTTTGGTGCCGGATTAGTAATAGGGTTTAACCCGGCTAATCTTTGAAGAGTCCGTCTCGTGTCAAAAGAGTTAAGCAATCCGGATTGGAAAATTGTAACAGAATTCAGTTTAGGCTTGTAATCTCTAACTTGTATAAGTATTAAGGAAGAAAATCAGAAAAGGCTGCGGGAAGTTTTTGCAGCATCAAAAAAACTCTGAGCTGTGTTTGCTGTTCTTCTTGCCGTTTTCTACTTCCTGTATTGCGTTGCTGTTCTCTGTCTTGCAGAGAATAGAACCTGAGAATACAGAGGGAGAGATCGTTTTTCTCAGGAGTCTTCCGACAATAATGTGAGGAGTATTTTCGGTAGTACTGGGAATCAATCTATCGGCACAGAGATAAATTGTGTTGATTCAGAGAAGCGTTCAGACAACACGCTGTGAAGATTTCCAACACTAGCTTCTCGTTTGTTTCCTGCAGCTGCGTGCCTGTTTCTAAAATCTAAATTGTGTGACAACAATAAACAATGTCTAAGGGTGCGTTTGGTTGGGTGAACGAGGTTGAATGGGATGAGATCGTACAGGATGGATGGGATGATCTTAGATGAGATGGTACAGGGAGGGTGTTTGGTTGTCTGAATGGAATAATACATGAGTTTGTTTGGTTGCTTGGATGGAATGGTACAGGATGGTGCGAGATGATGTTTGGTTGGATGGATGAGGTTAGTATGGTAAACTTTATCACTAGTGGTACAGGATGGTACAGAATGGTTCAACCAATTTGGAGGTACGGGATGGTACAGCATATTTGAAGAATATTCCTAGAATCTGTACCACTCCGTCCCGTACGAGATGGTTCCATACACTCAACCAAACGCATGTATCAAAATCTATCCTGAACCATCCTGTACAGGTTCCTCCTCGTTCACCCAACCAAACGCACCCTAAATTTCCTTGAAATTTCGTGTGTTGTGTCATGTGTGGTGTGCTCTGAAGGAGCAAAGAAAATCGTAGAAAATTTTGTTGCATCCAAATTCGACGATTTCTGGGAGCGGAGGGCTAACATCTTCTGGATGATTGGTATCATTTTTGGATATGTATATTGCCAATTTGAAGTTATGTTTTACCCTTAGACCTTACTCCCTCTGCTCTTTTCTACTTGATGTCCCAGAATCCGTGGCGCCGTCAAACTTCCTAAATTTTGACCACCAATTTGTTTCAAACTATATATGTAGATTGGCTATATGAAAACCATATTATTTTAATCATCGTTAAAAATACTTTTATAATATTATAATTTTAGAAGCATATAATAATATAGAGTTATAAAAAGTAACAACCAAAGTCGTATTTTAAAACGTGAAAAACAAAAAACATCAAGTACAAAAAGAAGGTGCAGTATATATCTTCTGTAGCCGTATGGAATTTGGGTGATGTACCATTTTAGCATCGATCCCCTATAGTGTTTATTATCACCGTTGTGCCCCTTTCTTTTCTTGATTTGTGTTTTCCACGTTAGATGTGTCTTTTGTGTTCTTGATTGTTTCTTTGTTCAGCTATGTGTTTTCAATTAAATAAACTCAAACTTCGAATATGTAACTTTTCTGGATGACCTAACTATAAAATAATCCTACATAATTAACTAGGTCTTACATATGTGAGGTTGGACGCTCTTACGTTGCATTAACATTTTATGATATTAACTTTCCCTATTAGCTCACTTGTTGACTTTAAAATTGGTGTTGTTATGTATCATAAAAAAGTTTCAACCTCACATGTATAAGACCCAGGTCCTATAGGATTATTTTTCGATCAAGATAGGTGGTAATCTACAGTGGACCTATTCATAGCGTATGGGTTAATTATCAGTAAAAAAGAAAGAACGAAGATGAAGCAATTGCTTTGGACCTTTTCACTCCAAAAAAAAAATCGATTCTGCCATTTGTAAGCTGTTTGATTCTTTATTGATAAGTCGATTTTCTAGGCATTTGGATTAGCTTTGACATGTATGTCTGATTCTTATATATTTTGATCCAGTGGTTATAAAAGGTGACTTCTTCCGTCGACGATCAGGATCGCCCGTGAGAAGAGGGAAGGAGTGATGTGGGAGCAAGGCCTAAGACCGTGCCTGCCCAAAGAAGGGGGTGCGGTCGCCGCTTTGAGAGAGAGAGAGAGAGAGAAAGAGGGAGACTGACACGAGAGATTATACTGGTTCGAGCCTCCGGCACGGGTAATAGCTCTACTCAGTCTTGCCCGGAGGCAGAAGGTGGAAGATGATGCACTGTTGTTGAATACAGGAGGCACTCGAGCTCGAGCGAGCACCAGCTTGAGCGTGATGTATGTCGCCTCTCCCTTCTCCCACGCAGGGGGAAGGTCCTTATACCTCTACTGCTTAATCTGTTACAGAAAACGGCCTGGCGAGATTCTGGGGTGTATGGCGCCAGGCGCCAGATCTGAACATGATACGCAATGAAGTATGGCGGTAACGGCGCTGGAAACCGTCGCCTACGTTCGCCTTAACTCTATTTTTTAAGGCACCTCCTTCACTCGGTAACCGTCGGTTCCTGCAATCCAATCAAGTCCTCCGAGCCCGACCTCGATGGCAAACTGGGTCTTTGGTCAAGTGAGCTCGGGCCCAGTGGGCCATTGTCTGTGCGGGGTAACCAGTCCCCGACAGCTTGCCCGTGAGGCTCAAGCAGTGGTCCTGAAGCTAGGGATGACCTTGAGTCTGATGACCTGGAGAAGGGGACGGCTCCCCGACCGGGCTTGGAAATACTCAAGCTCGAGCCCGGGTCTGGACCGCGCGGAGGTCCATGGCACGGTCGAGCCCGGAAACACTCGGACTTCGACGCCGCGGTCTTTGGGCGGAGAAATTGGGGGAGTAACTCACGGCGCTTTGAATGCCGTCGCAGGAACCGCGACGCTCCTTTTGAGGCGTAACTGGCGCTAGCTTCGACGATCGGGCCCTTTAAATCTCAAACCGTTGCCTTCCTTAGAGGATTCCCCCAAATCTTTTTTGCCCTGAACCCTAACGCTCCTCTGCCTTCCAGACTCCCCCTTGCAATCTTCCTTCATCGACCAAGCCCTATCCAAAGCTCATGGCTAAGTTTGGAAAAAGCACGATGACCCTAGAGCGGATGAGGGAGCTCGAGACGCTGGGAATGCTAGACCCGATGACATGGCAGCTGCCGGGCGATGAGGTCGAGCTACAACCCCGGGCGGATAAGCTCGTCAGCATCGAGCAGTACAAGCTCTTCGAACTGCGGACGCCGGAGAGCAACTTCATAGCGGCTGTTCTCGCGCAATGCGAGATCCAGTTGGTCAACCTGGTGCCCAACTCTATCCTCCTCCTTTCCATATTTTTCCATCTGTGCGAGGGGTTCTTGGGAATCCTTCCAACCCCTTCCCTCTTCTTCCGCTTCTATTCTCTGTTTCGCACCGTGAAGGACCCCGTGGTCGGGTGTCTCTACTTCTGGCTGCGGACGGGGCTTCCTTGCTCCTACCCCCAGATCCACGCTCGAGACTCCCTTGGTCCATGGACCGAGAGGTGGTTCTACCTGAAGAGGGGCGAGGACGGCGCTCTTGCGTTCAACGGAACTCCTGTCGACGGCAAGCGCCAGACCCCTTACTCCGATGACCTGGTGACAGACCAAGAGGCCATCGCAGCCATCCACATCTGCTCGACACGTGACCTCACCGGCCAGGCCATCGCCTACGACTTCTTGCAGAGCCGGGTGTTCCCTCTGCGAAAGAGGGAGCACCTGTTCTTAGAGATCAAGGGGGAAGACGACCGTACCAGGAAGGTCCAAGCGGTAAGCATTCTCGAGTTAGAATACATTGGAGTCCGGCTGAGCTATTATTAATAGCTCCATCTTCCCCAGTAATCCCACTGGAGACCTGGCTGTCAGCGAGGATGTTCGAGATGTTTGGGAAGGCGACATTCAATTATGCCACAGACGACCATATTCCCAAGAACATATTGAGGCGGAGCAGCGAGGTAACACATTTCTTGTCAAGGTCGAGCTCGGGAGTGCTCAAGCTCGTACTGACATCTACTCGTAATTGCAGGTCAATATGGATCTCTTTGATACAGCGAGGCGAATGCTGCCACTGCTTGGAGCGAACAAAGACAAGAAGGTGGGCAAGAGGCCGGCCCCTAACACCTCAAGTAGCGGCGCCCCGAAGAAGGAGCACATCAAGTTGGGTGATCGCACAGTGGTAAGCCATCTCGGTCGAGCCTGGCAATGCTCGAGCTCAATCTCCCAGTTGTTGTCGTCCCTGACCTCCCCTCATCTCTTACAGCAACAAAAGTCAGCGGCCGCCGCAAGGACCTCGGGCACGGGGGCGGCACCGAAGTCCCCATTGATGGGCGCTAGAACAGCCGCCGTGGGGAGCTCGGAGCCCCCACAGGTTGCGAGGTCACCATCGCAGGGTGTCCGGAGAGGGGACACCCCTGCCGCCGTGGCGGAGGCGGGGAACCAAGACCCCAGCGTCCCTCCACGAGATGAAGGCCCGTGGTCCAAGTACGCGTGATCCTTATCTCCTTTAGATCGTAGCGTAGGTTCCCTCCTTTCCTTTGCTTAGCAGTTTTCCCTATCATAGACCTCGAGTGCTCACTCACGCTCATCGCATCATCGGGAGCGTCTCGATCGCTTTGAGCGCCGTAACACCCGGGGTGCGGCGGTGGTAGCATCTGCTCGCCGACGGCCATTGACCATGGTCATTGTCCAAGGCGAGTCCGAGGACGAGGACGACTTCCTCCTGGTCCGCCCTCGCCCGCGGCAAGCCTAGGTCACCGTGATGCCCACGGGAGGGAGCCCGGCCAGCGGGTCCAAGCAAGGCCCCACCAGGACGGACGTCGACTCGATCGAGGCTGCCGCAGGAGGTGGAGCCAAAGGCATCTCGGCCGTCGAAATCCGGGCCACCGGGACCGACGGGGACGAGCCCGAGGTCAAGGCCGCTACGATCGGCAAGGTTGAGGCTTCTGAGGGAGCGATCGAGGCTCCGACTGCTACGATTGTTTCTGAGATTCCCGCGGAAGAGCCAAGTAGGGCAGCACTTCGTGTCCCCACGTGTCGTAATGCATTCTTCCGATTTCAACTTTTCGCTGCTTTCCCTAGGGATCTTGATCTCCACAACCGAGCTGAGGCCCAGATCGGTCGGGGAGGCCCAGGTCGAGGCTTCGATAGGCGGGACCAAATCCGCGCTGGTGGGAGCCAATGTAGCTACCTCGTCCTCGGCAGGGTGCCGCGACAAGTTGGACGCGACTGAAACGGGCAACAGGGCCGTCGGGCCTCGCCATCGCGAGTTCTAGGACCGGCTCAGTCAAGTGAGTAAGCTCGTACCCATCCGTCTTCTTAATTGTCGCATGACTTCCCTTGGATTTCGCATGCGGTGAGCCAAATCACCCAGGGGCTCCAAGGTCTGCACGGGCACACCGTCGAGCTAAAGGCAGTCCTCGACGTGGTGTCGAAGCGAGAGGCCCACATCGCCCGCCTCAAGGAGACCTTGCTGATCGAGCAGGAGGAGACGGAGCAGAGGACGGCGGTTCACGTCATTGAGCTCGCCCAAGCCGCTGCTACCGAGCGTGAGAATGCTGCCGAGGCCCTCGAAGTCGAGCGTGTGAAGGCGGCCAATGTCGGGACCCAGATTTGCAAATCCGAAACCCTCTGTGTATACTGCACTAGTCCAGGATCACGCTAGTGCACACAGTGGAAACATAGATGAAATATCATTCCATACAACGAATTAACTAAGAAGAAGCAAATTATTATTGAATAAAGCAAACGACCTTATGGTCAATGTTTACACCATTATGCCTTAAGGGCTTAAGAAACAAATACTATTGCAGCGGAAAAGATAACATGAGCCATTCGACATGCCACAAGCAATCGTCTGGAGAACGCATTCCTAATCCACGTAGTCTTCATAGAATTCCTCCTCATGATACTCAGCATTTCCTGATCCTTCCTCAGCAACTGATCAACAAGGGCAAAAAGCCGTGAGTACAAAGGTACTCAGCAAGCCGTAGGGAATTGATGCAATATATTCATGCACGGCTTGACAAGGATGGCTATATGGTTCATTTGCAGAAAGCAATAACTTGAATTGAAATACAATAAATAAATTGAAAGCATATTTATGAAAAGATAAGTAAATAACTGGTAGATCAATGGTAGACAACATGAATGTAATGGCGAGGCATCACCCTACACCATCTAAAACAAGTATCAACCAATAAATTTAATAAAGATTAACTTTAGACAACAAAACAACGGTGAACTCCCGTTCACATCCCAACAATTCCACATTCCACATTTCATAAAACACTCTATACCCCGTGTGAAATTCCCGGGCTTGTCCATGACAGCGACGCGGCTATTCGAATAGTTTTACACTCTGCAGAGGTTGTACTTCTTTACCCACAAGACATGATCGGCTCTTGTTGCCATGCGCAATAAGCACACTTCCTTTGGTGTGTTGGCAGAGAGATCATGACAAAACCTTTACAATGCACTGTCTAAACTCTGTACTGCCCGCTAAGGTTTCGCCCCTTAGGGCCCCCTCTTGCGCCTTGCGAATCTACCCGTCCATCCCGGAACCCACACCACCAACTGGCAGTACTCAAGGCTAGACATTGCAAATTAATCAGCTAGGTCTGTCCCATTCCAGACATGTGGTAGTACGGTTAGGCCCAGTTCAATGGCGCACAAGATTAAGTCCTTAAGTTGTCTCAGGCAAGACATTCACATCCCAATGTGCTAGAAAGCACCCCCTTTACTGCACGATCACTTGCCCGAGGGAAAACAATTCGTTCAATCAAGACCAATGGCAAACCCCGCCATGGTACAACAAATTTTACAACAGTGGCTAACAGCCACGATTCAATATCTCATTAAGTCAAGATTAACATTCTTCAACATGTGACATGAATCCCAACGTATATCTAAGCATGTCTAAGCATAGTTACGTAACCCAATGTTGGTATAATGATTATGTCCAACTAGTATTGTCCCAACCTAGGTTTAACAATGAATACATGGCATCCCAAATAATCAAGGTGGCATAATGTCAGCTAGGTATACATCTACTCCCATTAAATAAGCATTGATACACAAAATAGCATGCAATTGTATAAAAGTAAATTACTTTTGCAAACATAGGATGAATATGATCAAAGGTTACGACTTGCCTTGCTGATCTAGTGCTGAGTCTTGGTCTTCGAAGTCTTCGTTCGCTCCCTCGGAATTAGCGTCTACCGGAAAAGAAGCAACGAAACCAAATAAATACAAAACAGAGACTCAAACAAACTCAAAACTGAAAATAAATGGCTCTGGAAGATAGATCTTGATTTTAGAAAAATTTAGAAACTTGAATCGCCTCAATCGGAGTTCGTATGAGGGAGAACGAGCTTCTGGAAAATTAAATCACAGAAAAAGGCTGAAAATCAGAAATTTAGAATTTCTGGATTTATTTTTGTACGGAAAAAGGATTTATTGCGCAATCGCTGACGTCAGCCGGCTCTCGGTGGACTCGGTCCACGGCGCGGGCTCGGTTCACCGTGCACCCGGTGCACGGCTGACGTCGGCGCTTGCGTCGGCAAACGGCTGAGGTGGCGGTACGCGGACACCCGGCGGCGGCCGACACGGCCGACGTGGTTGTCCACGCGCCGCGCGATCCGATGGCGACACAGATCGAAGCGGCGGGGGCGCAAGGCTCGGGCGGTGAGACGTGGCGGATCCGAGATGTCCAGCGGTCGGGTCGGTGGCTACGATTCGGTGAAGGAGGACGGCGGCGAGGGGCGCGGGGCTTACGGAGGCGAAGAAGGAGACGCGCCAGCGGCGAGGACGCGACGGTTCGGACCGGGACAAGGCGGATCGGAAGAGGCGACGCGGCAAGGCGAAGAGGCCAACGACGGCGGCGAGACGCACCGGGCGCGAAGAACATCGCGGCGGAAGGTTTCAAAGACGGCGAGGAACTTCGGCGAGGTCGCAATGACGGTCGGCGAGATCTTGGGCGACGCAAGATGGGGCGGCAGTGCGGCGGAAAACGGCGGACCTCGGCGAAGTGCGTGTTGCATTTATAGCCCTCGGGAGGCGTGCCCGACCCGAAAACCAAGAGCGGCGACGTGCGGCGCGAGGACTCCAGCGGCGGTTAGGGTTTCGGCTGGCGGCCGCGACGTGGCCGTATCTCAACCGTCCACGTGTCGTCCATCCGACGGCGGTGGCGCGTGAAATTCGGGCCGGGTTGGCGGCTCTTGCGGTGGGTTGGCGGCGGGCGGGTGATACGGGCCGGCGGAGATTCGGCCCGAGAGGCTTTTGGAAAATAAAATCATTTTCTGATTTAAGATAAATCCAGAAATTCAAATAAATACGAATAAATTCAAATAAATAGCAAATAAATTCAGAAAAATCCCCAAAAATACAAAAAAATTCCTTGGAGCACAATGAACCCAACTAAAACTGAAATTCTTTAGTTTGATGAATAGTTTAGCCAAATTAAATCGTTTCACTATTTAGAAATTCAAATTAAGCTAGACTTAATTCCAAAAAATGCAAATGGTTTAATTTTGAAATCAACATTCCAAAACTCAAATTTTGGGATGTTACAAACCTCCCCCCTTAAATGGAATCTCGACCCCGAGATTCAGCCAGCTAGAGAATAGGTGGGAAACTCGACTTGAGATCTCTTCTCGCTCCCAAGTTGCTTCCTCTTCTGAATGATTGCTCCACTGGACCTTGCAAAAACGGATGATCTTGCTTCTCGTGATACGCTCTGCTATATCCAAAATTTTCACTGGTTGCTCTTGTAGGTAAGATCCTCTTGCAAATCAATAGCTTCGAATGGCATCTGTTCCTCTGGCACACGCAGGCATTTCTTCAACTGAGATACATGGAACACATCATGGATTCCGGCAAAAGACTGAGGCAATTCTAACTTGTAGGCAACCTCTCCTCTTCGTTCCAAGATTTTGAATGGTCCCACATATCTAGGGGCAAGCTTTCCTTTTACTTGAAATCTCTTAACTCCTTTGAGAGGGGTGACTCTGAGGTAAACATAATCATTGGGCTCGAAACTCAAATCTCTGCGACGATTATCTGCATAACTCTTCTGTCTGCTTTGAGCGATCTTTAAACGGTCTCGAATTAACTGGACTTGCTCTTCGGTTTCTTGCAGTATGGCAGGACCAAACAGTTGTCTTTCTCCCGACTCCTTCCAGTTGAGAGGGGTTCTGCACTTTCTTCCATATAAGGCTTCAAAAGGCGACATTTGCAAACTGGCTTGATAACTATTGTTGTACGAAAACTCGGCATAGGGCAAACACTTGTCCCACTTGGCACCATAAGTTAAGGCACAAGCCCTTAACATATCCTCAAGAATCTGATTCACACGCTCAGTCTGTCCATCGGTTTGAGGGTGATAGGCAGTACTGAACCTGAGGTGAGTTCCATGGCTTCGTGCAGACTCTGCCAAAAACGAGAAGTGAACTGGGTTCCTCTATCAGACACTATCTTCTTAGGCACTCCGTGAAGACTGACGATCCTTGACATATATAACTCTGTTAATTTATCTCCTGCATAGGTAGTCTTAACTGGAATGAAGTGAGCTACCTTAGTCAATCGATCCACTATTACCCGGATCGAGTCATAACTCGCTTGGGTCTTAGGAAATCCGTAATGAAATCCATACCAATTTCTTCCCACTTCCATTCTGGAATCTTCAATGGCTGCAGCAATCCTGCTGGCCTTTGATGCTCTGCCTTGACCTTCTGGCAGACATCACAAAGTGCAACATACTCTGCAACCTCACGCTTCATACTAGGCCACCAATACCTTTCCTTGAGGTCTTGATACATCTTGATACTTCCAGGATGAATGGAGTATAAAGTCTCATGCGCTTCCTTGAGAATCAACTCCTAAAGCTCTTTCTGATCTGGTACGCAAATACGCTTCTCATACCAAATAGTACCTTGTTCATCTTCAGTGAAACTTGGGGCTTTTCCTTTCTTCATATTGCTCTTAATCTCCTTGATATCGGTATCATCAACCTGTGCTTCTCGAATCTGATCTTCCAACGTAGGGCGACTTCCAAAGTAGCTAAATATCCTTCCTGAATCAATTCCAAACTAAGCTTCAAATTCCTTATAGAGGGTGGTGACTTTCCTTAATCATCGAGTATTGCGAGCTCTTTCTACTCAAAGCATCGGCTCGACATTGGCCTTGCACGGATGATAATGAATCCCAATGTCATAGTCCTTGATCAATTCCAACCATCTTCTTTGTCTCATATTGAGGTCACTTGGGTAAAGATATACTTCAAACTCTTATGATCGATATAAACCTCACAACGATTACCAATGAGATAGTGATGCCAAATCTTTAAAGCGCACACTCACGTTGCTAATTCCAAATCATGGGTAGGATAGTTGACTTCATGTGGCCTTAGTTGTCGCAAGCATACGCTACAACCTTTTTATCTTGCATTAGCACACAACCGAGTCCTTGTCGGGATGCATCACAGAATATCTCAAAATCCTTCCTATTATCTGGCAAGATAAGCACTGGGGCAGTTGTCAAACACTTCTTTAACTCTTGAAAACCTTGCTCACACTCTGGTGTCCAAACAAATTTCTTCTCCTTCTTTAAGAGTTGAGTGAGCGGTCTAGCTTTTCTAGAAAACCCTTCTATGAAACGGCGATAATATCCCGCCATTCCAAGAAATCTTCGGATTTGGGGTACCGTCTTGGGTGACTCCCAACTTAGCACATCTCGTACCTTACTAGGGTCAACAGCGACTCCTTCTCCTGATATGACATGTCCTAGGAAAGCAACTTCTTTCATCCAGAACTCGCATTTACTGAACTTCGCATAAAGCTGATTCTCTCTTAGCTTCGTTAAAATTTGGCGCAAGTGATCCTCATGATCTTCCTCACTTTTGGAGTAGATCAGAATGTCATCAATGAAAACCACAACCAACTTATCCAAATATTCCATGAATACCTTATTCATCATGGTCATGAAGTAGGCAGGGGCATTGGTCAATCCAAAAGACATCACGGTATACTCATACTGTCCATACCGAGTAACAAAAGCTGTTTTGGGTATATCCTCTTGACGAATCTTCAACTGGTGGTAACCTGATCTTAAGTCAATCTTCGAGAACACTCCGGCTCCTTGAAGTTGGTCAAACAAATCATCGATTCTTGGCAGAGGGTACTTATTCTTGATGGTGACCTCATTGAGTGAGCGATAATCCACACACATTCTCTGAGTTCCATCTTTCTTTTCAACTAAAAGAACTGGCGCTCCCCATGGCGAAGAACTTGGTCGAACAAAACCTTGATCTTGCAGCTCTTTGATCTGTCTCTTTACTTCGGCTAACTCATTAGCAGGCATCCTATAAGGTCTCTTGGAAATGGGTGGCGTTCCAGGAACTAGTTCTATCAAGAACTCTATATCTCGATCCGGTGGCATCCCAGGCAACTCATCCTGAAACACATTAGGAAATTCTCTAACAACTGGCACATCTTCCAACTTATTCCCTTAGCACTGCAAACTTTTATTCCTTCCAACTTCTCTGCAATTGGAAATTTTAACTTAGCTCCATTTGGATCGGCGTAGATCCCAAATTAAAACGGATTTGGTGTCAAAGCTTGCTTCCTTAGGCAATTGTTGACATAATGCCCACTTCAAGGCGATTAAAACAAATGACTCATGCGGTGGGTTATTAGTCCTCTGAGGTGGATTACTGTTGGTGTTGAAGTTGCGATTTTCCAAGGAGCTAGGCAAGGTCTTTGGTGCGGGGTTCAATGCATTCGGAGAGTGAAACGAGCGGTACGTTGAGCATTGGTTCTGCTTGGTTCAACACGTTTGCTAGGCAAGCTGCAATCGTTATCTTGATTCATCATGTTGTTTATGTTCTGCATCATTGTGTTCATTAGCTGAGTCTGAGCGGCCAGAAAATGTCCCATGTTCTGATCTGTCACTGTTGGGGGTGGCGGTGGAGCATTTGGACTTGGGGTTGGTGCTAGCACTGGCATCCATAGACGAACTGCGATCGGCTCCAGAACAATGGCAAGATGGTTGATACTCACTCCGAAGTAGATCCAAGGGTTTGATAGGTAAGAGGGAAAAGAAATAGATAAGTGGTAAGACCATCTAGGGGAGAAGGTAATACCCAGGGACAAAAGGACACAGCCGAAAAGGCTACAATTTAAAGAGGCAAATAAAGCTTTCAACTTGAGGTATGGTTGCAACACCATGCTTGGGGCAAGTGTACAACATACCAGCACACAAGCAAAGAAAATCTTAGTATACGCAGACTAAACGTAGCTAAACTGAAAAGGGAAAACATGCTCAAACATCGTTGAGCACCAAAAACCTATCTTATATGGTAGTCTTCTAGGCAAACTCTGGAAGACTAGATCATCAACTTCCTTGATTTGATTCCTTGCAGAAGACTCGAGGCTTTGAGAAATTTCATGAGATAATATCAATTTAAATTTCGAAAATATGTTTCAGCAAAGGAGAGGAATAGGAACCTAAGGATAAGACGAGAGGAGACGAAAACTATTAAGTACCAATTTGTTGGTTTAATTTAGAAAATAATTTTGAAGACCATGCTAACTAGGATAGCGACCTATAGTCGATATGGCTCTGATACCATCTCTGTCGGGACCCGGATTTGCAAATCCAAACCCTCGTATATCTTGCACTAGTCCAGGATCACGCTAGTGCACACAGTGGAAACATAGATGAAATATCATTCCATACAACGAATTAACTAAGAAGAAGCAAATTATTATTGAATAAATCAAACGACCTTATGGTCAATGTTTACACCATTATACCTTAAGGGCTTAAGAAACAAATACTATTGCAGCGGAAAAGATAACTTGAGCCATTCGACATTCGACATGCCACAGGCAATCGTCTGGGGAACGCATTCCTAATCCACGTAGTCTTCATAGAATTCCTCCTCATGATACTCAAGATTTCGATCCTTCCTCGAGAATCGATCAACAAGGGCATAAAGCCGTGAGTACAAAGGTACTCAGCAAGCCGTAGGGAATTGATGCAATATATTCATGCACGGCTTGACAAGGATGGCTATATGGTTCATTTGCAGAAAGCAATAACTTGAATTGAAATACAATAAATAAATTGAAAGCATATTTATGAAAATATAAGTAAATAACTGGTAGATCAATGGTAGACAACATGAACAGAATGGCGAGGCATCACCCTACACCATCTAAAGCAAGTATCAACCAATAAATTTAACAGTATTAACTTTAGACAACAAAACAACAGTGAACTCCCCCGTTCACATCCCAACAATTCCACATTCCACATTTCATAAAACACTCTATACCCCGTGTGAAATTCCCGGGCTTGTCCATGACAGCGGACGCGGCTATTCGAATAGTTTTACACTCTGCAGAGGTTGTACTTCTTTACCCACAAGACATGATCGGCTCTTGTTGCCATGCGCAATAAGCACACTTCCTTTGGTGTGTTGGCAGAGAGATCATGACAAAACCTTTACAATGCCTTGTCTAAACTCGATCTTGCCGCTAAGGTTTCGCCCCTTAGGGCCCCTCTTGCGCCTTGCGAATCTACCCGTCCATCCGGAACCCACACCACCAACTGGCGAGACTCAAGGCTAGACATTGCAAATTAATCAGCTAGGTCTGTCCCATTCCGGACATGTGGTAGTGCAGTTAGGCCCAGTTCAATGGCGCACAAGATTAAGTCCTTAAGTTGTCTCGGGCAAGACATTCACATCCCAATGTGCTAGAAAGCACCCCCTTTATCGCACGATCACTTGCAGAGGAAAACAATTCGTTCAACCAAGACCAATGGCAAACCCGCCATGGTACAACAAATTTTACAACGATGGCTAACACCACGATTCAATATCTCATTAAGTCAAGATTAACATTCTTCAACATGTGACATGAATCCCAACGTATATCTAAGCATGTCTAAGCATAGTTACGTAACCCAATGTTGGTATAATGATTATGTCCAACTAGTATTGTCCCAACCTAGGTTTAACAATGAATACATGGCATCCCAAATAATCAAGGTGGCATAATGTCACTAGGTATACATCTACTCCCATTAAATAAGCATTGATACACAAAATAGCATGCAATTGTATAAAAGTAAATTACTTTTGCAAACATAGGATGAATATGATCAAAGGTTACGACTTGCCTTGCTGATCTAGTGCTGAGTCTTGGTCTTGAAGTCTTCGTTCGCTCCTCTAATTAGCGTCTCACCGGAAAAGAAGCAACGAAACCAAATAAATACAAAACAGAGACTCAAACAAACTCAAAACTGAAAATAAATGGCTCTGGAAGATAGATCTTGATTTTAGAAAAATTTAGAAACTTGAATCGCCTCAATCGGAGTTCGTATGAGGGAGAACGAGCTTCTGGAAAATTAAATCACAGAAAAAGGCTGAAAATCAGAAATTTAGAATTTCGGATTTATTTTGTACGGAAAAGGATTTATTGCGCAATCGCGACGTCACCGCTCTCGGTGGACTCGGTCCACGGCGCGGGCTCGGTTCACCACGCACACCGGTGCACGGCTGACGTCGGCGCTTGCGTCGACAACGGCCGAGGTGGCGGTGACGCGCACACCCCGGCGGGTGACACGGCACGACGTGGTTGTCCACGCGTCGCGCATCCGATGGCGATCTGAGATCGAAGCGCGGGGACGCAAGGCTCGGGCGATTGAGGCGTGGCCGGATCCGAGGCGTCCAGCGGTCGGGTGTACGATTCGGTGAAGGAGGACGGCGGCGGCGGCGGCGCGCGGGCTTACCGGAGGCGAAGAAGGAGACGCGCCAACAGCGAGGACGCGACGGTTCGGACCGGACAAGGCGGATCGGAAAGGGGGCGACGCGGGCAAGGCGAAGAGGCCAACGACGGCGGTGGAGACGCACCGGCGGCGTAGAACATTGAGGCGGAAGGTTTCAGCATGGCGAGGAACTTCGGCGAGGTCGCAGCGGACGGCCGGCGAGATCTTGGCGACGCAAGATGGGGCGGCGATTGCGGAAAACGCGGACCTCGGGCGGGTGCGCACGCATTTATAGCCCTCGGGAGGCGTGCCCGACCCGGAAACCGAGAGCGGCGACGTGCGGCACGAGGACTCCGCGGCGGTTAGGGTTTCGGCTGGCGGCGGCGACGTGGCCGTATCTCAACCGTCCACGTGTCGTCCATCCGACGGCGGTGGCGCGTGGGCTGGCTGGGTTGGCGGTTGCGCGAAGTGGGCTGGCGAGGCGGGCCGGGTGATACGGGCCGGCGGAGATTCGGCCCGAGAGGCTTTTGGAAAATAAAATCATTTTCTGATTTAAGATAAATCCAGAAATTCAAATAAATACGAATAAATTCAAATAAATAGCAAATAAATTCAGAAAAATCCCCAAAAATACAGAAAAATTCCTTGGAGCACAATGAACCCAACTAAAACTGAAATTCTTTAGTTTGATGAATAGTTTAGCCAAATTAAATCGTTTCACTATTTAGAAATTCAAATTAAGCTAGACTTAATTCCAGAAAATGCAAATGGTTTAATTTTGAAATCAACATTCCAAAACTCAAATTTTGGGATGTTACAGCCAAGACCCTCGAGGCTGAGCTCGTGAAGGCAACAAAGGCCCTTGAAGTTGCACGCGCGGAGGCGAAAGAATTGCGGAAGCAGGTCACAGAGCTGGCTGCCGCCCCAGCAAAGGCCTTCGCCGAGCTCAAGACGAAGGTCGCTGAGCTCAAGGAGAAATTGGGGCGGGCGACCAGGATGGGAAAAAGCGCCTTGGCCCAACTCAAGATGAGCACAACCAAGCCGCCAGCTCTGTAGCTGAGGCGTACTGTCTGCAGGGCGAGCTCTCATGCTGAGAGCGAAGGTTACCAAGCTCGAGCAAGAGAAACTTGCTCGCGACATGGCTGACCTGTAGATAGGAAATAGGTCGATACATAGAAATGTCTGTGTCTCCTTGTAAATATAAGCCTTCTTGTAAATATTACTTAATCAATAAAAGTTTTTGGTGGAGAAAAAGTTTTCTGGGGTAGTGTAATGTAGTACTCCCTTGTCCAGCCCCCACTGTGGCCGAGGTCGAGCAGTGTCGACCTCGGGCGCAGTCAGTGGGATAAATAGGTCGTAGCGTCGAACACTTTATATTAGTCTTCAACCTACAGGGTTGGTTAGCGTCTTCGACCTGGTAGGGAGGCCTGTGAAAGACTTAAGGTAAAGTCGTTTAGTAACTGAAGACACGCCTCTTGCGAGGTTGCGCTCGGAATCACTCAAGAGCGAACTCGAGCGCACGAGGGACCTTAACGCGCTCAGGTTGGGCTTGGCAGTACTCAAGCTCGACCTGTGCGCAAAGCACGCGTCGAACCCGAGCATGGTCTCTGGTTCAAGTCCTTCTACAGGGGGAGCCGTGATGCGATGAGGATCGACTTACTTCTGGCGTGACCCCGGAGGTGAACCTCGAGGTCGCAACATGTGAGACCCTATTCTGATGAACAGGAACCTCCATGTGATTATTATGCTATTCCCTGGATCAGTAGCTAGCACTCACATGTTTACAACAATTGCAATCACAACCATACCTCACATAGACTAAAGCGGAAACTATTACGTAAGAGAAAAGCTACAACTCAGAGAATAAAGCAGCAAAAGAAGCAATATCTTGTAGTTTGCCCATCCGACCCGCAGGCAACTGACAAGGCATAAACTCCAGATAGAACATGATGAAGAAGATCCCGCAACCTGCGACGAAAGAGACTCGAAGCCTCGCTAACTTCCACCTAAAAATAATAATTAAGCAAGGGTGAGTACTTTACGTACTCAGCAAGACTTGAGCAAAACCTATAATATATGCAGGCCATTTCAAAGAAAGGCTAATACAGTTAATTTGCATAAAGCGAAATTGAATTGTAAAACAAGTTATCATTTGCAAAAGGAATTTATAAAAGCAAGTTGATTGATAAGAAATATATACAACAGTAAGTAATACTCACAGTCCTCCATGACGTGAGTTCGAATAATCCAAACCATAAGGTCCATCAATGTCAGCCCTTCGACATAAAACAACAGTTGCTAAAAACAAATTCAGACCAAACCCATTTTAGAAAGATACCAAAAACTCTAGCATGGAATAACGTCACCAAGTGTCCTTGACCGTGGACGCGGCTAATCGATTAGATCTTACACTCTGCAGAGGTGTACACTTTACCCACAAGGAATGATCAACCTTTTCGCCAGAACAATTAACACGCTTCCTTTGGTGTGTCGGCAAGGAGATCATACAGAGCCGTTACATTATCTAGACGTGGCTTTACACCAGCCGGGGCGTTAACCTCGCCTCGAAGACAGACACTCACCCAAGCCGTGGATCCACATTTATCACACACAACACCACGTCTCTGTCCAAGGCAAGGCGTACACCGTTGCATTGGTATGTAGAAACCCCTACAAGCAGACCTGGAAAGGAATGCCTGTGCAATCTCTCGCCTTCCATAAATGCAAAGCCACATCTAAATAACTTAATAGGCTAGAACTGTCCCATACCAGCCCTCGTGGTTGCACGAAAAACATGGATTCACCGTTCCATCGCTCGGTCCTTAATCTGACACGGGCGATACTCCACCCTACACTACGTGCAAACCCGTCTGCACATCCGGCTATTGCCAATAATCGCCCGCGTCAAACCATAGTTTTAATTTGGGATTTAGCAAACTACCAGCAACCATTTTCCCAAAAAGGACCATTTAGTTTCCAAATAAGACATTTCAGGAAAACATTTTAATCATGATTATCTGACTCCTTGCTAAACAAGCATGGCTAAGCATGATTAATATGATCGCATATACCCAAGATGACATTAAGTAATGTCTAGCCCTATTCTATGGTTATCAAGGTTCACATTTCCATAATTATCAAGGAGTTTCAGGTGACAACAGGTATATCTACCAATACCACAAAATAGCGAATTCTGAAAAAGTAAACGCATGCATGAAACATTTTAATAAACACAATGCAAATTAAATACTGGGATCAAGATGGTCAAAGGGGCGCTTGCCTTGCTTAATCATTTCTTACGGTGAAGACGATGTCGCAAAAGATGAAGTCGACGACGGAAACGGTGACATCGGGTTCTACACGTCGTTCAACAGAAATAAAGCAGATAACAAGCTTTAATAAGGGAAAAAAGGAAACAGACAGCAAATCAAATAAAGATTCACTACAGAAAACAGGAATGATTTAGGGTTTGAATTAGATGATTTCAGATCTTGAGTTCAAGATAAATAAGCATTCATAAAGTTAATGGCTCTTATTATGAACAAAACACGGCTTCTTTTATAGATTATCTATTCTTGATTTACTTAATTCAAGAGGCTAAAATTATGAATTCTTACATTTATGACTTGAATTATAGATGCTAAAATTATTTGGATTAAAAGAATTAAAACACTAGTTATAGGGTTATGCAAATAGTACTTAGCCTTAAGTGATTTGCATAAAAGGGTTTTGAATGAGTTAGATCTGTTAAGCTAGGTTACTAGATTTATTCATGGTTTTTAAGAAGGTTCTGTGATACAAATATATTAACAATGGATTTCATCATTATTGCCAAGTTGCTTATTCATATTATGAAGTTCATGAACCATAAAACTTAGGGTTATTTGGCTACTAGGATTTATGTGCAAAACATAGTGAAATAAGATTATTTCTTCATAACAGGGTAATCTATACTTTGGATAGCAATCCTAAGCTGATTTCATACATTTTAGTATTTAGACGAGACATTAGATTTATTGTTGAAAAAGCTTATACGATATTAAGGGTCACGTTATAATGAATCGGATTTTTGAGGTGAAGCGAACGATTAACACTTAGAGGTATTCGACTATCAAGCTTTAGTTGAAAAGCAAGTTGTAATAAGAATATTTTTCTGGATTATGGTAGTACATATCCCAAATACCATTTCTAAACTGATCTTCATAATATTAGCATTTAGACAAGATATTCTATGGGTTGTTGAAAATGCTTAGGTGTTTCTAACTTTACACGATAAAGGTTCGATTTTCGATTTTAGTTTGTGATTACACCTTATAAGATAATCTATTCATTTTTCGAGGCATTAGCGGGGATGACACTATGAGTGTTTTAAAGCTAGTTCCATGATATTTGGCTTTTATCCAAGATGATTTCCATATAAATGATCACTAGGGCCTAATATGGATTTAGTTCAAACTCGTATAAACATGAAGTACTTTTACATAGCTAGTAAGGATATCACTTCTCAAGATCCTAGGACTTAGTTTTGTCAAATTTGATGTTTATTTGTGAAAGTTATAACTATTCAAAATATACAAGTATTGGAAATTCAATTATTTGGTTAATTGTTATTTATAACTTTGTTATAATGATTCATGTTGAATCATTTAGTTTGATCACATTAGATATTTAGAATCTAGTTTCTTTTCATGACTTTGCTTTTAATTAATTATGCATGTACACATTTTTTCTACATACACAAGGCTTATGTCTTCATGCAAATTAAACTTGTGAATATATGGTATTTCATTAAAACATTTTAATAGTGACAAATTACTCATTCTAATACTAATTCATATCTTTGTACAGCTATTTAATACTCTTCATATGCATGTATGTATATATATTGCTCTTGAATAGTATATGCACAAATATATATACACACCTTTTTCCATTAAACCATTTATTATTCATATACAAGTCTAAATCAAGTTCATACCTTAATTATTTCAGCATAATAGGGTAGCCTACTGTCATACAAGTGTTTGTAAATCAATTTTATTTATTTTAGAACTTCCTTTATACAATACTTCATTTTTGATTATTTATTCTATTGAGAATAACCTTTAATGGGAAATGATATAAACAAAAGTAAAATATAAATATTTTTATATATTTGAGCTCCTGGTAGCATAAGGATTCTAATAAAATTAGTTTCATTCCATTTTGAATTTGTTTACAACATTTTAATATGTAGCCTATCTTTAAGTCTTTCATTCAAATTTGAATTTCAAATTAACCCAGTACTGTTTTTCAAAATGTTTTTGCATATTATGAAAGCAATTGATTTTAGATGATTTTAGAAATTTGTTTCATTTCATTCGGATTAATTATGCAAAAGATATTCAAGATTGAATTTAATTAGGTTTGGAAAAATGAATTGAAAATTGAAAATGCGTTTTCAGAGCTGAGAAAGCGCATTCTACCAGTTGATTGGAAAATCTTGCTCTGGTGACATCTTTGGGCCCGCCATGATGAGCCGGCGAGGCAACGCGATGTGGCTTCGCCGCGACGAAGGAAGGCCGGAGAGGCGGAATCGGCTACTCCATGAGCTTCAGCTCGACGGTGCGCACACGGAGACGGTGTAGATTCGGCCAGGGGAGGTCGGGAAGGTGCTCGCCACCGTGAGGGGCGGCGGCAACGGCAAGAACTCGCCGGAGAAGAAGAAGGGGTAAGTCTCCGGCCAAATCGGTAGTGATGTGAGCATCAGTGAGGCTAGGGCGTACCGTTTTGGGGGTCGATTCATCCGGAGAAGCGACGAGTTGGGCCGCCACCGTGCGACCGGAGTTGGGGAAGACGAAGTCGGTGCGGCGGCATTGCGGGCAAGGAGCTGAAATCGATGAGTGAGGCGGGTTTAGTGATGCTCGGGGATCTGCGGTTGCGAGGAATTTGAGAATAGCTCACCGAGCGGTAATTTCTCTTCAACCTCCAAGCTCACATTCTTGATAATGGTCAAGAAAAGGGGCTTGGATTTTTGCGTGGACCTGGCTGCAGTCAAGGGTGATGGTTGAGCTCAGTAGATCACAGAGAAGCTGAAGGTTCATGGAATGGAAGTGCTACTTACCGAGTTTGCTTAAATGGCTTTCTCCTCTCTTCTTGCTTGCGGCGGCAGAGGAGATGACAGAGTTGAACTTGGAGGCATTCTGGAAGGAATGATCAGGCTGCAGGATTTGATATTGGTGAAGAGGTAGCAGAATGATGATGCTTCTCTGACTGCTACTCCTCATCACTAGATGGCTGTGGTCTTTTGGTTGAGCTTCTTGCTCCCATGGTGGTTTCCTTGCCATGCCTTGAGCTATGAGGTTTGTGGTGCTACTTGTGACAATCCTGAGGCTGCTTATAAGACTTGGAGCTTGCTGGCTCGATGGAAAACTCTGGGATTTGGCAAGGTGTCTCCAAAACACAGTACACAAGATGGCTTCAGTACTGGGCGTTGAAACGGCCATCAACTGAGTTGAAAAACTGAGAAAGTTTTTGACCATGGTCTACTGGGAGTAGTTAGCTTCCAATAAAATTTTGGGATTAAAATACCACATGGTTAATTAATTAAAATTCGACCTTGTGCCTTTGCTCGAATTTTGATTTTGGATTTTGATTTAATTAAAGGTGAAAAAATTATTATTTATTTTTAAAACTTTTTTTAGTCGTTTGTATTGGGTTAATAATGTCTCTATAAAAATTTAAAGTCAAAATATTAGGTAATTATTTTATAAAAATTTTGACATGGAAACTTTCAGATTTTCAATGCCGCAGTTTTTGAATTTTTAAATGGTCTAAATGACATTATTAATTCCTGATATTTTTAACAGAGGTAAATATTGCCTTAAGTATATTATGGTAAATTTTTAAAGAGCAGATGAATTTCTAAAATTTTATAATAAATCTGTCCTTGCACTATTTGGAGGTCAAAGGGATGTCTTTTCAACTTTTTATTCACTATGCTATGCATTAAAATTCATGTACCAGCTAATATGATTTTAAATATATACACTTTTCAAGATTTTACTTTTACCTTTTATCTTCTTACCATTTTACCTTTTTACCATTTCCCTTTTACTAATTCTATTTGTTGGATTTACATACAATACAAAACGCCAAGAAAATTCAAATAAGAACCAATAAATCCAATAAAACTCATAAATAAATATTTTCAAATTTCAAATATTTATTTATTTTTATGTTACACAACACTCAGGTCGAGGCACAGGAGATGCAAGGAATTGTAAAGGGGCACAACTATGGATAATAAAGAAGAACTTTTATTGCAAATTAAGGAAAGAGTGTTACACATAAAATTTTTGGAGCTAGTCGATGTTTCACGAGTTCACGAGCTCTTTGCCGTCGGGCATCGCCAGCCGGCAAGCTCCCGTGCGTTGCTGAAACGACACTGTAGGGGCCCTCCCACTTTGGGGACAACTTGTTGGTGTTGGTTGAGCCCTGAACTCGTCTTAAGATCAGATCCCCAACTCAGAGCTCCCTAGGTCGAACCGATCGAGACACATGTCTGCTAAGCACCTGCAGTTAGTGCGCCGATCGTAGCAGTGCACGTCTCCTTACTTCTTCTGCTAGAGCAAGGTCGAGAGACCGCACTTGCTCGAAGTTAACTTGATCGACCAAGCTGACCCTAGCGGAGCCCAGTGTTATCTTAGTGGGCAGGACGGCTTTAGCATCGAACACGAGCTGGAAAGGGGTAGCCCCCGTCGCTCGGCTGGATGTGATGCGAATGGACCATAGGACGGTGGGAAGTTCGTCCACCCAGGCCCAGCCGTGCTGCTCGAGCTCATCGAAGACTCGCCTTTTGATGCTCTGGACGATCTGTCCGTTGGCGCGTTTGACTGCTCCGTTGCTTTGAGGGTGCCCCACCGAGGCGTAGCAGACCTTAGTGCCCTGTCTTCGCAGTATTCTTGGAATAACTCACTAGTGAACTGCAACCCGTTGTTGGTGATGATTCTGCACGGGACTCCGTACCTCGTAACCACAAGCGAGTGGAAAAACTTCACGGCAGCTCAGGCGATGATGGTCGAGACCGGTTCAGCTTCGATCCACTTGGTGAAGGTGTCGATGGTGATAAACAGGAATTTCTTCCCCCCGACCACCTGAGGGAAAGGGCCGAGGATGTCAAGGCCCCAAGTCGAGAACGGCGGATAGTGGTATGGTCTCGAGGGTGTAGGCCAACTGGTGTGATTTTCGGGCATGGAACTAGCAAGCTCGGCATGTGCGAGCGATGTCTCGAGCGTCCTGCAGTGCTGTTGGCCAATAAAATCCCATGTGAAATGCCCTCCCGACCATGGTCCTGAAAGAGGAATGCGCACCGCAAAAACCTGAATGGATATCGTTGAGCAGGTACTTACCTTCCTCCGGGGTAACGCACTTCAACAGAACAACCAAGGTGTCTGACGATAGAGTTGCCCATTAATGAGCTTGTATGAGCTCACTCGGCACCTGATCCTGCTCCTCTCGGTCGGGTCATCCGGTAGCTCGCCCCGACCGAGGAACTTGGCAATTGGCTCCGTCCACGAGGGAACACTCTCGAGGAGGGCGACCGAGCCTTCTCGATCGGCGACAGAGGGTGCCGCCAAGGTCTCGAGGATAACATCTGATGAAATTTCGCCACCAGACGAACCGAGCTTGGACAGGAGGTCGGCACTAGAGTTGTCCTTCCTGGATACGTGCTTGATTTTCAGGTTCTAGAACCACGTCTCCATTTTGCGCACCTCGACAAGTTACCTGGCCATCGAGCCCTCCGAGCACTAGTAGTCTTTGTTGTACTGGTTGACGACGAGCTGGGAGTCACCCTTGATGATCAGCCAGCGCACACCCAGTGACTTGCAGGCTCAGAGACCCGCCAGAAGTGCCTCATACTCCGCCATGTTGTTAGTTGCGGGAAAACCGAAGCGAATCACATACCTTAGTTTGTCTCCCTGGGGTGTGATGATGAGGATACTAGCCCCCGAACTCTCGAACGACCTAGAGCCATCGAAGCACATCCTCTAGGGCTTCTCTTCCTTGACCTCAAGCTTGGGGGTCGGCTGCGATGTCTACTTGACCACGAAGTCGGCGAGTGCTTATGACTTGATGGCTGTGCGTGCTACAAACTGTATGTCAAATTTTTCCAACTCTATGGCCTACTTGGCAATGCGACCTCCGGCTTCTGGGTTCCTTAGGATCTCGCCGAGCGGAAATCCGCTCGGGATAACCACTATGTGCGCCTGGAAGTAGTGCCGGAGTTTGCGTGAAGCCATGAAGAGGGCATAGAGCAGCTTCTGGACCTCAGGGTAGCGCTCCTTTGGTCCATGAAGTACCTCGCTAACGTAGTAGATTGGCTGCTGCCGACCATCGCGCTCGGCCACCAGGACGGCGCTGACAGCCTGGGTCGTGGCAGCGAGGTAAAGCAGCAGCGTCTCTCCCTGTCGTGGGGTCGTGAGTAGCGGTGGGCTCGAAAGGTATGCTTTCAGCTCGTCGAAGGACTGTTGAGCTTCAGGTGTCCATTCGAAGCCCTCGTGCTTGTGCAATGTCTTGAAAAACGGTAGTCCGCGCTCACCAAGCCTTGAAATGAACCGGCTGAGGGTAGCCATGCGACCGGTGAGGCATTGGACCTGTCTTGTCGAGGTCGAAGGAGCCATCTTCTCAATTGTCTCGATCTTCTCCGGGTTCGGGCTGACTCCCGAGCCCCCGATCATGTAGCCAAGCACTTTGCCCGAGGTAACGCCAAACACGCATTTTTCGGGGTTGAGCTTGATGCCATGCTTGTTCAGGCTGGCGAAGGTTCCCGCAAGGTCGTTGATGTGGTCGTCCTTGGAAGAGCTCTTGACGATGATATCTTCAACGTAGACCTCGAGGTTGCGGCCGATCTGATAGTCGAAGGTCTTGACCATTAGTCGTTGGAATGTCGCGCCTGCGTTGCGATGGCCGAACGACATGATCGTGTAGCAAAATGTCCCAAACGGTGTAATGAAGGTCGTCTTGTCTTCGTCATCGATCGCGAGCTTGATTTGATGGTAGTCAGAGTAGGCATCGAGGAAGCTCAGCATTTTAGTGTTGGCGGTGGAGTCGACGATCTGGTCTATACATGGAAGAGGAAAGTTATCCTTTGGGCACGCTGAGTTCAGACCCGTGTGGTCAACACACATTATCTATTTCCCGCCTTTCTTCTGCACGATAACTAGGTTAGCTAGCCATTCGGAGTAGTCGATCTCACGGATGAAGCCAACCTTCAAGAGTTTGTCAAGATGTTTCTTTATTATCATCATTTTCTTGGGAGAGAAACGGCGCAGCTTCTGGTGTACGGGTCGGCAGTTAGGCCTTATTTGCAACTTGTGCTCGATCACCTCCCTCGGGACTCTTGGCATGTCCGCCGGTTCCCAAGCGAATATGTTTTTGTTGGCGCGGAGGAAGGTGACGAGATCGAGTTCCTATTTCGGATTGAGCTAGGCAGCGACGTGGACACTCTTGCTCGAGTCGCCCTCTTCAAGCTGCACGGCCTTCGTCGCACCGTTGGGCTGGACCGCCGTCCTCCGGCGGGCGCTTTTCGAAGTTGCTTCGGGGCCTCGCTGGGGCAGCATGACGACGAGTGCCAAGGCCTTCTCCTCACAACCGTGCGCTGCCTTGAGGTCGCCGTAGACGGATATGACACCATTGGCCCCAGAAGCTTCATGCAGCAGTGGCCGTAGTAGTTTGCCGCCATGAACTTGATCAGCGTCGGACGCCGAGGATGGCGTTGTAGGGAAGGTCTCTGTCGATCACCTCAAAGGTAACCAGCTCGGTGCAGAAATTGGCGGAGTCGCCGAAGGTGACGGGCAGAACCACTTACCCGAGCGGTGTGGAGGAGCTCCCTGGCACAATGCCGAAGAAGGGAACTGCTATATTCTTGATCTTCGATCGAGGAATCTGCATTTGGTTTAGTGTGCTCGCTAAGAGCAAGTTGAGGGAGCTGCCCCCGTCGACCATGACTCGCCTGACCACAGTATTGCTTATGGTCGGGGTCACGGCCAGAGCGGTCTTGAGATCCTTGGACATCCCTGAGGAAGCATCATCCCAGGAGAAAGTAATCGGGGTTCCAGCCCACTTGCAAGGCTGGTCAGCGGGCTTCCCGGCGGAGGCTTGGTACACGGTTCACGCAGCATCTTTGATGTCACGCCAAGATTGATACGCCGATGACCAGTCGAAGATTACGTCGACACGGTGGTCGCCCTGTCGAAACTCTAGGTCGAGGTCTTCAAGGTCCTCGCCAACATTGACCCTATCGGGCCGTTCGTCCTCCTGCAGGAGCGTGGGCATCTCTCCACGCCCGTCATAAAAGGCGTCCAACTTATTTTGCCTGGTCCTGCAGTTTCGCAGGTCGTGGTCGTGGGCCTTATGGAACAGGCAAAACTTGTCGGAGTCGTACCTGGGTCGCATCTCTGCTCCCTGTAGTCGCTCCTTGCCGCCCTATGGTTGCTCCTTGCCACCCATTGGTCTGGTGTCACCCCGTTAGGGCCCAGGTCGATGTTGTCCCTGCTAAGGTCGGTGCTGTGTTTGTTGAAGTCGTGGTTGCCCTTGCTGAGGTCGGAGCATCCCCCAGTTGAGTTGCGGCCGCCCTTGGTCGGGCTGTCGCACCTCTATCACCTCGCGCTCGCTGTTCATCGCAGCGACCACACGCAGTTAGCCGCCGCCACTACCACGGTCTCTCTTCCACTTTCTGCCGTGCAGGTCCGAGCCATTGCCCTTGGCGTTGGATGGTTCGGCCTCACCAAAGTTGAGGCCGAGCTTACCCTAGTTGTAGTCGCGTTTCCAGCGCACGGCATCGTCCGTGTCCGCGTACCACTCCGCCATCCGGAACAATTTGTTGATGTTGAGTTTCGTCGCGATCTCCAGGTCCTCGGTGAGGCACCGGTCGTGAACGCCGAACTTGAAGGCCTTGATAACGGCCTCGTCGGAGACACTCGGGATGGAGTTCTTTGTGCAAATAAACTGACGCACAAAGTCACAGAGGGCCTCATTCTTGCTCTGGATGATACGATTCAGGTCCTTTTCCCGTCCGAGGCGCTCGTAGCAACTCTGAAAGTTGGAACTGAGGGCGTCTCGTACCTGGCGCCATGATCGAAAGGAGCAATACGTCTGGTTGAAGAGCCAGGTGTGTGCTGCGTCGTCCAACGCGGTCGGGAGGTAATTGGCCATCACGGCCTCATCCCCACTGGCTGCTAGGATCGCAGTCGAGTAGATCGAGAGGAACTCATCGAGATTCTCGGTTCGGTCGAATCGCTCGATCGAAGAAGGTTTAAATCGAGCTAGCCAGTGTACCCGACGATGGTCGGTGGAATACGCCGGACAGCCGTAGTCCGACGCAGCACCGCGCCGAGCATGGCGACCGTCGCTGTTGGAGCCAGTGTCGCGGTCGTCGCAGCAACCATTTTTAGGTCGGTGGTATAGCCCGCGCCGACTGCAGAGGTTGGCACGGGTGTCACTGGTGTGATAGCGCAGGCGGTCATGAACGTTGTGATGCCTGGGCGGGATGTCCGGAGAAAGGCTCCCGGACACGTGGCTGCTGCTACTCTGCCGATGTCGAGCTTGTTCATGGGATATGTTTCGAGTCTGACGACGTGGAGGCGACCGGGACGGACTCCGGGCTCGTTGGTGCGGAGACGACCGGTGAGAGCGTTGGCGCCCGTGAGAGGAGCAGTCATCGCTCGCCAAAGAGCGAGACCGTGGGCTCCAACTTCGCCCTCGCTGCAGAGGCACGACCTCGTCGGCCACCTTGTCGAGCTCTTCGGTGGGAGCCCGACCGAAGAGAGCTAAACTCGCCCGAGCAAGATCAGCCATAACCCGGGCGATGGCTCACAGACGTTCCCGGCTAGTAAAAGCGTCTAGGTGGGCTGGGTTAGGCTGCCCAGACGAAGTGCGGATCTCCCCGCACTCCTCCCGTCTGAGAGTGGTGATAGCTTGGCTGATGGTGGCCTGGGCCAACCGTCTCGCCTCCTTCGGGGTTTCCAGGTCACGATCCTCCGCCCCTGTGTCCGCCCCGCGGCCACCGACCATGAAGGCAAGGCGTTCGCGCTGCGGCGGCGAAGGTGAGAACATGGCGTGGAGCCCTCGCGCTCGAGAACCGCATCCGTGTCTAGGCTTGCCGAATGCAACATGTTGTCGTTGAAACCGAAAGCGTCGGTGACGTTGAAACCGCGAAGTCCCTCCAAACGAGCAAAACTCTCGGCCCCACGGTGGGCGCCAGCTGTCGACGATCGGGATCGCCTAACCGCGAGAAGAGGGAAGGAGTGATGTGGGAGCAGGGCCTAAGATCGTGCCCGCCCAGAGGAGGGGGTGCGGTCGCCGCTTCAAGAGAGAGAGAGAGAGAGAGGGAGACTGACACGAGAGATTATACTAGTTCGAGCCCCGGCACGGGTAATAGCTCTACTCCAATCTTGCGCGGAGGCGGAAGGTGAAAGATGATGCACTGTTGTTGAATACAGGGGGCGCTCGAGCTCGAGCAAGCACCAGCTTGAGTGTGATGTATGTCTCCTCTCCCTTCTCTGGGAAGGTCCTTATACCTCTACTGCCTAGTCCGTTGTAGAAAACAAGAAAGAACGAAGATGAAGCTATTGCTTTGGACCTTTACGTAGGCTACAACGGACCCATACGTAGCGTATGGATTAATTATCAGTAAACAAGAAAGAACGAAGATGAAGCGATTGCTTTGGACCTTTACACTCGAAAAGAAAATCGATTCTGCCATTTGTAAGTTGTTTTGATTCCTTAATGATAAGTCGATTTTCTAGGCATTTGGATTAGCGTTGACATGTATGTGTGATTCTCATATATTTCGATCTAGTGGTTATAAAAGGTGACATACTTAAGAAAACATAAGTCGCCCTATTTAAAAGACGATCGACACAAGCCATTCAAATCATGGTTATCAAAGAAAAATATCATTCAAATCAAGCATGGTGTCGATCGCTTGATCGGCGCATACACATGTATGTATATCCTGTTAGAGGTAATCTTGACATGCATTAGTTAGTTTTAGTTTTAGAAGGTTCAAACTCTACAAGTTTTGTTTGAGTCGGTTAAGATTAAGAGTTCGGATTGCCATCCAGGTTAGCATGTAATCTCTAGTATAAATAGCAATGAAAAACCAAAAAAAGCTAAGCAATTGCGTAGGCCAACAAAAAAAATTCTGACTATTTCAACAATTAATACCAGAGCCTAAGGTTTTGGATCAATCTGCTGCCCCCGGGATGAGGAGACTCCTGGAGGCGGCACCTGAGAAAGCAGGCTATCGTCGTGAAGGACGGCTATCTCAGCAATACAAGAGATGCTAGTAGTACTTGCGCACGCAAAAAGCAACGGAGGGATCAGGGAATCCTTGTGTTTCTGTGTGTCAGAAAGCATGTCAAAGGAAAAGAAAGAGTTTATCTCCGTCCAGTGAGCAACCCTACCATCTTCGTGTGGATCAAACGGATTGGGAGATGACGGCGTACGAGAAATCTATCGACAAGGGGCAGGTATCTGCTGACCGTCGGTACTGAGGGGTTCTACGGCTCGACGAGTCCACCCAACAAGCTGAGTCAAGTTCATCGTGAGTTGAGTTCGAGACGTTGAGGAGATGCGTTCGCCGTCCATAATCAAGTCCGCTAAAGTCGAGTCCGTCGAAAATAAGTCTAGGATGTTAAGGAGATGTGTTCTCCATCCTGTATTGAGTATGAATAGGGCAAATCTTAGTTGAGATCGATTGCCTCAATGAGTAAGAGTCGGTGTGTCAAGATTAGGGGGGAAATTTTAGAGATAATTTTGACATGCATTGGTAAGTTTTAGTTTTAAAAGGTTCAAACTCTGCAAGTTTTGTTTGAGTCTATTAAGATTAGAAGTTTGGATTGCTATTTAAGTTAGCATGTAATCTCTAATATAAATAGCAATAATGAAAAATCAGAAAAAGCCGAGCTGTTGCGCAGGCAAAAAAAATGTTCTACTGTTCCAACATATCCATCTTTTGGAACACAGAAAGTGTCCTTATTTCTTTCAAGGTACTCACTACTGTCCGGTACACGATCGACAACATCAACATGAATACAGAACCACGTCTACAGACAACAACATGTTCCATGCATGGCAACACATCATGCATCATATATAGAGGTGAGCGGGAAGACGGGGCTCGACGACGACCTCGAGCGGGTACTTGCGCGTGGTTGACAGCCCAAACACCTCGTCCATGCTCAGCTCCTCCTTCGTCATCCCCTCCGGCAACCTCCACGTAAACCCATGCAGAAGGTTAGCCAAGCTCAGCTGTATCACCTTCAGCCCGAGGTTGTAGCCGGGGCACATCCGCCGGCCGGACCCGAACGGCAGCAGCTCGAAGTCCTGTCCTTTCACGTCCATCTTGCTCCCGACGAACCTCTCAGGCGTGAACTCCTCCGGCGCGTCCCACAGTTCCGGGTCTCGGCCGATGGTCCACACGTTGATGAGCACGCGCGTGCCCTTGGGGATGTCGTAACCGCCGACGGCCGCGTCCTCGCGGGCGACGCGCGGGACGAGGAGCGGCGAGATCGGGTGCATGCGCATAGTTTCCTTCACGATGGCCTCGAGATAGGGGAGGTTGGGTATGTCCCTTTCCGTGACCCACCGGCCCGGGCCGACGACGCGGTCGAGCTCCTCAGTGGCCGTGGCGAACATGGCGGGCTTCCTTAGGAGCTCAGAGAAGGCCCACTCCACGGTGACGGGCGAGCTCTCCGTGCCACCGGCGATGAGGTCCTGAGTGAACGCCTTGACGCCGACCCGGCCGAGCTGAACCTCGAGGGTGGGGTCGTCGGCGAGCTGCATGAGCACGTCCACTATGTCCCTCGCCACGAAGCTCTTGCCCTCACGCCGCCGCCGCTCTCTGTGCTCGTCGAGGACGTACTCCATGAACGCGTCGAACATCTTGCCGATCTTCTTCATCCTCCTCACGTACCCCTGCAGGTCCAGCCAGTCCAGCCACGGGATCCAGTCGCCGACGTTGAGCACACCGTTGAGCAGAATCAGCTCGTCCAGCATCCACTTGAACTCGGCCAGCGACGACACCGGCCCCTCTGCCGCGTCCGCGCCCTCGCCGAAGAACCGCTTCCCCAGCACCATCTGCGTGATCACGTTCATGCTGAGCGTGGACAGATGGTCCCTGTTGAGGTGCACGGCGCACCCCGACGACCCGGACACCGCGAAGAGGCCGCGCACGAGCGCACGCACCTCGTCGGCGCGGATGTGCTCGAACGACGCAAGCCGGCGGGCGCTGAACAGCTCGGTGAGGCAAATCCGGCGCGCCTGGCGCCAGTAAGCACCGTAGGGCGACCACAGGATGTCGGCGTAGTTGTAGGTGGTGTACTTGCCGGAGGCCGTCTTGTGGCGGTCGATGAAGAGCACGTCGTGGGTCTTGAGGAAGAACTTGGCCATGTCGATCGACGAGCCGATGACGACGGGGAAGGAGCCGAAACGCAGGTGCATGAGCGTGCCGTACTTCTTGGACAGCTCGTGGATGGAGCGGTGCGGGAGCGCGCCGATGAGGTTGAAGTTGCCAATGACGGGCCACGCTTTCGGACCCGGCGGGAGGTTGTAGCCGCGGCGGAACGTGTCTTTGAATTTGAGGAGGAGGACGGCGGCGAGCACCATGGCAAGGAAGGTGACCAATGGTGGTATCCCCATTGGCGCGGGGGGAGACAGAGGACGTGTGGTTCTAGTGATTTGCTTGGATATGCAATGCAAGTGGCTGTATACTTATAGGAGATTAGATAGGAGTGACACTTCACAACTATGCAACAATGTACAGTTGGGTGTACATGACTGAAGTCAAACTTATGAAGTCAAGTCAGTAGAGACAAACATTTTTTAAGAGGAAATTTACGACGGATAACACAAGTAGTAAGTAGCGGTAGTAGAAATTAAATCTAATCACCTATTTCTCAAGAGTATTTTAGACTTTTTTCATTCATTTATCAGAGGTATTTTAGATTTTTTCTAATTCGTTCATAGTTTTAGATCACCGAATACCTAGTGATCTTTAGAGATTTTTTATCTATTTATCCGTCCACTACTAAAATATTAAACACCTCATCATTCACGGTTTTTAAAAACTGTCCAGGTCATCATATACGGTTTTCAAGTACTACACGCGCGACCGCCCACTCGTCCGCCGCACCCTCCTCTGCAAGCCCGACCTCGAGCGCTACATGGACGCCAAGCAGTTCGACTCCGCCAAGGACTTCCCCGTCCCCTACATCAACACCGCCGTCGAGGAGGACTACGACGCTGTCGGGGGCGGCTACCAGAAGTGATCCAGTTGAGGGATTTGGCGTCGTGCTGCCTTTAGATCTGAGGTTGGAACTAGGGTTTCGTATCAACTGGAAGTACTGTGGTACGAGGGATTATGGAGATCTTGCGTTTCAGAGTAAATCAACATAGATTGACAATTGATGTAAGTAGCTTCAGATTTGTTGCAGTGGATTTTGAGATGTAAACCATGATTAATTTTGATTGGTAGTTTGCAATATTTTTGGCACCATACAGAAAGTCGGACTTCCATGTTGATTCATACATAAAGCACCTAAGTACAATTCAATTTTAGTTGTATAACTCATGAACGATTCTACTGAGTCATTTCGTAACATTACACTCGCATGAGATCGAGATCAAATGTTACTCTTCCATGACATGCAACGATTGTAAAAATCTGTTAAAAGGAAAAGTAATTTCATTGTTTGAGTTTACCCTGATAGGACTCAGGTTTGAGGGTCTTCCCATAGGTTGCTATTTGGTGTGCTGATATGAACTGGGTTCGAGTCTACATCAGCTATGGTATTGAAGTCCATAAATGGTTGAACTGACTAAGTAAATATATGCATCAGACAAAATTAGTAAGTACTTTTACTCTCTTTGGGCTACTGTTGTCAAGATGGATACACCTTCATCAGGAGATTATTATATTGTCTTGAATCTTGATTTATGTATTGGTACCTCGATCTGACCCATATCTGCTTTTAGTTAGTTGATTTTAAAATTCCTGTAACACAAGGCAATTTAATGAATTTAGTTTTAAGTGCTGGACCTGTAGGTATAACAAATTGTATACTGAATTGTTTGGGCATACCTGTTTTGGCATTTTCAAATTTTGAATACCACAGCGAATCAGTTCCATCTAAAAGCCCATGCAACTAACTAAATCAATCGGATTAGCAAAAAAGGTGGTGCTGCTTTTTTGGCTTGGGCAGGAATATGGCAAGGAAGTCGAAGGGTGGGAGGAACAAGGGGAAGGCGCAGGGTGTTGAGAAGGAGGAGGGGAATGCGGCTATGGTTGTGCAGGCTGAAAAGAAGCCAGCTGTAGGTGAGAACAACCATAATCACACTGACTTGTGAGAAGAACTATATAGCTGAATAGGAACAACTTCTTTGAACTGAAATTGGGCGTGCCCATATATCTTCAATTGCATTGGCCGGTAATATATATTGATGTTGTGACATTAGAAGGAAACAAGTACAGCATCACAGGAAGTTCCAAATCTTTTTATGGCAATGGAAGTATTTTGGATCCAAGAACTTCAAAACAAGCTCACTAGGCCAGCACTTCAGTTGGTTTGCTACAAAAAATCAGCCCATCCTTTTGAGGATGTTCAGGCCTTACTCCCGGTGTCTTCTTGGCTGGGAGCTTATCCACGCCGACATCGACACCCACAAGATGCTTGGGTCAGCAATCAAACCAATACTCATGAAAATATCATTTTTTTTATTTTTCTACTAGAATATTGGAATGCTTGCTAATTATGCCATTTGTTAGTTTATTGGGTTCAAAACTATTCGAGTGCCTCGCTTAAAAGATTGCTGTTGCATATGGAGTACCTAAAGAACAAACTTTTAAGAATGGAATTTGATGGAGATATTGTGTTGTTTTGTGTTGATTTGACGGAGAGGGGGAAGCCAAAGCCTGGGGGTTTGGGTGACACTCGACTGGGGGCTACTGACCGGAAGATCAAGTGTGAGACATGCATGGCTAGGATGGCTGAGTGCCCAGGACACTTTGGCCACCAAGATCCTCGCGGATGAGGTATATGGACGCCTCTCCTTTGGGGTTTGGTTGTTTTTTAGGATGTATGCATTTTACTATGTTGTTAGATGATGCATATCTAGCTAAATTGAAGAAGCATAGGTATGCTAAAGTGAAACTGTCGACGATCGGGACCGTCGACCGTAAAAAAAGGGGGAAGGATCGCACGAAGGAGCGAGGCCCAGAGTCGCGTTCGTCCGGGAAGAGGGGTTAGGAGACGTGCAGCACAGGGAAGAAGGACGAGCAAACAGGGGACACAAAGTTTATACTGGTTCGAGCCCCTAGGTCGGTATGTGACTCTACTCGGTCTTGCCGTGGCGAAAGATGTCTAAGAGCTCCTCGGAAGAGAACTACAGGGGGAGCCCGACCTCGGGGTCGCTGGGAGGCAACGACCGAGGGAGCTCGGTGAACGGTGGAATGTACAAGTGTTGCCGCAAACGTATCTGCGCGTTCCCCTTAGGTTTCTCGGTGTGTTGCCTTTGTGCGATCTTGTTACCGTTGCGGTTCTTTGGATACTGGATCTCTCTTCCGGCCGGGGTGGTCGGGCGCTTTATAGGCTCCCAGCGCTGATCCCGAGGCTGACGTCAGGTGGCCGTTCGTGAGTTGACGGGAGCAGTTAACCCCAGTTCCCACACAGGGGGACTGACAGGAGTTGTTGGAGAGTGGTTGGCCCTAGTTCCCACGCAGGGGATTCTAACAGGGGCAGATAGCCTCTAGTCCCCACGCGGGGGGACTGACAAGGGTGGTTGACCCTAGTTCCCACGCAGGGGATGGAGATCATCCATACATAAAAGAGGAGATCTATTACATTGAAGTCTGGACCGAGAGTGCCGAGGTTAAGGAGATCGTCGAGGTTTGCAGCAGTTTGGGGAAACTCTTGCCCGAGCTCGGGAATAGTCTTCCGAGCTCGGGACCAGTCCTCGCCCGAGCTCAGGAACAGTCCTCTGAGCTTGGGGGAGGACGGCTTAAAGCCCTGGGGGGCCTGGACACGTGTCAGGATGACCGATCCCCGACAGAAACCATAGCAATTTTTATTCTCAAGATTATTGCAAATGCAGATGTAGTTTTGTTTACCGTATTAAACTTTGTTCGAATTGCACCTATTTTCACTTGGCATATTAAATCTGAAACTTGTAGAATTTTTGGTGTTAGGCATGATGAACTTGTAAATTGCAATTGTTTACTGTCAATCAAGATTCAAGAATAAATTCAGTTTGCTTTTGATAACTGGAACTAGAAGTGTCTGTGATGAGTTTCTAGTTTAGAATCGTCTATGATGTATATTTTTATAGACGATTTTTGAACCGTCTATGATGTGCACTTACATCACTAACATATGGTTACAGACGGTTCAAAAAACCGTCTATAATGATGATTTCGAACCGTCTGTGATGTTATAATGTGTAGTAGTGGTCATTCATCAGGATTACAAGACGTGTTTTATCGTAGAGGACAAATAGTATGACGGAATTTTTTACCGTTTTACCCCTCTCTGAGTTTTAGTACCAATACTACAGGTGGTAGTATAACTAGATCTAAATTGATTTCAATCATTAGATTCAAAAGAATGGGCGGCTTATATTTATTTTAATCCACTGTAAAAGAGCTTAGCTCTTTTTTAAGGAGTCAGTGGAGATAACTATAGGTTGGATTATAGAGATAACTAGCCAGAGCCATGCGCTACGTTGCGTCGTGCGAAATTTAGAAAATTCGGTCGTGCGACGCTGCGGCGAGCGAAATTTGGGCCGACGGATATTTCTGGAATTTTTTTTGCGTAATTTCGGTTTTCTTGGTTTTTTTTAAAATAGGTTGTTTTTTTGCGTAATTTCGATAGGACCTGTTGACGAATCGGCGGATTGCTATAAATCGTCGGCGAATCTGTGTTTTTTTTAGAACAAACGTTTATTTTTGTTTTTTTGCGTATTTTCGGCTTTCTTTTTTTTAAAAAAATGGGTCACCACGACCCATCGCGCGAATCGACGGATTGCTATAAACCGTCAGTGAATCTGTGTTTTTATTTGTTTTGGGAGAACAAACGATTTTTTTGTTTTTTTTCCGTATTTTTGGTTTTCCTTTTTTTAAAAAAACAAAGGTCACCACGACCCATCGGCGAATTTTGGACTGCTATAAAATGTCGACGAACCTGTGGTTTTTTTAGAAAACCATGGAGGGACCTAAACGTAATTTTATTTTTCTTCGGGCCCAATACGATAAAAAATCGATTCCTTAGGGGACCTAAACACACTTCTGTTTTTTCAAGTCCATTCCACTAAAAAACATCGGGAGGATCTAAACGTAAACCGCGGAGGGACCTAAATGTAATTTTTATTTTTTTGGGTCTTCTTTCAAAAACCGACCAGAGGATCTAAACGTAATTTTGAATTTTCTAGAGAGCCTTTCCACGAAGACGCTAATGTGGTGCGGCTGACTGGAGGATCTAAATGTAATTTTAAATTTTCCAGAGAGCCTTCCCGCAAAGACGCTAACGTGGCGCGGCCGGCAGCGCTCAGAATCTCCCTGCTATAAAGATAAGTACTAGATGAATACGCGCGGTGCACGCCGCGCACTTGCACCGCGACGTCTCACGAGGGTGAGTTTTCGGGTAATCAGTGAAATTTAAATGTATCAGTAATATTATCAGAATTCTTAAAAATCGCACAAGTTTGATCATGCTTTGAAATGCTTTGAAATTTTTATGGTAGCTTAGCTATACTCTTAGGATTCTCCTCAAAAAGTTTCAAAAATTTCCAACATGCTTTAACACTCAATTAAATTAGTGAATTTGCTTTCAATCCATTAGCACCATTGTCAGTTTTTTTAAAAAAAATTGCACAAGTTTGATCATAGTCTAAAATTTTTATGACAACTTAGGCATGCTCCGAGGACACTTCTCAAAAAGTTTGAAAAATCAATTTCGTTTGATGGCTCTGGAAAACCAAAAATTGCAAAATTTAAATGAATTCAGAATTTTTAAAGATCGCACAAGTTTAATCATGGTCCAATTTTTTTATGGTAGCTTATTCATGCTATCAGGACCCTTATAAAAAAGTTTCAAAAATCTGCAACATGATTTATTATCTCAATTAAATCAGTGGATTTGATATGAATGCATTAGTAGCATTTCGGAATTTTGAAAAATTGTACAAGTTTAATCATGACTCGAATTTTTTATGGTAGCTTAGGCATGCTCTGAGGACCCTTATCAAAAAGTTTCAAAAATTTCTAACAATATTTGATAGCTCAATTAAATCAGAAAAAATTACCTTAACCGGTGAAAAGACCTAAACATAATTACGCATTTGTTTGAGGGGCTTTCAGGGAGGGAGGACACGTGGGAGGGCTCCTTAGCCGGTAACTCTATGAACTATAATAAAGGTAGATCGTAATTACGTATTTGTATGAGGGGCTTTTACGAAGAGAGGACACGTGGGTGGACTCCCTAGCAAGTAACTCTATGAACTATAATAAAAGTAGTATACATACATTACCAAACCAACTTCATCAGAGTAGCACTACTATACTCTTATTCCATTTGAGAATCCACTTAACAATCTTTTGTCCGCAGCTCCTTTGATTTGTCCCTTGCGCTACGAACCACGCGAACGTACCTTGTTATTTTCTGCGAGCTTGTATAGTTTTCAATTGCCTTGTAAGTTGTAATCATCAAGTATTACGTACATCGGGTGACATAAGTATTCAGACGCATGGCAACGACTCTTGCTAGTCCTTGCATTTCATAATGTTGAAGATAACTTAATATCTCTAACTATCAAATCTTTTAGTCATATCTAAATATAATGTTAGTCCAAATCTTCTACAATTAAAACTCTTTTAACTATTTAAGTCAGACATCTGTACTTATAATTTTAGAAGCATTATAGTGTATTATTTCTTTTGATTTTTTCTCGAAAGAATTTTTTTATATTAAATTTTATCTTTAATTATTTTTCCGTATTGTTAACCTTAACAAATAATATCAGAGCTGCCTCGGCAACACCCGGGAGAAAAAGACTCCCGAGGCAACACCCGCATGACACCGCTTGCCACCAGTCCGTTTACCTCGGCATCCGCGCCTCCGCGTTGCGCAGCCCCACGCCGACTGTCTCCCCCGACTCTGCCTTGGGACCGCCGCCCGCCTCGTGTCGACCGCCAGCTCGTGACGCTCTGGCTCCGGCCGGCCCCTGCTCGCCTCCGGCCGCCCGTGATTTGCTCACTCGTGCGCCCGTGAGGACTCGCCCACGCGCCCGTGAGCTCAAGTGACAGAGACGAGACAAGATCTTGACCGGATTTAAAACCAATCTCTCAGCCGAATTGAGTTCCAAATTACGGTGTTGCAGCTTTGCGATCACGCCGATCAGTATGACCTCGTTCTTGAACTGCTTCCAGGCTTGGCCTGAGCTCCGGGACAGCCTCTTGATCCGGACAAGATGCAGGAGCACTTTGAGGACTTGTGTCGGTGTTGGCTCCTATCGGAGGTCTCCGGTTCATCATTATCAATGCCAAGACCTACCAGTTCTTCTCGTAATCCGCTGGAGAGAGGTCAGAGGAGACTTGGTGAGAAAAAAATTCTGTTAGGAGACAACTGAATTGAGTGTTTCATCACTATTATCTTCGTGTTTTATTCACCGTTTAGATACGTGGATCATTATGGAGGTTTTGACAACGTTCATTTGGAATTCAATAACACTCTGATGGTAGTATTATACTCTTCGAAGTTTTTCTAGAGAAGATTTTGCTCTAATGTCAATTTGAAATAAATGTTTGAAGTACAAGAAAGAGTTTGTTTCTACGTGGATACTACAACGTTATTTTTGTTTTTTTCTCGATATGAGAGGTATAATGCAATTTATACTTCATTGGTAGCATAATAATTTTTCTTCATATTGACATTTTTTGAGTAGTTTCAATCATGTTATGGATTTTCAGTAGACAGTTTTGAGAGTTCTATATTTCATGTGGAGTATGCCAAAAGTCTATGATATGAGTTTTTCGCTATCTATCCAGCACCGTAGATATTTGATGTCTTGGTTTATGCTGTTTGATGATTGAGCGTTTATTTCAGAAGGCCAGTTGCATAGACTCAGACTATACTGGGGGTTATGAATCCTTGATGATTCAGATTCTTCGTCTGCTTTGTTATAGTTGTGTGTTTGGATTGATTGTTCCAGTCTTTCTCTCGATCTACTGATGGTTTGCTCAATATCGCTTTATCAGAAGCATTTGGATAAGATCGTTTCGGCCTTTTATACCTTTTGGTTTTTTTGCACTACAAGTGTTTGAATTGACTGTTCCAGTCTTCCTTATTCAGCAGTCCTTTTGACTTTTAACACACTTGGTATTCATGGTGTATTATCTACCCTTTGGGGTTTTTCGAAAACAATTTCGTTATAAATTTTGAGTTAAGGGGAGATTTGTTGGAGATAACTCTATCTCTAACTACCAAATCTTTTGATTATATCCAAATATGTTATTAGTCCAAATCTTCTACAATTAAGACTCTTTGGCTATTTAAGCCACACCCATATACTTGTAATCTTGAAAGCATTATAGTGGATTGTTTTCTATGTTTTTTTCCGCAAGGGTTTTTTCACATTAAATTTTGTCTCTAGTTGTTTTTTCGTGCTGCTAACCCTAACAAGTAGTATCAGATTCTAATAAAGTCGTGAAAATGACTTATGTTGTATTTATGTTTGGTCATACAGGTATGGCCGGTTGGCTAAGAAATTACCTTCCCCAAAGAAACGCAGTACTTGTGGTTTGTGTGTCAAAGATCTTTTTGTACGTGGTTTCTGTACCGTATAAAACAAATTGCTCAACAAGCAGAAATGGTAAGGATGGGATGGCAAAAGAGTGGGCACCAGGGTTAACAAAACCGTTTGATTTTCGCAGTTTTCGACCGTACCGCTCTGGTTCGAAAACAGAAACCGAGCGGTTTACCGATGAAATTTTAAAAAATTCAATAAAATCAAAAAATTTGAAAATATTTATGCGTTGAAAACCGTTGAAAAACCGCGGTTTTTGCAAAAAAAACCGCTTGAAAAACCATTTTTCAAGAACGTTCAATTGGTCGGCTAGTTTTTCACGAAAAACCGCGGTAAACCACGAAAATCGAGCGGTTTTTCGCGCATAGATTTGACTAAAATTCAAATTTTTTGAATTTGCAAACCGTTCGGTTTTTCGCAATTTTCATGCGGTTTCTTGCGAAAACCGCTACTGGCGGGTTAACGGTTTTCGGCTTCAAAACGAAATTGTGAACCCTGGTGGGCAACGTGATATCTGTAGATCACGAGGAGTCTTACTGATCACCTGTTTGTCGATTGAGCAGAAGTGGTAAGAAAAAACAGTTCTGGTGTTCTCTTGTATCAGAGTTTCTGATATGTGAGATACGTCTCCTGCTGTATGTCAATTCTAGATAAGAGTTGATGCTTGATCTTCGTCTCTTGAAGTGATCATTATGCTGTTGTAAAAACTATCTGTTGATTTGATTCTCTTTTCCCTGAAGTGCTCCACATTCAGCAATTCGCAATAAGTTCAAATAGATTCGAGAGATTGAACTCCATAAGCTAGAAGAAAGAAGCTGAGTTCATTACTGTTTGCGATTTCTACGGATCACTGGAATCCATCTCAAAACCGTAAAATAGACGTACACACATACATACACACGACGTCGTTTTTAATTCTGCCACGCTGAAAGTAACATATATTGCAATCCATATAGTACAAATTAAGACGTAAAGCACCATTCGGGACGTTCGGCTACTTATTGCCGTAGTTGGCAAGCACGCAATTGTGCATGCTGTCTATCCTCGTTTGAATCTCCAGATCAACGCGGGTGCTCACCACGCGAGTGTGTATGTGAGTATGATGTGCATGAGTTGTGGAGATCAACGCGGGTGCTCACCACGCGAGTGTGTATGTGAGTATGGTGTGCATGAGTTGTATGTGTTCTTGTATCACTGAAAGTATATCTCATCCTTTATATAACACTTATTATGTCAGTGACAAATTTAAAGATTTTCTTTAAATTTCAGTGACATACGGAGAATTAATAAAAAAAAGTAGTTGAGTCAGCTCAAGCTGGTAGGCGGGATGAGAATTCTCCTGTTTGGCTAGCTGGTTTCCCAAGTTATATTTAGCACTTGGTGCTTGCTGACCATGCTATAACTCATATTTAATCAATGAAATCTCTCTTCCCATAAAAAAAAGAGATACTCTCCTCGTTTCTGAGCTAACGATGTTTTAAGATTTTACACTTCAACTAAGATGCATGTAGAAATAGTCAAAGAGGGAGCAGGCAAAGCATGTCGTTCATAATGGAAAGAAAGACACCACTGCTTCGTCTCTTTGTTGGACCACCGGCGCAAACACAGTGATCTCTAACCAAGACCAGAGGAAAGTTGTGTACCATAGTCAGTAGTTAGGAATGGATTGGGGGCATAGAATACATATGATGAGCTACAATAATGGTTGTAGAGCCTAGCATAGCTAGGTTAAAAGAAAATTGAGCATGCCATGACGTTGTTAGGATTTCATAGAGACCCTTATAGCCTTGTCCTCTAAATGGACCCTTATGAGCCTCCAAAATATCTTTAAGTCCATGACCACTTCATCCTCCATTATCTCACTTATTGTCATTGAATGATGTGTGTTACTCTATTCTATAGTTATAAATAACGTTAGAAATAATAAGTGATAGAGGTATGCAAAAAAAATTTAAATATTATATCGAAATTATAGAATGATATGTACTTAGAAACAAAGTTTAAAAGGTAGAATAACATGTATTCAAGATAAAGAGAGTACACGTGAGTTGATCCAACTGTGAGTCTAAGTTGGGTTCCTCCGGGGAAGTCTACTATTGGAATAGTGAAGTCCAACACCCCGTCAGAAAATAATAATAATGAAGCCCAACATGACGTTGACCGCTAAATTAACAAACATGAGAATGGTGAAGGGAGCTTGTTATTAAATTTACATAACTATGCCAGGCCATCGAACCTGTAAACCCAAAATATAAACAAAACTTCAGCCCCGCCCACATATCCATTGGGCTGGGCTTCAAGCATTCAACTGACCAGAACCTAGCCAGACCAAGCAGCGCACGCTGAGATCAAGATTTTTTTTTAAAAAATAACATCTTTTTTTATCAATTTTATATAATTAATATGACAATTTTTTTATAAAAATGGGTCTCTGTAGCCATTTGAAATGACGATAGACACTATGTCGATATTTGAAATGCGACAGAGTTTCTGTCGCCAAACGAATGGACGATAGTATCGGCGAAAGAGCATGTTGCCATTTTGTGATAATGCCAAATGGCAACAAAGACCGGCCCTTAAATCAGAATAAATTTGTCTATCTTTCGAATAAATTTGCAAAAATAGTCTCCTCTCTGACCGCAAAAATTACTACAGGTGACATGTGTCCCATGTCACGCCTGTGTACCACATTTATTATATAAATGTAGGGAGGTTGAGTGATGTTTTTATTTTAAACAAACAATTTGAAGCCCAACGTGACAATTCATAATGAAGGTGTGAATTACATGACGCGTAGGGTTTGGTGAGGTGTATATGTTCACATTGCTACTCCTAGGTACAAATGGCAACATTCACGAACCATCGACCCAAACTAAAGCTAAGAAACATATGTGTCTTTTTGAATGGAAACACTAGAGGAATGAAACAGAAGTTAGGCTTGCGGGCATAGATCCTACGTGTTATGGTCCATTGGTGGTTTTCGTCTAGAGAGCATCATGTGACGGGCATTGGCCTTCTTCCAATTACTTCCATACCAATCACCCAAAACTCATCTTTTAGGTCCAGCTTAGGCTTGTTCTAATCGGACATAACCTCACCTTGAGCAAGGCATCGGGGACCATTGGCGCCTTTCCCTTTTCTTCCCCCTTCTCGGCCTCTGTCTTGTCTTCTAGGATGTAAGGTTTCCAACGTGTGAAGGTCTTAGACACTTTAGTGTAGTGCAGCATGTATTTTTGCTTGATGACCGCCCTATCGTACTTCTTGGGCTTGTTGATCTACTGGAAGAAGTAGCATTCCTCTGTAGATTGGGAATATTCACAGATGATATTAGCGATACATAAAAATGCAATATGCAATATGAAATATTAACACGTGAAAATCACTTACGCGTATATCCGAGCATGTGTAGTACGTTTGGGTGGCAGTGTCCGGATGTGTGGATTGAATGATCTATGTGGGATCACCACACTCGCACAAAGGCAGCGGAAACACCAGTGGTACATGTGCGTCCTTGCAATAACTATCAATGTAGGTTTCCATCTTCTTGGGAACACATTTGCACTTACGAAGCATCTCTGCATAGTTCGATATCCCCAACACCAGTGGAGTTATCTCGTCTACCTCTCTTCTCTTCTCTCATTTTAGGAATAAGGTCAAGTGGGTGTTACCGTGTTGGTGAAGACTGCTATATTTTTATAGCCGGTTATTGTGTAGTGTTGCGTAAGTAAAATTGAGTGAATGGAAGTTGCAATGAAGTTCGTTGGAAAGAATCTATGACCACATAAAAGGTCTATGAGATGTCCAATCACTAGTAAAGGTTGTGGTAGTAACCAAGTCACATAGAAAAGTTGGTCCATGTAGTCAAGTCACTGATAAATACTGGGGCATGTGGTCCAGTCATTGAGAAAAGCTAGTGCGTATTGTGAAGTCACTAAGAAAAGCAGGTGTGTACGGTCAAGTCACTGAGAAAAGCTGGTGTGTGTAGTCAAGTCACTGAGAAAACACATGGGAAGATCAATTATGCGGTAAATATCGATGGAGTTACATGGCGTGGGTAATAGCATTGGGTCTTGTCATTGTAGGGTATGATCATTGTAGTGTCTGCTCTTGTTAGACTGACTTGACTACACCTAATGAAATACCAGCGCATTCAGTGTGCCTCACGTCCGTCGCCCACGTACCAGATGGTTCGTAAATTCTTCGCCAAAGAATCCACGAAACAAGTAGCTCCTCCAACCACAATATAACGGACATAGCAAGTACCTCAAGGTGTGAGAAGGGATACCAAACAGAGACTAGGTTTTGAGGATGGAAGACATGCACACTTACGGTCCCTTAGACCCTAACCCCCTAAGCCATTATCTTTCACTCCAAACCAAGGAGTCCTATACCCTAATAAACCCCCTCTATGCCTACCCACATATCCTCGATAATTGGCCACAATGCAAGAACAAAATGGATGCGGTGGTCCAAGTTTCCGATGAAAAGGGGAACCATGGATGTTGATTTTTCTGCTGCCCTTTGTTCATGGTAAGTAATTCATTTTCTATCTATACTTTCACACACGTATGCCTACATCGCTTGTAACCACCTCGTTTTCCTCATAGACTGCGGATTACAAATTCATCGCGTGAGTAGATTAACTATATCCAACACCTGCCTAGGTTTACATCCACACCCTCTGAATCCACCTAGATGAGTTGTGGTAGGGGCTCCATACAGAGAGGATCAACAACATCAAGCTCTACAGGCAAGGATTAGGGAGCAGAATAATGAGGAGGTCGTCCACCTCAGTAGTGAGTACCACCCGTACATGTTGTTATGCTAAACCAAGCTACAATTGTGCTTGCCACTAACACGACAACCAATCGCACCAACGTTGCCCTAACGACCGTCAATCAATGTGGATTCCCTACGGTTTCCTGTTTTCATAGTAGGGTTGTTGTCGAAAAGACTTGTTACAACTTTGTCATCCCTCCAACGTTTTCCACTCCAAAAGACACAATTATATCTTAGCTATAGTTCGGACTGATGATTTATGAATATTGTCATTTGTACCATGGGAATAGCTAGGCGGACATATCAACCTCACCAACCCCACGCGTCATATAGTTGTGCACTTTCCTATTAATTGTTATGTTGGGCTTCAAATTATTTGTTCAAACTAAAAACATCACTCAACCTTTCTATGTGTGTATACAATAAACTCGTCGTTGTGTGTATTTTTTCAGTATAAGTATTTTTTTAAAGCCACATTGATTAATATTTTTAAATACAGCCTATCGACAATTAAATTAACAATAGAGTTTTCGTCGCCATTTCAATTGGCGACAGGAATCCTACGTGGACACCATATAGGCATCTTGCTATTTGAAATGGCAGCAGCGTGTGTGCGTCTGTAGCCTGGCTGTTATTCTCCTTCTATACTGAATGCAAGAGCTCCTGGTCAAAATTCAAAAAAAAAATCTTAGGCCAGAACCAACACTCCGGTTGTTTTTTTTTCCTTTTTGCATTTCCTTAACCTGGAACCAACCTGTTTTTTTAAGTAGTCCTTACTCTTTTTTTTTTGAGAAAACTCCCATGCTGGCTAGGGATTCGAGCATGAGCTAGCAGTAAATCCGCTGCCAGCTCTTCCCCATTTAGATGGAAGATAAGCCCATCTTGGGTGCAAATGCTTTTTTTCCCCAAGAAAACTCCCGCTGGCTGGGGATTCAAGCATGGGCCTACAGGAAGCGCTGCCAGCTCTTCGCCACTGATGGGTTATAGACCTATAGTATCAAGCTGGAATTTTTTTAAATAATGTATTTTATAAATCAAATTACGATATTAATACGCAGAATTTTTTTTTCCAAAAATAATAGTCACTCGCCGAACCGCATGGCGACAACGGTATAATCGCCAGACGGTCTGACGAAATTTTGGTCTTCGCCGAATGGATTCGCGACAAATAAGTTGTCGCCGAATGGGACGGCGACATGAAGTTGTCGCCGGACGAATTGGCGAAGTATGTTTTGTCGCCCAACGGTGCGGCGACATCTGTTAGTCACCCAATCGAATGGCGACGACTGTCCGATAAAATTCAATATTCGGGTTCGAATTTTGAATTTTGAAATGGCTTTGCAACACAATGGTTTTCAATATTTTATTGCATACATGTTTAATTTTTAATATTTTAGAATTTCAATTTTTGAAGTTGTGGAAGTTATTTTGAAGTCTAATTTCGAGGCAAATGCATTTGAAATTTTTTTACATGCAACTAAAAGTTTTTGAAACTCATGAAAATTATGCTCTTTAAAATTGGAGCCAAAATAGGGATGTCGCACCGTTGGATCAACCTTCCGATGGCCGGATCGATGATGTGCAAACGAGAGGCGCAGATGTCCGTTTATTCAAAGACCGCCCTACCTAATAATAACAGTTAACACACTCTTTTAGAAAAATAAATAATACTATTTAAAAAATATCATATTCATAGCACTAATACGCCAAAAAATATATGATAAAAATAATACCTGTTAGGCCAATCGGGCGGTGAAATTTACAAAGATTTTTGTCGGAATAATAAATTTGTGTGGCAAATTTATCGGTGATAATTTATATATGTGATTAGTCGTTCAGATTTTTTTTGTATAATATTTGTATTTTTAATTCAAATAGCAAAACTCAAAAATTGCAAGAATATACATGCCCTACATGAAAAGTCAGTGTCAGTTTAACGGTTGCAAGAATTGCATATTTCAAAGTAGGGTCAATAAATCTAGAAAAATTCCTATTTATCGATCGTAATTAATGAGGTGTTTTACAAAATTATTTGTCGATTGATTTTTTCAGGGAAAAATCAAATTTAAATGGTTCGCCATTATCCTTGATTGTCGACAAATTTGACAACAAATCATAGTATCATTGAATAAAATGCAACATGGCTTAGAGAATTGATAAAGCGGGATACAACATAACTCACAAAACCGTACATCCTTCGATCGTAGTCTTCGGTATAGGGCATGGTGACAAAGATAAAAGTCATCTTTTGGTGAAAGTGCTTGAGCGTCGGGGTGGAGGTGATACGAAATCGTCATCATCAGCGTTATCATCGTTTATGCGATCGGGGCTAGCCGCCTCTAGTGCTAGTTGAGCGTTCTCTTGCGTTGTTTCTTGAAGGGCCTGTCGTGGAAGTGATTGAGCGTCGAGGTGGAGGTGATCTGAAATCGTCGTCATCATCGTCGGCGTCATTTGTATAGTTGGGAGCTAGCCCACCTCTAGTCTTGGTTGAACCTTCATTTGCATTGTTTCTTAAGCGCCTGTTGTGTAAGTGCTTGAGCGTCTAGGTGGAGGTGATCTGAAATCGTCATCATCGTCGTCATCGGCATTTGCATAGTTAGAGCAAGCCCACCTCCGGTGGTAGTTGAGCGTCCTCTTGAACTTGCCGTCTGGCGAGATTGTGTCGATCTTTACCCATCGATTAGACCCGCTTCGCATCTTCTGCGCCAACCGGGCATCACACCACCGCCGAAGAGCTTATACATCGCTAAGAATTCTGGGATATCTTTGTTCAGCAACTCTTCATCCTCCGGGAATGACTAACACTCAAAACGAACGTACGAAATAGTGAACTTATGTATAATCCTAAAAGATTAGTAAGGTGACCAAATATGAAATAACTAACTGAATATGCTCAGCATCGATCGGCGACATCGGTACCATGTAATTTCTTCTTGAGAAGCTGCGTGAGAAGGGTGGTCGGCTAGTTCACATACCTTGACATATCTTTGGCGCCACCATTGCAAGTGCACCTTGGTCGTTGGTGGTCACGAGGTTCGCACGAGAGGTTGTCAAGGCTTGCCTCCGTAATGTCGAGCGCCACTCTTGCAATTTGGACACCGCTTTACTTAGGTTCTCCTCCTTGAATGGATCGTCCTTCCCACCACGCGTGACACGCAGCGTGCAAGTAAGAGCTATGCTACTCATATCGGTGTCCACGGAAATTATGCGCTACAACTATCAACCATGGTGAAGAAGTGTGAGTGAGAGCTGCGGTTATGTGCCTGCGGTTTGGCCTTTTATAGACCCGAAGCGGTGGTTTCTGGACTAAGTGTTGGAATGTAAGATTGAAACATACAGATCGATTCGGTCTGTCAAAAGTGATGGTCTCATGTTGTCAAATCGGTCTGGAAAAGTTAGAGGCGTTCGGCAGTGTTGTCAAATCGGTCCGAAAAAGTTAGAGGCGTTCGTCAGTGTTGTCAAAACTTGATGAAAGCACAATAAATGGCATGAAATACTAAATCATACATTAAGTGAGGAAGTATGAAGCATGTATATGACGACAACAAACTGATGTACTACTCCTGACCACCCCTACCACTAGCACGACCTCTCTTTGCCCTACGTGCTGAAGCCGGCGCATCGTCCAGAGGTCGTGTGTGTTCCTCCTGGGACGGTCGCGCCTGTCCGTAATCTGAAGGGCTGTACCGCTGCACCGGGCGACGCTCCCGGGGAGGCAACGTGTACCCGTAGGAGGTGCCGTAGTCCTGCTGCGTCATCTGCGTCGCTGGAGAGGGCTGCGTGAACTGTGTCCCTGTAGGGTGTTGAGTCCACTGCGTGCCGGAGAAGAACTGATCCGCTCAAGAGAACTGATCGGCGTGCCCTGGCGAGTGCGGCCACGAAGAGAACTGTCCTCCAACGTGGGTGCAACCTACAGTTCAGGTAGTAACATGTAATCATACTTAGGTGATACTTGTACTAAATGTCAACTATTGAGTTTTGGTCGACTTACCTGGTGTGGGGACCATGGTGGGACCGCGTGGTGCACGCTAGCTGGACCCTCCACCATGTCAGGGTCGGAGGCACAGGGTGTGGAAGCGGACTCTGCCTCCACTGCGTCACGAAGGAGCCGGGCGGGTGTGTGGTAAGAAGGCACGCGTGGCGGCTGGAAGAGGTACCACGGTCGATCCGTCGTCGTGTGGCGACAAGAACCGAGCTCCGCGGTCCGTCGAGTCCCGGCTACCACGCGCGTCCAAGCCTCTGTCATCTCGTCCCAGTGGCGGAGACTCAAATCACGCAGCCTACTCAAAATCTTTGTGGCCATCGGTGCAAGTCTCTGGCGTGGTCCACCGCCACGTCTGAACAACTCATAAACACAACGACATACAGTAAAGAATAAATGAAATAACGTACGAAGTAAGACTTACCATCGCGTGCATGGCTACTCCTGTCTGGCCTGGGTACAAGTCTGCCACACTCGGAGTGTACGTGTGGGTCGGTGGCTCCTCCACAAGTAGGAGACGTGTATGCGCGTTAAGTGGCACGTGCCGGGCTAGGTCTTCTTTGGTAGGAGGAGTAGTCGTACGGCGTGTCCTCACCGACGACATCCTCTAGTGCGTCATCCCACTGAGCGAGCCACGGCGCCATCCTCTGAGCCAAGATCGCCATGGTCTTCTGAGGTCCATGGGTGGAGAATCTGAAGAGAAATCCACATTATTACAAATATAACATAAGTATTTAACAAACTTGTTAGGGGGGAGTAACTCACGAGTGCACTCTCTCTGCCACACGATCCCCTGAAGGAACCGGGACCAGCTGCCGAAGTCCAAACTGCCTCATGACTCGCTGCGGCGCGTAGTCCTCCACGAAGACATCGAAGATGAGCTTCTTCCTAGTAAGCCGATGAAGTCCGGTCCTCGTAGCATAGTCACGAGAGATCCCCTCGCCATCGCTCTCTCCACTACATGGCGCTCATTGTATGGGTCCCGGATCACTGCTTTGCTGTAGGTGGTCAAACGCCTCCGTGAAGGAGTGGTGCGTCGAGCGTGCACGTAGTCCCCCCACTTGTGGCTGCGAGACAAAAAAGTCTGTAAGCATGTGATTGCAAAAAAACCAAATAAATATTGAAATGGCGTACCGTCGCCTAGTCCAAAGGGAGCCCATCGTTGGGCGGTCGATCGCATCACCGCCATACATGTCGGCGGTGTAGTGTCGAGCTCAACAAAGGGTCGACCACGGGGAAACGCTCGAGCGACCCGGTGAAGAAGAAGAGGCATCCTGCGAGATTGGCGGCCTTGCTTTTCTTCACGCACGCGCCGTCGCAAAGGCGCGATGCGTGGCGACAAGGATCGCCAACCCCATGATACGTGGTGCGGCGTCGGTCGGCATCGGCAATAGCCGTGCATGGGCTACCCATCGCGCATCGACATCGCCGCCGTGAGTCGGCGTGAACATGACCCACCGAACAACCAAAGTAGATAGGCCTCAAGGTGCCGTGCAAGCTGGTAGGCCGTGGGCATCGCCGCCTTCCGTTGCACCTGCGAAAATCAAAATAGTTTAGTATCAGGTTAATGTCACATGAATGTAGAATGATATATTTATGTACTCTCGCTAACCTCGGCCGAGCCAACCACCTCCTCGATGGGCCATGCCTCTTGCCGATCCGAATTTCTGGATCAACGGGCACCACTCCGGCGAACCTCTCCTCCAAGTCCGCCACCCACCCAACAGGAGTTACCGAGGGTCCGATCGGTGTCCCGGCGATCGGCAACCCAGTAAGCATAGCGACGTCCTGCAGGGTCACTGTCACCTCGCCAAAGGGAAGGTGAAAAGTGTGCGTCTCGGCCTCCAGCGGTCGACCAAACACGCCAAGATGAGAGCGATAGAATGAAAAGCGCGCGACCGCTGCGGACCGTCCTCACCCTCGGCACGATCGTCGGGCACACTGCGTCCTCGGTGACCCTCAACCATGCGAGCGAGAGGAAGCAACCCGGCCGCGTGCCAACCTATGGATGCAAACAAAAATTTGCATTATTTAAATATCGTCATCAAACATCAAATTATGTGAACAAAAACATGTAAAGTATTTTTGTATAAGTAAACATGTAAAGTATTTTTCTATGTAAGTGCAACTCACCTGGTGTGAAAGTGTGGGTCAACACACCATGCCTTCTTAGGCACTCGGATCCGCAGCAGAGGCACCTTATCATTGCCTTCATCATGTGGACGATTTAACGCGGTGTCGCCGGTCCACGGAAGAGTCCAGAAGTGACCGGGCTGCTCCATCCTGCAAGTAAATAATGAAATATTTATTATACTAGACATGTAATAAACACGACATATATATAAATAAAAGGAAAGAAGCGTACAACATAAATAATGTTCCTTGAAAACATATGACAAACACTTTGTATATATATATCGAAATACATAAGCGTCCAACTTCAATAATATTACATGACATCCCACAATCATGAATAAGATTACATAAATAAGATTACATAATTCGATACATAACCGACAATACCCATTACTTCGACACATATCACATAGCATAACCATGACGAGTTGATGGATTGCACCAATCACACATCTTTGCGCATTGATTTGCCTTGTGGTCATACTCACCGCACTCAGAACATCTCCTAACATAGCCACCCACTTCGGATTCATCCATGTCGTTGCGAATGCGCCTACTCTGTGGACGACCAGACTGGCCTTCGGCACACCTCCGTAAGGTCGGATCCGGTAGACAGATGCACTCATCTCTGTTAATCACAGTGAAATCACCATGTGTACGGAAACCACGGAACTCCCCGGACCAGGTATGGACAACATAATCCTTCAAGTAGAAAGGGGAGACGTATTGCGACGTATTCATCCCAATCTGCCCACAAGCAGCTATCACATGTGAACAAGGGATGTGAAGAAGTTTTGGCTTGTTGAAGGTGCATTCGCACCATCCACTGGCCCCTTGGCCTAGATTTACCTCATGTGTAATAACGGCTGTGTTGGTTCCCAATCCACCTTTGCACCGAAGAGTCACTTCAAATCGGTTTTCGGTAATTCGAAGCTCGCACTACATGTTCTTTGAGCTTTCATACTTCGTTCCTCCATGTAGGCCATCATCCGCAACAATACGGTGTTTGCATTGTCGTGGCATGAAGAACGACCTCGCATGCCTTTTACGAAAATAGGCAACTATGCCGTGCAACATGCCTTCGGGATGGCCACTAGTGGTAGTGGGCGGAGCCTTCTTATGACCCAATTGTAAACCTCGGCTATATTCGTTGTCATGACACCAAACACGATCAACACATATCGGTTAGTCTACCAAGCCGATTTGTTAAACCATCGTAAATATCATAATTTACTGTACTAACCTGGCGCCACCGGTGTCATGGAGCAGTGCCCACTTCTCTAGAGGCTCCGCCTCTATCCAGTGCGAGAAACACTTTATGTTCCTTGACGTTCGTCTCCTCGTATTTGGAGGATCGAGCTCTCCGAGTGGTGCTAGCCTTTTGGGTGGGCAATCATTGGTAGCAGTGGTTGCTTCTTCATCTCTTCGACACGTGCACTAGTGTGCTGCTCCAACTCAGCGAAAAGCACGTTGAACTTACGTGCCTGATTCTGCTTGCACAACCTCTTAAAGAGGTTCATCAATTTCTTACTCATGAACTGCCTGAAGAAATTTGCTCCCAAATGCCTCATGCACCACCTGCTCTGCAAGTCACGCCATGGGAATGGTTCATCAGGGTCCTCCTGTAGAGTCTTAATTGCAGAAAGAATACCTTTGTGGCGATCATGAATGATGCACACGTTGGGCCGATTACCAACTATCCCGAAATTCAGATGTCTAAAAACCACGGCCACTATCCGGTTCTCACCCTCAACAAAAGCAAAGGCCAATGGAAGTATGTGGTTGTTCGCATCAACTGCAATGGCCGTTAGAATCTGTCCCTTGTATTTTCCAGTCAGAAATGTACCATCAACACAAAGCAATGGACGGCGATGACGAATGACGCAATGCAAGGACCCAATTAAAAAAGCACGACAAAACGTGCGAGATCCGTTGCCATCTTCTACACTTTCGTCGAAAGCGGTGTATGTGCCAGGGTTTGTTTGCTTCAAGACATCAAGCACATGAGGTAAGTTGCAATATGAAGCCTCGTATGTACCAAATCTCTTCTCCAATGCTTTTTGCTTCGCACGCCAGGCCATCGAGTAACTTATCTGGTACTTAAATGTTCTTAAGATTGCTTTCTGAATATACGAACACTAAATGTCCCGTTTCTCAATGATTTCATTGAACATTACGCTAGCAATTACAGCTGCATTCAGGTTGCGGTGTTTCACCAGAACATTTTCTAATCTGCATGTGTACTCCTCTACTCGTGATGCAATCCAATACGTCTCGCATTTCGGCTTGTATGCATGAACTCGAAATTCACATCCATCTGTTCTGCACTTCACTGTGTACCTATCTGGCCTGAACAAGATAACCCGAAACTCTCTGCTGCGATAATGCCCAAAGCCTCACTGCCAATTTCAATTCAGAATTGTTCGAAAATATTTGATTCAGCCGAATGGAATTGGTACCATACTCCCAACGCGACTCATGGCCCCATGAAACTCTCATACCAGAATTATTTTGCTTGTTCCATTAAATCGGGGATGGGTATATTCGCTTCCCAATACTATCATGCATTTCAAAGATCATCACCATCATCCTCCTCTTCCTCATCTTGGCGATGCCAACATCACATTCAACATTTCACTTCATCTTACGCGCCATACGGTCTACTAACTCCAAATGATCAACAAGTTGCTCGATCTCCTCCCTTCATCACCGGCCTTGGCATTTGTTGTATCCTATTATCATACCTCATTGCTACCTCAATCGGCACCACTTCACGAACTTGTTCACTTTAGCCGATATCTTGCTCTCGCTCATATCACTAATATTCACCTCTTCTCTAGGGCAAGCTGCACCAAGATCACACGTCAAGACGAGATCCCTTGCACCACCTTAACCATTTACGCGCCATGGTATGTCCGATCTACTTTCTTCAACTCCCAAATAGCCGGGTCACCATTGCTTCGCGTGAATAAAACTTGGATGGTAACAGAGTAAACACTTGGATCCAAAGAAAAATATTGGGTCAACCAAAGTTTCATATCACGAATGCTAACACTCTCGGGGATTGAGTGCTCAACCATGGTCACCAAAAAGTTGCTTAAATCAACACTATTCTGCGTACTTTTTATTTCACCATCGCCATAATATACCCTAAATTTAACTGGATCTGACATTACTGCGACGATATAGACAAAATAAATTTTTAGATGACCACCAAAATGTAATATGAATAATTTAAAACCCGATTAAATTAAATCTAATATCAACCCTAATATTTTCATACAACATTAACCTACAATATTTTTCTACGCAACTAAAAAATGTAATATGAATAATTTAAATCGAACAACGCTAATTAACTATCGCACTACAAATACTACAATATTATAGTTCATATCTAATATCGCGAGTCTACAAAAGAAAACCCGATTAAATTATATCTAATATCAACCATAATATTTTCATACAACATTAACCTACAATATTTTACTAAGCAACTAAAAAAAGTAATATCAACAATTTAACTTTAACAACGCTAATTAACTATCGCACTACAAATACTACAATATTAGAGTTCATATCTATTATCGCGAGTCCGATTAAATTAAATCTAATATCAACCCTAATATTTTCATACAACATTAACCTACAATATTTCTCTACGCAACTAAAAAAGGTAATATCAACAATTTTACTTTAACAACGCTAATTAACTATCGCACTACAAATACTACAATATTAAAGTTCATATCTAATATCGCGAGTCTACAAAAGAAGAACCGATTAAACTAAATCTAATATCAACCCTAATATTTTCATACAACATTAACCTACAATATTTTTTTACGCAACTAAACAAAACACAAAATTTCGATTTTACCTTGTAGTTTCTCTTCTTCCTCTTTTTTCTCCCGGCCCTCTCACTCCCGAGCTCCCGGACGCCTCCCCCTAGCGAGCTCCCGCGCCTACCTCCTCCCTCCTCTCCCGGCTGCCTCCCCCTCTCTCTCTCTTTCTCTCGCGCGACTCACTCCCTCGGCTCTCTTTTCCTTCGGCTTTTTCCCCCTCGCGCCTGACGCTGGTTGCTTTTCTTGCCGATTCTGTCGCCACACGGTTTGGCGAAGACTTCATGTCGCCACACCACTCGGCGAAGAATCCAGATGTCGCCCCACCGTTCGGCGACGACTTTATGTCGCCACACCGTTCGGCGACATTGCTCCGAATGCTGCCACGCGTCGTTTGTCGCCCAACCGCTGGCCGATTACCAGTTTGTCGCCCAACCGTCCGGCGAATACGCATTTATCGCTGTACCATCTGGCGATTATACAGTTGTTGTCATGCGGTTCGGCGAGTGAATATTATTTTTGGGAAAAAAAATTCTGCGTATTAATATCGTAATTTGATTTATAAAATACATTATTTTAAAAAAAATTCTATCAAGCTGATACTGGAATCTTTCTAATACTTCCTTAATGTATACTGCAGACAAGGTTGACCGTGCTGTGAGCACTGCTATCTACTTCCTTCTTCCTGCAGGGAGTGTTTCACGCCATCGTATTCCCTGTGCTGAAACCTGGCACTTCTACAAGGGAGAGCCTCTCACGGTTAGCAATAGTTCTTTGACCTCGTTGACCTATTTGTTTTATTTTCCATGACTAATGAAATTGCAATTTTGGTATCTAATACAGTAAATAGATTTAAAACGCAATTAAGAAAAGATAATAAATAACTGGTAAATCAATGATAGACAACATAAACAGATTGGTGAGGCATCACCCTACATCATCTAAAACAATTATCAAACCACTAAATTCAACAATATAACTTTAGATAATAAACAACAGTGAACTCCTCGTTCACATCCCAACAATTCTACCATCCAACATTTCATAAAACACTATATACCTCATGTGAAATTCCTGGGTATGTCCATGACCACGGACGCAGCTATTCAAATAGTTTTACACTCTGCAGAGGTTGTACAGTTTTGCCCACAAGACATGATATTCTCTTTGTGTCTAGCCATTAGCACACTTCCTTTGGTGTGCTGGCAGAGAAATCATAACAAAATCTTTACAATGCACTGTCTAAACTAGGTACTGTCCGCTAAGGTTTCCTCCCATAGGCCCTCTCTTGTGACTTATGAATCTACATGTCCATTCTGGAACTCACACCACCAATTGGCAGTACTCAAGGCTAGGCATTGCAAATTAATCAGCTAGGTCTGTCCCATATCAGACATGTGATAGTACGGTTAGGCCTAGTTTAATAGCACACAAGATTAAGTCCTTAAGTTGTCTCAGACAAGACATTCACATTCCAAATGTGCTAGAAAGCACCCCTTTACTACACGATCACTTACTCGAGGGAAAACAAATTCGTTCAACCAAGACCAATGGCAACCCTGCCATGGTACAACAAATTTTACAACAGTGGCTGTCGGCCACAATTCAATATCTTATTAAGTCAAGATTAACATTAATTCACATGTGATATGAATCCCATCGTATAACTAAGTAGGTCTAAGCATAGCTATGATAACCCAGAGTTGGTAATATCATCATGTTCAACTAATAATGATCCAACCTAGGGTAAACAATGGATACATGGCATTCCAATAATCAAGGTGGCATAATATCAACTAGGTATATAGCTATTCCCAGCAAATAATCATTGATACATAAATAGCATGCAATTGTATAAAACAAAGTACTTTTGCAAACATAGGTTCAATATGATCAAAGGTTATGACTTGCCTTGCTGATCTAGTACTGAGTCTTGATCTTCGAAGTCTCCGTTCGCTCCTTGGAATTAGTGTCTACCAGAAAACAAAACAATGAAACCCAATAAATACCACACAGAGACTCAAATAAGCTTAAAATTGAAAACAAATAGCTCTTTAAGATAGAGCATGATTTTAGAAAAAATTAGAAATTTGAATCGCTTCATTCGGAGTTCGTATGAGAGAAAACGAACCTCCGAAAGGTTTGAAAATAAATAAAATACAAAAAATCAGAAATTCATATTTAACATAATTATTTTTCTATTAAAAATTTGATTTATTGTGTAACGCTGACGTCGGTAGGGTTCAGGTGGACCAGGTCTATGGCACTGCGCTCGGTTCATCGTGCACCCGGCGCACGACTGACGTCATCACTTGCTCGGACGCTAGGGCTGAGGTGGCTGCTGACAAGGCGCTGATGCAGGCGGCCATGCGGACGGGCCACGCATCACGCATCAGCGGCTCGGCCTGATCGGACAGCTTGGGTTCTGCGGCATAGCTCCAACGAGAGGCGGCGGTGGGCAGATCGAACGAGGGTTGGTGGGGATCCAAAGGAGGAGGACGCGAGCAACCCGAAGAGGCAATCGGCGTCGGCAGAGATGCACCAAAGCGGCTAGACGATGGGGAAGAACGGCTCGAACGGCGATGCTACTCCGACGAGGAAGATCTCGGCGATGACAGCGTCTTGGGCGACGGGAGAGAATGCAACGGGTGCGGTGGAAGAGGCGCACCTCGGAGGGGCATCTCGGCTTTAAATATCCCGAGGAAACGTGCGCGGCACGGACGTCGAAGACGGTGCGGACACGGACTCGACGCGGGCGGTGCTAGGGTTTCTGGCGGCGGCGTGTGCAGAATCCGGACCGCACACGTGGCGCGGATCCGACGGTCCACACGACGTGGCGCAACTGGGCAGTCGGAGTGGGCGACGCAGGCCGGGAAGGTGGGCTGCAGAGCGGGCTGCGAAGGAAAAAGGGATAGGCTGGCGAAAAGAATTCAACCCAAGGCGAATTTTCAAAATAAAAACATTTCCCAATTTAAGAAGTTTTCAAAAATTCAAAAAACATTCAAATAAATAGCTAATAATTTCTAAAAATCTCCAAAAATACAAAAAAAATTCCTTGGAGCATAATTGTAAAGACCCGAATCCACTTATTCGAACCCACTGTGTTTACCGCACTAGTCCCAGGATCAACGCTAGTGCACACAGCTCAACATTGGTACATATCACATCATACTCAACGATAATAGAATAATAGTTCATTTATTGATATAGCTAAATGTATGATCTTATGACCGACTTACATTATTAAGCCACGCAGGGCAAGACTGGAAATATAAGCTAATAATTAAGCAGCGAAAAGTAGAAAACGTAGATAGCTCATCAGTTCACCACAGGCAACCTGACAAGGCTCGGACCCTAATGACTCGTGTCTTCCTGGACTTCCTCTTCCAACACAGGTGTAGATTCTTCAACTGTTGATTATTGTTGTTTGGCAAGGGTGAGTACTTAAAGCACTCAACAAGTCGTGCACAGAATGCAATTCTATGTATCTATATGCAAGGCTTATTCCAATGGATAGGCTATCATGGCTATTTTGCAATAAGCAGCATTTATGAACAAGTATAATAAATAGATTGTAAAGACTGTAAAACAAATAGCAATAATAAATAAATTCAGTATTTCTCAAGTAAACCAAGTTTTCAATCCTAAGTCAAATTCTATCTTCCACATGGCATTCCGCCATCCCAACCAAATTGTCCATTTAATTAAGCTAACCCTTAACTGTAATTCCCGAGCATTGCTCAATACCGTGAGCACGGCTATCCGAATAGTTTCACACTCTGCAGAGGTTATGCACTTTACCCACGTGATACAACCAAATACCACCAAGGCGAGTGATTATAACAAAGCCTTTACAATGCGCTGGCTTAACCCGGTACCACCCGCTAAGGTTTCAACACTGGTGGGACTGGTTACCACATCCAGGGCCCCCCTCTTGCGCCATGTGAATTACTTCATAACTCGGGAACTCACATCGACCACGATAGTACCAAAATTAAGATATTGCAAATTACTCAGCTAGGCTGGCCCATACCAGACATGTGGTTGTATGATTGACTCAGGTCAAAGGCTTGCAAGGTTAAGTCCTTAGAGTGATCAAGGCAAGACATCCACATACCCTCTACCTATCGGGCCCACCTTGGCATCCTCGCCCCTTGTCACTTGCCCCAATCTAAATGATTATCACCCAGTTGATTACCAAGCACCACGTGCTATCAACAATTCAACATCGTTGCGTGACATGACTCGCCACAACAACTCAATCTCATCGTGTGATCCCACATGACACACAAGTTCATAACATCGTTCCATATTCCATTAGTAAAGATTAATTATCAATGTCTCAATCACATGTGATGACGTGGCATGGCTAAGCAACTAATACGGTCTAACCATCCCATGTTGATTATTATTACTAACCAACTATAATGAACCAATCTAGGGTGACAAAAGATCATGGCATACAATTACAAGGTAGGGTGTAGATCGAATTGGTATAATAGCTAAGTTCCAATTTAATTTGAAACAATTGTATACTTGAAATAATATGCAATAGAGTAAAACAAATATAGCAATTTTATAAACATGGGTTCAACATGATCAAAGCACAACTTGCCTTGGAATAGGTCCTGATGTGGTTCTGGAAGTTGCTCTTGAGTTGCTGGATCTTCCTCCGAAGCGTCGCACAATTCAACGTCTACGCGTACCGAAGAAGAAAAGCAAATAAACACCAAAACAGAGGGCAAATGGACTCCAAAAATCAAATAAAATTCACTATTAAATATATCTCAATTTTACAAATTTTTATAAATTTGAATCACTCAAATCCGAGTTACGATGCAAAAGATATAGGCTTTTGAAGTTTGAAATAAATACTGAAGTTACAGAAATTAGAAATTCGGAATTAACAGAATTATTTTTAAACTGAAAAACCGATTTATGACGTCAGCGTGACCTCATGATGATGTCATCATCACAGAATTTCCAATCGGATTATTTTTCCAATTGAAAAATGCAATTATGACGCAAGCATGACGTCATGCTGATATCAGCCCTAGCGCCAGCCAATCATACGGCGACACGCGTCTTCGGCGCATAGACTGGGTCTACGGCGCAGCGCGAGACCACGGTGAACCCGGTCTACGACGCCTCGGCACCTACGCCGACACGCGTCTCGACCGATTGGTCGCGGCGCGCCCACCGATCGCGCAACACGCGTCACGCATCTACGGCCCGATCTGATCGAACGGTGACAGACACACGCGATGCGGCTCGATCTCATCCGTTCACTCAGATCCGACGGCCACGAACTCACCCGAAACTAATGGCGAAGCGGCGGCGAGGAAATCCACCGGAGACGAAGAAGAAACACGGGCGACGATGTTCCGGCGCGTTTCCGACGTGAAGAAGTGGAGTAGTCGATGCGGCACACCTCGGCAAGTTCGGATCTGGGACCCAAAGCGTCGAAAGTCGACAGACCGGCGACGTACTCGAGCAAAAACCGCGGCGGCGGTTGCTCTACTCGCGAGCTCCGGGCGTGCTTCTCGATCGCTCGCGAAACTTCACCGATCAAAAGCTGCGGCGCCGCGACGACGATTCTCGGGGATGATGCGGCTCTCCTTAAATAGCCTCGACGGTCGCGTACGGTGCCCGGAAGTCTAACCGACGCGGCGGCGGTGTCCTCCTCGGACACGGCGGCGGCGTCCGAGTCCCACACGGAGACGACACACGCCAACCGTCCGATCACGCCCCAACGGTCACGATCTCACAGCCACGATCAGATCCTAACTGCCCACGATTTCTTTCCAACGGCGAAGATTCCCCTGAGTCCCGAACCGGTACGACTTAGTCTCACCCGTGCGATCTTGATCCAACGGCGGAGATGCGGTTTCCCGAAGCAGGCTGAACGGGCCGCGTTGCATTGGGCCGCACGCATACAGTGTATGGGCCGAGCCTAACACTGTTCACCGATTTTCAAAAGGATTTCCCATTTAAAATAATTCCAGAAATTCTTTTTATTTATTTTAAGCGATAAAACTAATAGGAAAAATCCAAGAAAAATCTCAAAAATACTTTGAGACATTCTGGACTTAAATAAAATATTTTTGTCAAAACTTTATTTTAAATTTTCATAAATCTAAATAGATTTGAACAAAAGGTCAATATTCTTAATTTAAAATTAATTCAAATAAATCCAGAAAAATCCAAATAAATTCCAGAAAATCATAAATGCACATTTAAGCAATAAAATATTATTTGGGCAAATTTTGGGATGTTACAATAATGAACCCAATTACGACTGAAAATCTTTTGTTTGATGCGTAGATATTTAAAATTAAATTTTTTTATTAATAAAAAATTCAAATTAAGCTTTGATTAATTCGAGAAAAATGCAAATGATTCATTTTCAAATTCAAACATTTCAAAACTTAAATTTTTTGGAATGTTACAGTACCTACATTCCAATGATGATAAAAAAGTCTTAGCTTTTGTGGTATACCGGTAATCGGTACAGAGCACACACACAGGCCCCTAGTAGCAGGGTTCCAAATTTTGGCGAAATTTCGGATTTCGGACCACCCCGAAATCTAAAGTACCGCCCGGAAAAAAAATTTAAATTTTTTTGAAATTGCTATAGTAACCCGAAATTTCGGTTTTTTTGGCGAAATTTCATATTTTTTTGGCCGGTTTTGAATCTTTTAGGGCCGGATTTGGTAAAAAATAACCCTTAGGAAAGTCATCTCCTATGAAAATTTGTTTAATTTTTTTTAAACATTTTAAAATTTTATCAGAAACACTGTCAGATTTTTATAAAATTGTACAAGCTTGATAATAAGCTGAAAATTTTATGGTACTATCCTTAGTAGTTTAGGATAATACATAAAAAATTTTAAAATAATTTAAATTCATTTTTTATATTTAAAAAATCAAAAACAGAATAAACATAATTGGGACAGTTATATTGTCAGAATTTTATAAATTTCCTTGAGTGTGATTATGATCTAAACTTTTTGTGAGAGATTAATAATTGACTCAGTACCATTATATAAATTTTTCAAAAAAATTCAACTTTGTTTGTTTGGTCAATCAAATCTATGTAAGCATTGAACTTCGTTTGTTATATTATATTTCCAAAATAAAAAAGAAAAGAACATAAATGGTACGGTGCCTTGTAAGAATTTTATAAATTCACTAGAGTGTGATCATGAATCAAATTTTTATGGGATATTAAGAACTTCCTTATCACCATTCTGTAAAATTTTCAAAAAAATTTATGGTTTACATAATTTTTCATTTTGTTTAAGTTTGCCGGTAAGCCTTTTAACAGGGCAGTAGTACTTTTCGAATTTTTAAAAATTCATACTATTTTATCATCATCTGAAAATTTTATGAGAGCATTATAGATACATCATAACCATGCACAAAAAATTTCAACAGTTTATAACTTGATTTGTACCATTTTTCATTCGGATCAAACTTGTCGGTCAGTGTTTTATCAGGACAGTACCACTCTCTGAATTTTTAAAAATTCCTCAGATGTGATAATCAGCTGAATTTTTTGTGAGAACATTATAAATGTGTCAGGAACCTACAAAAAACATTTCAAAATTTTTTGTTAAAGTTTAGACTATTTTTCAGCCGGTGCAAAAAACCCAAAATTTCGGGTATTTCGCCTGAAATTTTGGGTTTTTTCCGGAATGGATTGGATTTGAATTTTTAAATTCAAATTTCGTCCGAAATATTTTCGAAATTTTGTGATTCGACCAGAGACGAAATTTATTCTGAAACCGAATTTTCAAACCTTGCGGGCCGAGCAACGAGAACTCAGGGAACGCCAATGAGCGGAGCGACCGGCTGCGACACGGCGGCACGCAGCCAACCAGGCCAGGCGACCGCGCGAGGACGACTCCTTACGCAGCGAAAGACACGGAATCCATGGCTTTCCGCTGCAGGCGTACGTGCGATACACCGTGGTTGCGTGGGGCGGTCGTACACGATCGTACGGGCCACCAAACCCCTGCGCCGTCCGGCCCGGACAGCGGCGAGCTTTGCGGAGTGTACGTCTATGGTCTATCTGCACTACACCTTGTACGTTGTGTACTACTGCTGGTGCCTGTGTGGGAGTTGGGCCGGGCTTTTCCGGACCAGTCGGCACGTTCCATGCACAGCACAAATACAATATGTGATGGGCCGGACTGGCACGGCTCAAATGGTGGGTCATGCTTGCTTTTGAAACAAGGCACGGCAGATGGCTAGGCTCGGCACGAATTTTTTTTTCTTTAATATTTCTTTAATCTTTCTTTCAAAATTAGGCGTCAGGGCAAAAAATTTGCAGAATTGGGCGTCGGTCGCCTGTATATGGGGCGATCGCCCCGTATACGGGCGATTAGTGCCCGTGATTTTTCCTCCATCTGCGGTCAATTTCTAAAAAAAATCATAATTTTTTCATATGATGTCGGATAGAGATCAACTTCATATGAAAATTGTAGCTCTTGACGGGATCTACAACTTTTGTATACAAACTTTTTCAATTTGAATCAATTTAGATGGTTAAAAATGAGATAGAACATTCTATCCCGTTTTTGACTATCTAAATAGATTCAAATGAAAAAATTTATATACAAAAGTTGTAGATCCCATCGAGAGCTACAATTTTTATATAAAGTTTATCTCCATCCGACATCATATGAAAAAGTTATGATTTTTTTTAAGAATTGACCTGTAGACAGAGGAAAAATCGTGCGTTCAAAGCCGCACTAATCGCCCGTATGTGGGGCGACCATATACGGGTGACCGATGCCTAATTTTGCAATTTTTTTGTCCTGACGTCTAATTTTGAAAAAAATATTAAAGAAAAAAAAATTCGGCTCGACACGCCACTTTAGTTGAGTCGTGCTCGAACCGGCACAACGGCAGGAGACAGGGAAGAGAGTACAGGGCTGACCTGGCAGCAGCGGAGCTCGTCCAGGAGGTCCTTGGCGTCGGCGACGGCGTCCTTGAGCTGGAGGATCCAGGCCAAGAGGGCAGGCCCGGGCCGCCGCTCGATCGCGCCGGCGAGGGGATGGACCCGGAGCGCGGCCGCGAGATCCCGCAGCCCGGCGAGGGCAGGCGTCGGCGCAGGAGATGAGGCGATCGGCGAGCGGAGACATCCTGCGACACAGGCCACGACGCTGCCACGGGCTCGGCCGTGGGCATCAGCGCGAAGGCTCGGCTCCTTCAGCGGCTAGGTCGCGGGGGTTTATGGATCAGCTGGGGCGGGGGGGCGTATGGCACGGCGGAGACCGGTGCTGACTTTACGATATGGAAAAAATGGGTGCTCTCATCTCCAAACTAACACCATTTGAGTTTTGGTCGTCTTTGCCATTTAAGCGACCAAAACCAGGTTAGTTGCTGAAGATTTTTCTTAAGATGAATTCTAGAGTAGCGAGTGGCTTCCATTTTTCGACAGAATTCCAAGGTTTTTCTTTTTGTTGATCGAGGTCAGATCAGCAAGCCTTTTTTTTTTGTCTACACCATGATCTTATCTATTTAAGAAAAGAGATGTGTGGAAAAAATATATCTGAGAAGCCCGGAGAGATCATAAGTAGAAAATTGTTTTTAGACGTATCATGTTAGGCACATCGGTAAAAGAAATCGATTGGGTCTTTGGATTCTGGAGGATTGGTGCAGGTAGGTGGGCGGAGAACGGCTAACGATATGGTATGCGATGGCTGCGAGAACATAATTTTTCTGATGGTGCGTGATGGCTGCGAGAAGATAATTATTTTATTGCATGAAAGAACCATGAGAAGAAAGAAAAATCTAGCAAGCTTGGAGAATCGTTTATGCGTAAAATAACATGTAAATGTATTTCGATGGACATGTAGGGAAAAAAAGAGCTGGTTTTAGAACTATTAGGGACATTCGCCGTGGTTAAACGGTTTGAAATACAAAGGGGTTTTTAAAAAAAATTCGCAGGATCTTACCGAGGAAAAAACAAGTTCAGGCGAGAAAACCAGGACGTGATGAATAAGGAAAATATAAGGGGTTTTCTAGCAAAAGAAGACGCATTGAAATGCTATTTTTGAGGAACCGTGGGCCTCAAAAAATGGTTCTGTGAAAAAATAAAATATAGACGTTTCTATGGCCTTGATGGAAAAAAAACGGATATAAATACAATAACATTTTTTCAAAAAATGATTGTGGAACTTTTGTGTGTGTGTGTTTTTTTTAAATATCTATATGCAATTGTGGGGAAATGTGTTGGAGGTAATATTATGGCTTTCCTTGTTTTTTTTAACCTGGAAGGAACCTAACACACGGAACGTGTAATGCATCATGTTTTATGAGGAGAATTTTGTTCTATTAATCTAATCAATGTAGGCTTTGTTTGTCTCACTGTGTTTCCTTTTTTTTCCTAGTATAACTCTGTTTATAGATAGCGGATAGCAGCTCGAACACGAGCGTTAATCGGTTAGAAGAGTAAAACATTTGGAATCGTTTTGTTAATCTGTGGGGATGCGCGTTGATAACTCGTTTGCTCGTTTATAATCTCCATGGATAATCTATGACGGTTGGAATACAGGTGACAATCGATGAGAAGAGCGAAAGAATCGGTATCGCGCGTTTGATCGTTGATGTTTTATATCGATAAGCCATTCGGCTAGAAGAGCGTTATCGAAATCGTGTATTACCGAGCGCAACAATCTGAATTTTGGTCTGTGTTTCCAATAGGACAAATGCTAAGAAGATTCCAGGTGGGCTGCGATTAGTAAAACGAAAACCTCGCTGTTCTGACGACAAGAAGATAGAAATGTTTGTTTACTTTGTTAAGGAAGATAGGCTGGCACAAAGCAAACAGAGAAATCATGGTTCTTCAAGCGATAACAGAAAGGAGGAGCACGTTTACATGGAGGAATTATTTGGTATACGGAGATTAAACCTTATAATTTCCGGTGTCCGCTCTCGGTAGAGAGCAAATAACAAAAGTTGCAGTCAGTTTGCATTGCGAAGCAAGGAAACTTCTAAAAGGAGACGATCTGTGTAACGAGAGAAAAGCAGAGAAGCTTAATCAACATCTTCTCTTTTCTTCTCTGTTTTTTTCCCGATAACATTCACCAATCAGACACCTCATATACGCTGTACATCAGTACCGTTCACATTGAAAAAGCTAGCTATCTTCGAAAGGGGCGACGTCCAGGCAACAAAAGGCTGTCTGGGAAGCGAGACCAGTAGAGCTGACTTTAACGAAGTAACTGAGAAAAGAAACTAAAACGTTGTGACGTCGAGGAATTTGATTCAGAACTGCACCGGTTAATACACAATTGCATACCTCATATTATATATTGTTTTTGACGTCGAAGAACAGGCTCTTTGCAGCTTTCGATTTTTCCATGCTGTGTATTGGCCTGTCAAAAGGCGGCATGGTTAACCAGAGTGATAAGCGATAGTATATAGTGTCTTGTTTTGAGAACGATGAGTAACACTGCGAAAGATAATAGAGTGCAGTAAACGGTATGACCTCTCATTGAGAGTGGCCTCTTAGGTGAGCGAGATAATTGGGACTCTTCAGATACACCAGGTGCTTGAAGCGCGGTATCTTGAAGCTGCGCGAAAATTGTTCATGTGATAAGCATGGAATCTAACAAATAGATAAGATTGCTGTTTCTTGAGCAGCACTGTAAAACCGAATATATTTCGTACCTTGGAAGAACAAGCAATTGTCGGTGTTGGAGGTGTGAACACTAATGCTGGCAGTATGGTACTACCAGGAGATGATATTTTAGCTGTAGAAAGATTTTGATCTTGCAATGGGGTTTTATCTCTGTTTAGCGAACGGTAACCATCGAGATCCAAGCGAGATAATATGGAGCGTACACGGAATGTTGGGTTTTCGGACTGCAACGAGCCTTCTGACATCTCGATGATCACTTCGTATTTGCATCCGATTATTGCCTTTATTTCCGGCGGTGTATATCCCTCGTGTTCTTCAGTTGTTGTAAGTAAAAGCACTGGGTTTTTTTGTCAGGACCCTCAAGAAATCTGAATTCAAAACGGAGCAAATATTCGGAACACCAGTGAACCGAAAGAAAACTACGGAAGAAAACAAGAAATCCAGAAGAACCTAGAGTACGCAAATAACTAGAAGATACTAAATATGAGGAATTGATCATACTTCATTCGCTCTTTTCTTTCCAGTTTTATACTCCATAAAAGATGCGCTCTGTTTTGACTCAAACAGTAAAAGCAAAAGAAACGACAACTAAAATTACATCCAGTGATTTCAGTAATTACTGTTTCACGTCACCTAACCATAGGATAAAGCTAAGTAAAATCTAGATCCTTTCTAGCCGTCGATGTTCACTTAATCAAAGTCGGCCAAGCGATATCCTTACCGCCGTATTTGTACTATTCTTCGTCCCCTCCGTCACCTCTTCCAGTTCCTGTCAATTCCCCCTCCTGAAGGACAAGCTTGTCCTCAAGCTTCGAAAGATGGAGAGGTAATCCGGATGAAACTGGCGTACAGGGCACTCCCACACAAAAGATTCAATGCTTTTTCTCATTTTCGGCCAGTAAAACAGTTTTTTATTTCTATGATATGTGGTTCTGGTTCCTGAATGCCCTCCAAACACTGAAGAATGGAATGCCTTCATCAATTCAGTTATGAAATTGTTGTTTTCTCCAACATATAGTCTGCCTTTATACTTAATGATGTCAGATTCCAATCGATACTGACCATTGCTGTCTACCCCAGCTTTTAGATCACTCACGATTTTTGCCGCTACTGAGTCATTTTCATAACTAGCTTTCACATCCTGTGTCCACTCGGGTACAACATAGGTAATGGCAGCACATGCTTCCTCAATAATTTTCTGATGATCTCTTCTCGATAATGCTTCTGCTGTTTTGTTTTCTTGGCCTTTCTTGTATTCAATTTTAAAGTCAAACTCCAGAAGTTCGAGCATCAATTTATGCTGTATTCCCTCCACCAATTTTTGAGAGGTTATGAATTCCAATTTCTGCAGATCAGTTTCGATAATCACTCGGTTCCCCAACAGATAATGTCACCACTTTTTAAGAGCTTCCAAAATGGTAATAGCTTCTTTATCATAAATAGATTTAGCAGCAGTTCTGACCCCTAAAGCCTTGCTGAAATACGTTATGGGGCGCCCAGCTTGCATGAGCACAGCTCCAATGCCTTCAAGTCTTGTTCGCTGATAACGTGGAACTCTATACGGCTTCAAATTTGGAGGTTCAGCATCAGCTTTTAAATGTATGATGGGATCACAATCACGCTTGGGTGGCAGTCCGGCTATCTCTTTGAAAACATCATAATATCGGTTGAGTATTGCTTCTCCCTCTGGATGATTAAGCTGCACTGTTGCTGATGTATTCATATCAACTGTATGGACTTGGACAACAAATCCATTCACTCTTTGGTGCCAGCTTCTGAAACTTCTCAGCTGTTAGCATATAATTGGCAGTTGGATGAGTAAAATCAAGAAATTGAATTAGCTGCCCATTTTTTAGTGATAGTGAGCAGCTTCTTCTTTATATCCAACTCAATAGGGTTGTGATCATAGATCCAATCCGCCCCTAGAATAACGTCATAATTTCCCAATTTCAATAATTTAAAGGTTGTCTGGAAAGTGACATTCTGTACTTCATAGTATCAGTCGTTGACTTTAACATCAGACATTAACTCTCCACCCCCTGCTACTGTGATTTTTTTAAGTGCATTGAGCTTAATGAGTATCCATTTTTCACAGCAAAATCATAGTCCATGAATGAATTGGTGCTACCACTGTCCAGCAAAGCAATTGCTCTTTTGCCCCCAATGCGAATCACAGAGAAAAAGTATTCGGGCCATACAAGCCATGCACTGCATACACCGATATTTGCATCAAGTGTTCTGGGCTATCATCCTTTTCTTCATTTTCTGAGCTACCTGGAGCCGTGACAAAACCAGCTGGATCTATCTAAGGAGCTTCTTCTTCTGTCAACAGATTATTCTCTTCTCCATGCATCAACAATGTGTGCAAGGCATTTCTGACTCGACACTGTAAGTGGTGGCCTGGAGTCCACGGTTCATGACAATGCCAACAGGTTCTCCCCTGTCTCCCAAACAGGTTTCCTTGGCTTTGCTCTTTAAGCTCCTCCTTTGGCAATGTGTGAGCAACCATTTTCGGTGCCATATCAGGTTTTGGTTTAGAACTTCCACCTGAATGACATGCTTTCCTTGCTAAGGCTGCCTTTTCTTCCATTCTTGCATACCAATAGGCTTCCAAAAGACCTTTGGGCTGGTGACTACAAACATGGTACTTGATTTCATCTTTAAGCCCGCCAATAAAACAACTTAATAAGTAAGTCTCTTGAAGATAAGAGTGACCTCTTTTAACAAGCTCTACACATTTTTCAAAGTAATCAATGTATTTTCCAATAGTGCTCAAGTGTTTGATGCCCTGCAGTTTCTCCACTGCTTCATGAGCTATGGCTTCGGAGAATCTATCGCAAAGAACCGCGTAGAATTGTGACCAGTTCAGAGTCTGCCAAATAAGTCCACTCCCTCTAAACCAAGTACTAGCTCTTCCAGTCAGATGACCTACTGCCAAATTAACCCATTGATTGCTAGGAGTACCAGCCATCTCGAAAAACTTTTCGCACTGATCAATCCACCCCATAGGGTTTTCACCTGAAAAGAGAGATAACTCCAGCTTTGGACCTTTGATAATAGCTTCAGCATAGTGATGCACATTGTTATTCTCCCCACAATAAGAATTTCTTTGGGTGTCAAAATTTTGAACTCCAGGATAGTGCATGTTTTGTGCCATATTAACACCAGCATAAACATTACCAGACTGTATACACTGAGGCAGAACAGGATGACAATACCCAGGTATTTGCTGACCACCATTACTTACATGCGTACCCGGATACATTTGCTGTGGTACTTGATTACCTAGGAAGACCCCATTACCGGCAGAACCTCCATTTGAACCTCTCAAAAATGGATAAGATGATGTTCTGATTGCATGAGTAAAAATAGGAGGAATGCTATTACCTGCAACTTGACTTCCTGTGATTCCAGATGCATCCATAGGGCTACCCGAGAGAGCCATAGGTAATCCAGCCCGATTCATTTCAGAAGAGATTAAAGACAGATTTCCATCCACATTCACCGAAGGACTCTGCTGATCTATTGAGTTGGCCGCTAGATGAGCTCTTCCTGTAAGCAAGTTTTTTGATATCCATCACATCAGACTTAAGTGTTTCTAGATCAGCAAGACGCACCTGTATCCTTTCAATCTCCTCCTGAACATCCATATTCACCAGAGATCAATACCACTCACAGATTGTACCAAACTTCTCCAGCGCCGCTTCTTCAATCAGGGGATTTTACGGTCTGCCCCAACCCTGATCGAAAACACCAACGCTCAAATCAAACGCCAAGGAAAGAATAAGGTCTGATACCAATTTGTCAGGACTCTCGAGAAATCCGAACTCAAAACGGAGCAAATATTCAGAACACCAGTGAATCAAAAGAAAACTACGGAAGAAAACAAGAAATCCAGAAGAACCTTGAGTACGCTAATAAGAAGAACCTAGAGTACGCTAATAACTAGAAGATACTAAATATGAGGAATTGATCATACTTCATTCCCTCTTTTCTTTCCAGTTTTATACTCCAGCTCTGGATACAAGTTTAACCCGAAAAGATGCGCTCTGTTTTGACTCAAACAGTAAAAGCAAAAGAAACGACAACTAAAATTACATCCAGTGATTTCAGTAATTACTGTTTCATGTCACCTAACCATAGGATAAAGCTAAGTAAAATCTAGATCCTTTCTAGCCGTCGCTGTTCACTTAATCAAAGTCATCCAAGCAATATCCTTACTGCCGTATTTGTACTGTTTTTCGCCTCCTCCGTCACCTCTTCCAGTTCCTGTCAGTTTTCCAACTAAATCTTGGTCTACATTACCAAAAAACATAAACTCTGCAACAGCATGGTTGTCTTTTTCATTGGCGTCAAGATCAGCAGCATACACATTTATTCTATATCTGTTTTGTGATCGGTAAAATATATTATATTTTACAGTTAGTCTGATATTGTGATGCGATAGTATAAACACATGGATTATCATATCTTGGCTCTGCTGTTTTAACACCACATCTTTGACATTTGTAGGCATCCCCGTCTACTACGAAAGTCTTCTTCTAACATGAAGAGCATGCCATGTACCACCATGACTGATTCGGTACTAAATCCTTGATAAGCATAAAGAGCAAGCGAAGAAGTGTACGTGTTGCACAGAGCTTCAATCTCAGGAATGGCACATTAATATACCATTTGCACGCAGATGTGCTTTGTAATGCAAGCCGGCCTACACATGTATCACGAAATACTATTAGGCAATTTTAATGCGCACCATATTAGAAATGAGATAGAGCATATATGGTATATTTGGAACACAGATAGGCTATGCTAGGTAAAAAAACAGCAGTAGCAAACCTGAGTATGTTCCAACTAACAGACCAACAAATAGAACAAGGGCTGGTTCATTATGACAAACGATTTGCAGTGCGTCAGCTTCAAACGCCTGAGCATGCTGGGCCCACAACGTGATAACGGCTGTTTCACTGTAAGCAAAATTAATAATCGAACAATTATCTGCACAGCAAGTCTATCATAGCGGTGACCGAAGGAATAAGCATAAACTAATTAAAACGCATGAAAGCAAACTACACGGAGAATTTAAGTACCTTCCATCAGTTATGGTAACAGTCCGTGTCTAACGGTTGGGCCAAGCTTGGTTGTTGTTTCAGTAACAGGCGAAACAGCAGTTATGAGCGCCACAGTATCTAAAAAGGGATACAAAAATAAAGGAACATAAGAAGAAAAGAAGAAAACGTAATAATCATAACGAGATAGCATCAATGAGATAGAGAATAACGCACCTGTTAGCAAAGCAGTTTTACCAATACGGTTAGTAAGGTTAGATAACAGAATAGCACTGTAAGCATACATAGGAAAACCATCTGGTTCCGGGAGAACCTTGCTAACCCTGGTGTATTTTGAGAATCGAGCTAGACTGCCCACGTCAACTGATTGATAACTTTCTTTTGCCGTAAGAACTTCGAAGTATTCAATTTCATAAACAGATCGTTCCTTTAATATAGTTGTGAATTTGTGAAGTCATCTTTGAGGGACCTGGCCTTGCATTACGTTTCCCTAAACAGCAAGGTATGTGACAAAAAGAAAGCGATATACATATAAGCCAGGAAAAAAATTATAGAGCTGTTCGGTAATGGGCTACATGTAACTCACAGAGAGTTAGCAGAATAAAGTAGTTGTGTTGGCTTATATGCACTAAAAAGGCAGGGAAAATGCTAAACGCCTAAACCTCTTTGTCAATCATCATGAAATCCAAGCGGTATACATCAGCTGGATTCTGCGTATTTGAAAATTCCCACAGACGTTCTAACCGCACAATGATCTTCCATTTATGTGAGTTTTGGTTGACATCACTTAGCAATGAATACGACATGAAGGACCTACGCAGTAAAGAAGTGGTCAGTAAAAGACAGAAGGCTAATCGAATATGTAAATAAGCACATATCGTGAAATACATCATGCTGGTTAAGCAAAAACGCGAGAAGGATGACAGCAGGTGCACAAGGAAAAGTATCACGTGGAAAGAAGAAAGCAGAACAATGTGTAAATCACGTGATTAAACAAAAGTAGTAGAATACGGTCAGCATGAGAGGCATAAACCTTCAAAGGAACGTCAAAAAGAGCGTGTTCACACAACGAAGCATAAAGAATGCACAGGAAGACAAACATGGATAGACACAGGATCGAGCAAACGGTAAGCGCGTAGAAGAAATGCGAGAGAGTCGAGGGTAGAAAGACGATCGTATAAGTAATGCGGAAGGAATATGAGCGTATATCGTAGCAGAGTCCCTGGTATAGTAGATCAAACACAAAGCAATGTGAGCAGAGGTGAGTCTATAAGGAAGAACAAAGCTGAATCCATCCGAAGGGGACAACGGGCGTTTTTTCTCTCTGAGGAATCAAGATAGGAAATCGAAATAAATTCCTGTTGGCACAGATCAAATACGAAGTAAGGTGAGCAGTCCGGAATGTAAAAGAAAGAAAAAAGATGAATGTACGCAAAGAACACAACGGTGTTTACCTTTTTGGTCTTCTGGAATCAAGATAGAATATCCGAAGAAATCGGCTAACGGGAAGAGATGTAACGCATCTAGTAAGAAAAGCGATGAACAACCGATGCAGCAAAGCAGCGCGCTGTGAAGACCGTATAGATAACGTCGAAGGAATATCAGTGTATATCGCAGCGGAGTCCCTGGTAGCACCGATCAAATAAAAGCCAAGGTAAGCAACCGCGAATCTATAAGGAAGAACAAAGCTGAATCCATCCGAAGAGAACAATGGTTCCCTTTTTTTGTTTCTCAGGAATCGAGATAGAAAATAGAAATAAATTCCTGCTAGCACAGATGGAATGCGAACCAAGGTGAGCAAACCAGGAGATGGAGGCACGGCGAGCCACACGGATTCCGGTACGTCTCGGCGGCGAAGCCGGCGAGGTAGCGAACCAAAACCCACAAAAATAAGTAAAGCAGGCGAGAGCGGCGAGGCACGGCTAACCTTGGGGAGATCGAGCTCTCTCCGCGGCGAAGGCACCGATGGAGACAGCAGGAACCCACAAATCACAAGCGGACTGTACCACGACAAGCCAGTGAAACCCACCATCTCTCTCCGGCGAGGCAACCACGCAACACGGGGCGCAGGTGGCAGGAAGCACGGAACACGAGACGATCCGGATGAGGAGCGAAGAAGACAACACTGACGACCAGCGTGAGGAACCGCTGGCCAGCGCCGTAGACGGAAGCTAGAGGAAGGCGATTAGTCGCGCGGTAAGCCAACCGGCGAAACGACAGAACGCACGGTACGCGTCGGCAAAAAAATCGCGGCGCGAGCGACACACGGCCCGCACAACCGAAGCCGCCACGCGCTGAGCAGCCAAAAACACGAAAGAAGCAGCGCGGGCCGCCGGGCCGCAAGCGAAAGCACTTACCGCAATTTAAATTTTCTGTTTTATATGCCAACATCTACTAGCCCTTGGTCGTTTATCCAACTGTTAAAAGCTTCCCGGCCAGTTTACATTCTGATTACTTTTCTCGAGCGTGTATATATAGGTGTTAAAAGCGATGGACTGATGATATCAGTATCTATAACTCCACACATCCAACACGATAAAGCCTGGACCGACACGACGTTTCTTAGACTATGTCTAAACCTCACTGAAGATGAGTAAGACATACATGGCAGGATGAGGTGGCTGTGCCGTGTAGGCACGACACATCTCGGCTCAAAATATATTTGTACCGTACCGTGCCAGCATGGCAAGACCAAACTCTCATCTCTACCCGTGTGATTGGCCTGCCCGTTAAATTACCTCTTAACCCTTCCGGTGGGGGCCCAAAATCAGGGGTCTAGACCCATCCTTTCCTCGTTAAATTCCGGCCACGTCGCCTGCCGCCAACGAGAGAGAGACAGACAGAGAGAGAGAGACCAAGCTTTGTCCGCCCAGCCAAGATGATGCACATGACTGCCATAGTTGTACTGGAAGCGATGGGCGAGAGGGTGGTTGAGATGCTGCAGAAGAAGAAAGCAGTGGCGGGAAGGAATCGCACGCCAGGGCAAGAAGTTGGACTCGATTCAATTAAGTGATGCGGGTTGGTGCGAGTTAAGTTATTTAAGAGGCACTCCATAACGACCAGAGGATCATCGAAGAAGATGGACTTTAGACCATAAGGTATCAAGAGGTATAAAAATTAGTACCAAACAATTTTTATATATTTCCGTGTTCTACTCTTCAAGACCTTGTGGAGGCGACTAGGGTTCTATGGACGGCGGACCATAACAATGACCTTCTACTGGGGCACGTCCGTCACGATCCTCTTCGACGGCTGGCGCACGTCCGCGTGGCCGGAGTACCTCCTCGCGCTCCTCCCCACCGCCGTGCTCTACCAGTACCTCGACGCACTCCGTGTCGGCCTCATGGTTCGCGTGGCCGTCTCCTCCAAGCCCGCCCCCACGGCCGGCGCGCGAGCTTTGGTAGTTGCCTCCGGCGCGAGGGGTGACGGTGACCAGCGCTGGACGGTGGCGCCGCGGCCTGCCGCGGCTGCGCTGTTCGGCTCGAGCTCTGCGGCCGGGTACCTCCTGAGTCCTGATGCTGTCCGTCAAGTCGTCCAAAGGCGGTGCGTTCATGGCGGGACTCGCGGCCGGGCACCTCGCGTTCCGCGGCTTGGAGGAGGATGCATGGCGTAGTGCCCGAGCTTGACAGCCCTTGCGCCTGCGCGTAGCGATGGTACATGGACATGGTACGGCCGGCTTGCCCTTACGATTTGGCTTCTAGCTTCTCGTTTGTTTCCTGCAGCTGTGTGCCTGTTTCTAAAATCTAAATTGTGTGACAACAATAAACAATGTCTAAATTTCCTTGAAATTTCCTTGAAATTTCGTGTGTTGTGTCATGTGTGGTGTGCTCTGAAGGAGCAAAGCAAATATTAGAAAATTTTGTTGTATCCAAATTCGACGATTTCTGGGAGCGGAGGGCTAACAGCTTCTGGATGATTGGTATCATTTTTGGATATGTATATTGACGATTCTGGGAGCGGAGGGCTAACAGCTTCTGGATGATTGGTATTCTTTTTGGATATGTATCATTTTTGGATTAACATTTTATGATATTAGCTTCCCTATTAGCTCACTCGTTGACTTTAAAATTGGTGTTGTTATGTATCATAAAAAAGGTTCAACCTCATCACATGTATAAGACCCAGGCCCTAAAGGATTATTTTTCGACCAAGATAGGTAGGCTACAACGGACCCATACGTAGCGTATGGGTTAATTATCAGTAAACAAGAAAGAACGAAGATGAAGCGATTGCTTTGGACCTTTTCACTCGAAAAAAAAATCGATTCTGCCATTTGTAAGTTGTTTTGATTCCTTATTGATAAGTCGATTTTCTAGGCATTTGGATTAGCGTTGACATAAGTGTGTGATTCTCATATATTTCGATCCAGTGGTTATAAAAGGTGACTTATACTTAAGAAAACATAAGTCGCCCTATTTAAAAGACGATCGACACAAGCCATTCAAATCATGGTTATCAAAGAAAAATGAAATTCAAATCAAGCATGGTGTCGATCGCTTGATCGGCGCACATACCCACGTATATACACTACTACGAGCAAAGACATCATCGCTGTTCCAAAACCCCATCATCGCCGGTCATTGGCGCGGCGGTGATTGGTCGGCAGATGATACTCGAGGATTATCACCGCCGCTCAGAACCAACGGTGATAAGGATTATCACCGCCGGCTCAGAACCAAGCGGTGATAAGGATTATCACCGCGGTTCTACCTACAACCGGCGGATATCGACTATCACCGCCGGATCAAACCAAAATCCGGCGGTGATAAGGATTATCACCGCGGTTCTATCTACAACCGGCGGTGATGATAATTATCACCGCCGTTATATATAAAATCGCAATGATATTGTACTAGCAATCGCCGGTTGTACCATAATCCGACGATGATAGACACATATCACCGCCGGTTTTCCAAGAACCTAAGTGACAAGCTTGCATATTTTTTGTACAATATATATATATATATATTTATATAATTGTTTACAGTGTCCATATGTAGTATATAAAGCATCGTTCAAATCATAATTCAAATATATGCATGTATCGACTAAGCATCGTTAAAATCATAATTCAAATATATTAAATTACGCATCACATAATTTGTTTTTACAATGATTTATTTACAAATGTAGCTCGACTACATGTCATCCCGTTCGCTTTGATTTTACAAAGAGTCGAAGTAGACATGTCACGCGTCTAGGCCGTAGGAATGAGGGCGATGAGGCTACTCGTGGAACTCGCCGTTTGGATTGATGATCTCATCATGAATGAATCCGGCGATCTGTTCTTGAATTGCTATAATTTCACAAGAATAACTTATTGGTTCTCGCTTTGGGCGCTGTTTTTGAACAAAAAGGAAGTTACTTAATGATGATATTTGTTAAATAAAAAGGGCATCAAAGTGTAATTACGCACCATGGCTTCAAGTTATAGCCGACACTCTCCGTGACAATTGAATGCATATTTGTACATACATAGAATGCACATAAATTGTTTCCGGTTCTGCTTCATGCATGGAAAGTCATTTATTATTTCAAAATTTTTCTGTATGGACGATACGAACACTTTTCTTGCGATCGCAAGCGAAAGCCCCGTGAATGATTTTGAATAGTAATTAAACTTAAATGCAATAGAATGGAATTTTGCTAGAGTAATAACGCAACGATCGAGTTTACTGCTCAAAGATGTCCCAAAGGTCTTGGTACAGATTAGTTTGTTTTCTCCCGAGTCCAAGACAAAAATCCGCTAGCATCTAACCGGATGACGAGGAGGACCCAGTGAAACTCACATATATGTCAACGTAGTCAATTACTCCCACATCGTACGTGTTACGCAAAAATAGTAAAACGATATTAGAAGTCAGGAGATACGTACTTGAAGTTATAGGGTAAAAGTACGGAGGTTTTGTATTGCAGCTTCAAAAAAGTATTAAATAAATAGTCTTCAACGAACTGTGGATTGTCGTTCACAAGTTTCTCGTTGACGAGCCCCGGATCTAGGAATGCTAGATTGTCATTGTTATTTCTTCTACATGTCTGTACCTCCATTCTACATAAGAAAGAAGTTAGAGATGCAATTAAACAGTACAGAAATGCTCAACGATATACTGGACAGACTTACAAAGTCCATAGTCTAAGTATGTTCACGTCCGGGCATCTTGGTTGGTACAACATATACAGCTCCGTGAAAAGAACCCAGCAGATGTTATCCCCATTGTGAAAATCTTGCTCGTGTATCCGACCGGGAACGCCTCCATACCATCGTTGGAACTGCTGCATGTACCACTGATGGACGCGCCGCAGTTGAGTTGTAAGGTTGTCGAAATGAGCTGGTTCAACCAAATGGTTTTCCCATAACGAACTTCCACCGAGACCTTGCGCGAGCATCTAGTTGAACATCATCCGCTTGAGCATCCCGCTTAACGTGTCGGCACTAGCCACCGCAAGTATTGCTTTCGGATATGCGCCGTAGTCCGATATTTTGCAAGGTTCAAAAGCCCGCCTGCCTTTTGCACTTTTGCCATACTCAAGAAAAACTTTTGCGTCAAGATCAACTTTAGTCTTCTTACTTGATGGCACCTTTTTAAAGTGAGATGCTACGCAGCGCTTACATGCTTTTTCCGCTCTTCCTCGGTCATGTCACCGATAGTTTCTTTTGTGGTTGTCCCGGTTCACGGATGGTTGAGATTTCTTCGAGGACGGTGCCGATCGCCGAGATGTTCCCGTTGTTCTATTCTTTACGCTTTTTGGCGGAGAGTCGGGCTTTTTCGGTTGGTGCCGACGAAGGAGTTGGACTTTTCCCGGTTGGCGGCGAGAAGGCGGGAGGTCTCGTGTGGAGAGTGCGGTGATCATCATCGTCGTCGCCTCATCGTCCGAGCCAAACTTAATCAAGCTCTTGCGCCACGCGAGAAGCCATTCACGCTTTCTCCTAGCTTTTGTTCCCATCCTCGCCAGGATCTCTACCTCCATTTTTGGTATTGGCGATGACACCGCCCACTTCGACCTGGCGAATCCTGCGATATCGGCGACAATTGCAAAGTCCGTGACTCTGGCATGGCCAAGCCCCGCCTCACCACCTTTATGGTAATGCCATGTGCGGCCAAATGTAGCTTGCACGGTGTCGGTTCTTTGATGTCATCCACAGAAAACGCATCCATGCTCTTCGGAATCCTCAGTGGGCGCCGCAATGCTCTTACGAGCACCGGATCGATGAGCTCGTGGCTTTCACCGGTGGCGGTCGTGAGTGAGAGCTTTCGTATGGCTTGCTCCACACCCTTATCTAGTTCCGATCTTTGTTCCTCTAGCGCTCGCGACAAAGATCTTTTATCCGACGTTCGGTCGATCTTCTCTTAATCTCTTTGAACGCTTTGTACATCCATGCGCTCAGGGAAGGCTTCTTTCCACGTGACCAAACCAACCCTCCGTGCGACTGGATGCTCCTTGTTACCTGTGGCTATGGTTAGCTCGTCATTCTCCTTCGTGGCGCGAAAGATCCTTGGGAAGATGCGTGTGAGCATCTGTGATTCTGCGCAAGACTTCCTCGCTCTCTATCGCTTCGAAGCTTAAGCGCCATCATCGGAGATAGAAGCACCCTCCCAAGCAACGATGCTTCGATCGTTAAGCTTAAGGCGGCGTTGCGAGAATTATACCCTTGCGGGTTATTTCTTCTTCTGACCGATCCCATGTCGGTATTTTCTTCACGCACCCTCCAGTTCCTAGTTTGTGAGGGTGAATATTCTTATCCGCGTTTGCTTTGTTCCTTTGACTTACTATGTGAGCTTCTTCGACCTCTTATGCGCCACAAATTCATCCTAACTCCCTTAACTTTGGGTACGTGTCAAAATTCAGCTTTCATTCTTCTTCACATAATTCTTGTTTAGTGTTGTCTTCCAATTCTTCCACGCAGATTGCACATGATGCAGAGTGCTCGTTTCTTTGCAACCAGCTCGGTCCCTTGGGGGAACTGGAAAACTTGTTTCATCTTGTCCCATAATGAGTTCTTCAGGTCATTGGGTACCATCCATGGGTCACCTCCGCGGCCAATCCATGATCTATAGCTGATGGGCACATCATCCCTAGCAATAACCCCGCAGTCATCTGTCGGCCCCAATGATGACTCTGTATAGCAGTTCCCCGATCGCCGAGAGCTCCACTATGTTAAAAATTCCTTAGGCATCTTGTTCGGACCACGACTTGCGCTTGCGCCTTCGTTGATCGGACATCCGAGCCTACAAATTGATCTTCTAAATTATTAGTCGTGCGGGCCTACCATGTTTTGGGAACCACGGTGTACTAAAACTTTACCTCGCTTACGTGAGTATTGTCGTTGGTCCATGGTTGGATCCTCGCAGTTCAGATAGGACGTTGGGCTATTATTCGGCTACCCTTCCTCCTTCGTCCATATTTGAGGCCCCAACACCCTCCCAGCACTTGTCCTTCGTCGGAGGCCATTCCTAGTGAGTTTGTTGAAAATTTTCAATTAACAAGGTCATTTTGAAATACACACATATTTTTTTATCTCAGTATACACAAACATCCTTGAAGGACACATACACATACACATATATATCTTTTTTTGAATCTGCATTCACACGTAGAAAAAAATGTTTCACGTGTAGGAAAAAAATGTTACAACGTTTGAAAAAATCAGATATCCGGTTCCTAACAATTCCAAAAAAAATGTCTCAACCATTGGATTCAAAGGAATGGACGGCTTATATTGATTTTAATCCATTGTAAAAGAGCTCTTAAATTCTTTCTTCTAGACAATTACTGGAATTGTATAAAAAAATTCAGTCAATCTAAAAAAATTAAATCTATGTTTTTATCCACCTTAACAAAAATAATGCAGCAGTATATAACAACTATTTTCCTAGTCTGTAAGTGCAAATCATCAACTAGTGTACTAGGCTTTCTCTAGCAAGCTATTCCTTAAACAAATCGGAAACCTAGTGAAATCATATGGCGTAAAATTAAGACCCATTGGACCTACTACATGAGACTAAATAGATGGATAATCGTTCTAACCAAAGAATGTTTTGGTTTCACAATTTTTGCTAGCTAATAAGGCAAATCCAACATAAATTTAATTTAGACCATCCGATATGGTTTTTCCGACAATCAGAACAAACTCGATTTTTTCTCACAAAAAGGAACAAATCTAGTTCAAGTAGTTAAGTACTCCAATAAGGTCATTGTAGTTTTCACCATGCGCCACAACCCATAATTAGCTTATTCATTTTCATAATCAAGATATTTTTCACGCTATGATCAACGAAGCATAAGAAGACTAGAATAACAAAAATGCAGTCATTACATCATACACACATGAATCATAGCCTATTTGGGCACCAAGAAAATCAAATTTCAAAGGCTAATTATCCTCCTGTCCATGGACAATTCAACTAATTACTACTTGATAGAACTTGTTGATGTCAACATATTAATACTTGATACAACTTCGAGCTCAAAGAAGGTCATTACGAAGCAAAGAAGGTCGCGCGACGGCCGAGGCGATGAGGTCGCGGCGACGGCAGGCGGTGAGGTCCGGCGACGGCGGGCGGTGAGGTTGAGGCAACGGTCGAGCGATGCGGACGACGGCAGGCGATGCGAGGAGACGAAGTGGCGGCGTCAGGTTGAAGTGGAAATGAGGGGCTGAGTGGCGCGGCGTTGAATTTATAGGGTTAGAGTATCACTGCCGGTCACCACAAAAACGGCGGTGATACACTATCACCGCGGATAATGAAAAGAACCGCGTGGTAGTTGAATTGTCACCGCGGTTCAAGCTCACCGGCGGTGAAAGTATTTATCACTGCCGGTTCAATCTCAACCCAACAGTAATAATACATTATCACTGCCGGTTGTATCTACACCCGGCAGTGAAAGTATTTATCACTGCCGGTTCAAAACAAAAACCGGCAGTAATACTTGATTATCACTGTCGGGTTAATACTACAAACCGGTAGTGATAAAGCACTTCACTGCCGGCTTAATGAGACAACCGGCAGTGATAAGCTCCAGTCAATTATGTCAAAGTTTTCAAAGGATGATTGCTTTGGGAGTTTTAAATCATATCAATTTTTATCCAAATTTTACGCAAATTTTGGAGGAATACTTCAGACATGTAATATTTGATTTAAATATTTCCCTAAGTTTTGAAAAAGTTGTGAAATTATAAAAATCCAGATTGCTCACTGTTTTCATAGTTTTAATATTTCAAAATAAAAAAATTCAAATTGCTCACTGTTTTGAAATCCTATCAATTTTTATCCAAATTTTCTGGAAATTTTTGGAAGAATACTTCAGGACATGTAATATTTGATTTAAATTCAAACAAATGCAGTAGACCAACCATCGCTTCAAAAATTCACACAAATACAAAAAAAAACACACACAGATGAAGTTGAATTCACACAAATTGATACATATGACAAAAGAATACATTAATTGTTACATATGAGAAAATAAAATTTATTTAACTAGGACAACTAAGCTACGATTCGACCTTCGTCATGATCGCGGCGTATGTATGTAACTTCGTCCTCACTCTCTTCCATGAGACCGAGGTCAACGTCCTCTCCGAAAGGAGGAAGCTCATCGAATTGGTTGTACTCTTCCTCGTCGACAACATTCTCAACCCCGACAATCCTTCTTTTTCCTTGAATAACCACGTGGCGTTCCTTGTTAGCTGGATCGGTTACGAAAAAGATTTGTGTAACACAATTAGCAAGTACGAATGGTTCTTCTCTGTATCCGACCAGTTTTAGGTCCACGGTAGTGATACCGTACTTGTCGATGTTCATGCCCTTGGAAGTCTTACCCATTGGCACCGAAAGAGAGGGACCTTCAAAGGTCCGTAATCAAGCTCTCAAATCTCTTCTATGAATCCGTAGTAGGTTTTCCTATCTCCGTTCTTTGTCGTGAGGCATCCATGACGGATACCGCTTGTTTTGGTTGGTGCTCTTTTTATCTTGTGCTCTTGTATAAAAGTAAAACCATTTATATCGTATCCTTGGAATGTCCGAATTGTAGTGGACGGTCCACGAGCCAACACTTTCAATTGAGCGCACTCTGTCTCCGTATGCATCATGTGCCTACGCAACCAATCGCCGGTTATGTCTATGCTCTCTCGCGATCCAACCCTCGACTTCGTTGGGTTTGTTCTAGATAGCATGCTCTTGTGCATGTTGACATACAGGGCCACCACAACCGATTGTCCCAGGCGCGAAATGTGCTTGTGTGAATGAAGCTAGATTGTTTGTACGGAGTGATTTCTCCAAATGTCCCTTTTCCTCGTAGCCTACCCTCATGTCGTGATGTAGGCACACCAATCGGTTTGAGATCCATGTAATCAACGCAGAACTCAATGACCTCCTCGGTTCCCCAACCATCTGCAATGCAACCTTCCTACCGATGTCGATTACAAACATATTTCTTTATGACCCCCATGAACCTCTCAAAAGGATACATCTGATGTAGAAACACGGGACCGAGAATCCGTATCTCTTTCATGATGTGAACAATGAGATGGACCATAATATCAAAAAAAGATGGAGGGAAACACATCTCGAGCCCGCAGAGTGTGGACCACGTCTTCCTATAGCTTATCTAGTTTCAATGGATCGATGGCCTTCTGTGAAATCGCGTTGAAGAATGAACACAACTTCACAATTGGGTCTCGGACTTTCTCTGGCAGAACACCCCTAACTGCAATTGGAAGCATCTGCGTTATCATCACGTGGCAATCGTGAGACTTCATACCAATTAATTTTAAGTCTTTCATTGAGACTAGTCTCTTTATGTTGGCGAGTATCCGGACGGAACTTTCACTCCGTGCAAGCATTCGCACAGCTAATTTTTCTTTCTTGCTCAGTGTAGCAGGCTGCGGGAAGGTACTTTTTCCCTGTATCCATGTCTCTGTGATGCAGCTCCTTCCTGAGTTTCATATCTTCAAGGTCCATCCGTGCTTGGAGAGTATCTTTTGTTTTGCCAGGTATATCCAGTAAGATACCAAGCAAACTGTCACACACGTTCTTCTCTATGTGCATGATGTCGATTGCGTGTTGCACTTCTAAGTGCTGCCAGTAAGGTAGGACCCAAAATACTGATCTCTTTTTCCACAAAGGAGCCTTATCACGGGAACTCGGGATAGATGTACTGCCTGCTCCCTTTCCGTGGATAATTTTAAGATCCCTTACAGCTGCAAATATCTCTCTCCCAGTGTGATTCTTCGGAGCTAAAGCGGTCTCCTTTGTCCCATCAAAAGCTTTCTTATTATTGCGGTATGGGTGATCCTTGCGGAGGAACCTACGATGCCGCATGTAAGATATTTTTCGACAGTTCTTCAGCCACCGACTAGCTGTACCATCTAAGCATTGGACGCATCCATTGAAGCCTTTTGTCGTCTGGCCCGACAGGTTACCAAGGGCAGGGTAATCATTGATGGTTACGAACAACAATGCGCGTAGGATAAAGTTCTCTCTTTTATACTCATCCCATACCCGTACTCCATCGTTCCACAAGATTAGAAGATCTTCAACCAATGGTTTGAGGTACACATCGATATCGTTGCCAGGTTGCCTGGGCCCTTGGATCAGTAGTGGCATCATAATGTACTTCCGCTTCATACAAAAAGGAGGAAGGTTGTAGATACATAGAGTTACCGGCCAAGTGCTATGACGACTGCTCATGTTACCGAAAGGATTCATCCCATCCGTACTCAACCCGAACCTTATATTCCTTACATCATATGCAAAGTGCTTCTTATATTTTCTGTCGATGTTCCTCTATTGCACAGAGTCAGCAGGGTGTCTGAGCATTCCATCGTTCTTACGCTCTTCGGCGTGCCATCGTAGCAATTGGGCATGCCTTTTTGTGAGACCCCGTTCTGATGAACAGGAACTCCATGTGATTACTGTGCTATTCCCTGGATCAGTAGCTAGCACTCACATGTTTACAACATTCATACCAAAATCATACACGCAAGCAAACGGAAAGACATTCATAACTGAATAATTATACAGAGTTCAGTACAAATTTAAACCATTTTAACAATGGAAACAAAAGAGGAAAACCAAAAGGAATCAAACTCCAAACAGCCTTGCGGTTGCCCACTAAACCCTCGAGCAATCGACTAGGCAACCTAGAAAAGACTATCGTCAAAACTCCCGAGACACGCTGAAAGAACGCGTCGTCCGCGATTCGCGATCTTCTTCCTCCGAGGCAAAGAGATGCAAGATTGAGTACTTTGGTACTCAAAGAAGGCTTATATTGGTTCACAGATGCAAATAAATAATTATGCAGGCTGAGTAAATGACAGGCTATGGTTATTTTGCAGTTGCATGAAAACATTAAATAAATAAGCATAATAGATTGCAACATCGCATTTTAATAAAAGCAATTGAAAGACAGAATTGTAAGCAAATATTCCAGACTTCCAACCCAGTCTACCCGACTGCATATGCCCCCGATGTCGATCCTTTGACACAAAATCTGGTTATAAAAACGGTTTCCAAAACCACCAACCCATTTTTGAAAACACCAAAAGACTCTAGCATGGAATAACGTCACCAAGTGCCCTTAACATGCGCGCGGCTAATCGATTAGATTTATACTCGTAGAGTTGTGCAGCTTTACCCACAAGGAATGATCAACCTCTTTCGCGTGCCAATTAACACACTTCCTTTGGTGTGTCGGCAAGGAGATCATCTGAGCCGTTACATTATCTAGACGTGGCTTTACACCAGCCCGGGACGTTAACCCTCGCCCTGAAGACAGAGACACTCACCCAAGCCGTGGATCCACATGCGTCACACACACACCACGCTCTCTGTCGGGCAAGGCGTACACCGTTGCATTGGTATGTAGAAACCCCTACTGACAAACCTCGACCGGAATGCTTGTGCAATCTCCCGCCTTCCATAGATGCAAAGCCACATCTAAATAACTTAATAGGCTAAGACTGTCCCATACCAGCCCTCGTGGTTGCACGAAAACATGGATTCATCGTTCCATCGCTCGGTCCTTAATCCGACACGGGCGATACTCCACCCTAGCTACGTGCATATCCTTTTGCACAACCGGCTAGTGCCAAATAATCACCCAGCGTCAAACCATAGTTTTGTTTGAGGGTTTTTAGTAAAATATAACCAACCATTTTCCAAAAAGATCATATATAGGTTGAAAGAGTGAAAAGAGGTAACGCAAAGCTTTGAGCAAGAATATTATGCTAGCGATTATACCCAAACACGGCATTACATATGTCTAGTTCAACTAAGGTTTACAAGGTTCACATGTCCATACAGATTGAGGCAAACCATAATTTACAGGATTAACTACAGTTCTAACCCAAATTAGCACTTTTAGGGGGAACTATCCGGATGCACCGTACATAAGCAAAAACAACATATAGTAGGTGAATTATCAGGCTCAACGTGATCAAGGAGTTGCTTGCCTTGCAAATCACTGTCAGGAATAAAATCTGGATCTGCAGAACCGTCCTCTTCTTCTTCGATGATGTCGGTCTCTACTGTTATAGAACCAAAAGAAAAAGAGAATATCGACAACTCCAAATGGCAAAATAAAATGACAGATAAACAGGTAAACACAATTCGAATCAAACAGGAGACTGCTATTCATGAAATATTTGAATTTAAATAACGAATTATAGATGCTAAAATTATTTGAAAAGAAATGATTGAACAATTGCTTCTTTGGAGGATGCAACAAACAAGAAACAGAGCCTTCTCTGTTTTCCTCAAAATTTCCAAGAAGAGGGCCCTTGAAGGACTATATCATCTAGGGTTATAAACCTAACAGGATTAGTGTCCATTAATTACAGAAATTAGAGTCCAAGTCTTGAATTAGCTAGAGCATACTTTAATTATCAAATCTAACAACTTATTTTAGCTTTTAGGGTTTAGATGAAACTTGAAAACTATTGTTGAAAAGGCTTGGTTGAACTCTGGACTTAGCTACAAAACTGGCTAAGGAAAAAGGACTAAACCACATCACTTAAGGTTATTGCACTAATGAAAACTAAGTGAACCAAAGTTCTAAAACAGAATATTCTTCTGGAATCTGGTAGAACAAACTTTGGTTATCATTTCTACACTATTCGTCCAAAATTTCTTCCTTGGATGAGTTATTTAACACATGGTTGAAAAAGCTTGATTGTTTCAGTCATTCAGCAGAACATAAAAAGTAGACTCATTCCCTTAACTTGTTTTGCATACAAACCTTAACAAAATATCATTCTTTTTCCAGAAGCCACTAGAATATACTTTGTGAAGTTCTTCTATACCATTTTTACATTTCTTCTTATTCATATAATCCATTTTATCATATGTTGAAAAGGGCTATATGAACATAAAAACTAACTTATAACCTTTCAATTTTTCATTTTCATTCATTACTAAACTATTCAACATCTTTTATCCATTTTCTTCCTGAAACCAGGGAATGATCTTAAAAACATTTTAAAAGTGAATTTGAGTTATTTTGAACTTGTTCATAGCCAATTACATCTATGTTGGTTATAACTAGTATTGTTTTTCTTAATTGAACAACTATCACTAATACTTCTCCCTAAGTATTTTCACATGAGCAACTCCCCGTGATATATATACCTCAATAGAGTGCCCTTTTTAAACATTCAAACTTTAATCCTTTCTTTCATTTACTCAATTTCACTCTTCATGCTTAATATTCATTTTTGAGCAAATATGACATATAATAAAGTATCAAGAGAACATGTTGTTTATTTGAAATACTCATAACCCAGGGACTCTACAAAATTTATTTTTCCTAAATTGGATCATCCCCAAAAATATTTATTCATATCATCCTATTTACACTTAAGCTTCTTTTTCATTTTTCCTAAAATCACATTTTACTCATCTTCAAAAATTTTTGTATATTATGAAACTACAGCATTTTATACGAATTTAGAAATTAGCTTCACTCAATTTGGCCAGATGATTCAAAAGTTATGAGCATTTGAATTTTGGTCGGTTTCTGAAAATCATTCAAAAATGAAAATACGTTTTCGTTCGGAGGAAACGGCTTCTCTCGCGCGCGCCAAAACTGAGTTCAAACCCGAGGGCTCACTGACATGTGGGGTCCACCTGTCAGTGACTCAAAACAGAGCGCCTCGGACTTTCGCTCGCCGCCGGCGAACTAGCTCTGCCGCGGCCGAACGGGCACCGGTTCTAGCTTCACCGTGCCAAGATGAGTCTAGGGGTGGCGCTACTTCACCGGGAGACGGCCGGGAAGATGGCCGCCACCGTGAAGGTGCGGCGGCGCCATGACCGCGACGGCGAAAGCTCGGCTAGAGGCTACGATTCCGGCGGCCTAGGGCTAGTCTAGCTACAGTGACGCAAGGAGAGTCGATCTCACCTGGCGGTTGGGTCGGGATGAACTGCAATGGCCCGCCACCGTGCGCCAGCTCGTGAGGAAGAAGAACGGCGGTGCGGCGGCGCTACGAGCAAAAAGAAACCAAAACGACGAGTGATCAGTAAACCTGGGACACTAAGGACGCTTCGGGTGGAATCGATTCGAAGGATTGAGGCGACACTGACCCGAATCGACGATTCCCCCCCTTTTGAGCTCCTTCGGGCGAACGAGGAAGACGACGCCTCCCAGGCTCCCAGCTCGGTGAAATGGCAAAGTGATGAGCCGCAGAGCAATGCGACGCGAACAAAAGGGCTAGGCTTCGGTTTTGGCTCGAGTTGAAGTGAATAACCCGGTCGTTGCTTCGTGCGGCGCAACGGCGCAATCTCACCTCCAAAATGACTCGACCGGAACCAAGTAAGCACAGGCGAGGAGGAGGGCTCTACGCGCGACGTGGAGGACATCGAGCACGGCCGGACGGGGCGGTGAAGTCGGTCGGCGAAGGGCAAGACCACGCGACGACTCGGCCGACCGGGGAGAAGAAAGAGGAAAGAAATCGCGAATCGAGGTGACATGTGGGACCGGGCCCACTGGCAGCGAGACAGCCTCGCCTCGGCTAACCAGCTCATCAACGATTCAACAGGGCCGGGCCCACTTGCCGGCGAGACGACGCGTTTTAATGTGACAAGACAGAGCGGTAAAGCTCTAGATTTCGGATTTGTTTAAGCCCTAAACTAATCCCAGATTTTCTCAAACTTTTTGACCAAAGCTCACTGAGAGTCACACGTCTACTGGAAAATTTTGAGACAAAAACTCCTTTTGGGTAATTTGTTAAAATTCTGACACTGTACCCTGGTTCTAAACTTTGATTTCGGTTTTTGATTTAATTAGAGGTTCATTTTCTAATATTTATTTTTTGAAAATTTTTGGAGAGGTTAAAATCCTTATAATTGATCACTGTAAAATTTTCGGATCAAAATCATGAGCCATTATGTTATAAAAATTCTGACAATCATTTTCTTTACACTTTGGACCCACTGTTTTTGAATTTTTAAAAGGCTTATATCAATTCATTTAATTATGAAAATTTTACCAGTGGTGCATCATATCTTCAGGGATTTATATAAAGTTTCTTGGCTTTTCTTGGCATTGGTTATCTTTCTTTCCACTTTTTGATTCATTGTTTTTAGCCAAAAAGTAGATACATATTTTATTTATCTTGACCCTAAGTTTATAAAAATTCTACTCACTGGCCAAACATTATGACCAGCTCAAATAGTACTCATAGCAAAATTTTCTAAATTTTATTTTCATCTTTTTACCTTTTTCTTTGTCTTTCCCTTTTTATTTAATCTTTTACCATAACACAAAATCTAAGAAATTCTAATTGGAGCAAATAATACCTAGAACTTCAGAACCATTTATATTAAAATTTAAACTATTTATTGTTCATTTGTTCAAATTTTCAGGATGTTACGATCCACCCCTTTACGTAAATCTCGCTTCTAGATTTGACAGTCAAAAAGAAAAGGGGTTTAAAAGAAATCAGGAAATTCTTCCTAAGGCGATCCTCTCGCTCCCATGTCGCTTCCTCTTCCGAATGATTACTCCACTGCACTTTTAGCATCTTATGGGCTTTGTTTCGAGTATGGCGCTCCGCTTCTTCAAGAATCTTCACTGGGCGTTCTCGATAGGTTAAGTCAGGCTTAAGATCAAGATCTTCCAATTGGGTAAGTTCAGTCGGAACGCGAAGACACTTCTTCAGCTGCGACACGTGGAAGACGTTATGCACACTGGATAACTGAGTAGGCAACTGCAATCTATATGCCTTCTCTCCCATCTTCTCCAGGATGCAATAAGGTCCGATATACCGAGGAGCGAGCTTGCCTCGAACCCGAATCGAACGAACTCCACGAAGAGGCGAAACTTTAAGGTAAACATAATCGCCAACCTCGAAGCTTAAGTCACGTCGACGAGTGTCGGCATAACTTTTCTGGCGAGATTGAGCTTCCCTCAACCGGCTTCTGATTAAATCCACTTGCTCTTGGGCTTCATTAATCAAATCAGGTCAAGAACCGCTCTTCACCCACTTCAGGCCAGAAAAGTGGTGTTCGACATTTTCTTCCATAAAGGGCCTCAAATGGCGACATCTGCAGACTAGCTTGAAAGCTATTGTTGTAAGAAAACTCTGCAAATGTGAGGCACTTCTCCCACTGGTGCTATAAGACAGCACACAAGCCCGCAACATGTCTTCAAGAGTGTTATTCGTTCTTTCAATCTGCCCATCAGTCTGTGGATGGTAGGCAGAACTAAAATTCAACTTGGTTCCCAACAATTTGTGCAGCTGTTCCCAGAAATGAGATGTGAACTGTGACCCACGGTCAGACACAATCGTCTTTGGGACACCATGCAGGCGCACAATGTTACTAATGTACAGCTCTGCCAATCTATCTCCAGTATGAGTGGTTTTGACAGGAATGAAGTGGGCTACCTTTGTCAGTCGGTCGACGATAACCCAAATGGAATCATTTCCTTTCCGAGTTCGAGGAAGACCAGTAATGAAATCCATACTGATATCATCCCACTTCCATTCTGGAATTTGCAATGGCTGAAGGAGTCCAGCTGGACGCTGATGTTCAGCCTTAACTCGTTGACATACATCACACTTTGCGACATATTCAGCGACATCTTTCTTCATACCGGGCCACCAATATTCCTTCTTAAGATCCTGGTACATCTTTGTACTACCAGGATGAATAGATAATGGTGACTCATGAATTTCTGCCAAAATTAGCTTCTTGATCTCAGGATCATTCGGCACATATATCCGAGTTCCTCTCATGATTATCCCATCAGGGCTTTCCAAGAACTCAGAATCCGTGCCTTCTTTCAACTGATTCCGAATCTCAACAACTGCTTCATCTTTAAACTGTGCCGTTTTAATTTGACTTTTTAGAGTCGGCTGCAACTGCAGAGCGGCCACACAACCATTTTCAACTAAATTCAGATTGAGCTTCTGAAATTCACGAACTAACTCAGACTGATTTGAACCCAACATGCAATAAAGCTTGCGGCTAAGAGCATCGGCCACAACATTGGCTTTGCCAGGATGGTAGTGAATGCCGAGATCATAGTCTTTGATTAGCTCTAGCCATCTTCTTTGTCTCAGATTCAGATCTGGCTGAGTAAAGAAATATTTGAGGCTCTTGTGGTCGGTGTAAATCTCTGTTCTGTTTCCAATGAGATAGTGCCGCTAGATTTTAAGAGCGTGCACAACTGCAGCTAGCTCTAGGTCATGTGTGGGATAATTCTGCTCATGAGGACGGAGTTGTCGAGAAGCATAAGCGACAACCCTACCCTCTTGCATCAACACACAACCCAGGCCGTGAAGCGATGCATCACAGTACACTTCAAAGCTCTTATGAACATCTGGCAAGATGAGCACCGGAGCAGATGTTAACTTTTCTTTCAGTTTCTGAAAACTTTCCTCACAACCAGGAGTCCATTCAAACTTCCTTTCCTTTTTCAGAAGCTGAGTTAGTGGCTTAGCAATTTTAGAGAAGTTTTCAATAAACCGGCGATAATAACCGGCGAAGCCTAGAAAACTTCGAATCTTTGGCACTGATTGCGGCCTTTCCCAAGCCAATACTGCTTCTACTTTACTTGGGTCGACGGCAACTCCGCCTTCGGACAGAACATGCCCCAGAAAAGCGACTTCTTTCAACCAGAACTCACACTTCTCAAATTTGGCATACAATTTGTTCTCCCGAAGCTTATTAAGGACCAAGTGCAAATGTTGCCTATGCTCTTCCTCGCTTTTGGAATAAACGAGGATGTCATCAATAAAGACCACCACAAATTTATCTAAATACTCCATAAAGACTTTGTTCATCAGATTCATAAAGCTTGCTGGAGCATTTGTCAGCCCGAACGACATTACGGTATACTCATATAAACCATAACGCGTAGTGAGGGCGGTCTTTGGAATGTCTGAGGGTCTGATTTTCAATTGAAAATATCCCAATTTTAAATCTATCTTGGAGAAGACTTGCGCCCATTCAACTGATCAAACAGATCATCTATGCGGGGAAGCGGATACTTATTTTTAATAGTCACTTCATTTAAGGCACGATAGTCTACGCACATACGCAGGCTATTGTCCTTTTTCTTCACAAAAAGAACCGGACTCCCCCAGGGCGAAGAACTGGGACAAATGAACCCCTTATCAAGCTGTTCTTTAAGTTGCTTTTTCAATTCTACCAATTCATTTGGAGGCATCCGATATGGTCGTTTTGATATCGGTGCAGTTCCCGGCACCAAATCAATCACAAACTCCATATCGCGATCCGAGGCACTCCGCAATTCAATGAAAGACATCAGGAATTCACTAACGATCGCCACTTCTTTTAAACTAGAAATAGATGCGAGAATACGGTATGCGAGGTGTTAGAATTTCAGTACTTGAGGTAAATTCTACATGCACCCCCTCTTGATTTTCAAGGGTTATGGATCGATTAGCACAATCTATGCAACCCTTACTTTTAGCTAACCAATCCATGCCCAGAATCACATCCAAACCAGATGTTTCTATCATGATGAGATCAGCATAGAACATAACTCCATTGATTTGAATGCTAACCCCAGAACAAAAACTAGCAGTTCTAATAGTAGCTCCAGGCGATTGCACAATCATATGAACAGGCAAAAGAGAGACCTCCAAATTATGCTGCTCAGAAAACTTCTTCGAGATGAAAGAATGAGAAGCTCCTGAATCGAATAAAACCAAGGTAGGAATAGATTGCACGGGAAACATACCAAGCACGACATCTGGCGCGTCTTGCGCCTCCTCAGTCGTCACGTGATGAAGACGTCCAACATTACCACCTTGAGTAGGTGGTGGAGCCGATCCCTGAGATTGCCGCTTCGCCCCATCTTGTGAGCGGCCTTGGGCTTGAGGTCGCTGTCCGGCCTTCTTCTTAGGACAAGCGTTGGCGTAGTGCCCACGCTCGTTGCAATGAAAGCAAGTAACATTAGCGGCTCGCTTCAACAACAAGAATGATCTCGGTTCTTGCCACGGATCGGCTGCGATGATCGCCACAACAAAGCGGAGTCGACTCTGAACCCGCCGAGCTCGCATTTGGACCCTTTGGGCCTGAATCGGTGGTGGTCGACGAACATTAGTCGACTGCCACCCTGGTGATCGAGACGATCCAGCTCCGGTAGAACTACGTGCAAGCCACTTGCGCTTTCGGCTTTCCAGCACATTGCGGCTACCATGTTCCACCCTCACCGCCTTATCAACGAGGGTTTGGAAATCATCGATGTCTTGAGCAATCAAGGCCCACTTAATCTCCTCATTTAGGCTTTCCCGAAACCTTTCAATTCTTCTCGCCTCATCAGCTACTTCATAAGTGGCATATCTGGATAGCTGGTTGAAGCGATGCAGGTACTCAATTACTGTCATTGACCCCTGCTTTAGGTCCAGAAATTCCCGCTTTTTCACCTCAATCACACTAGCTGGAATGTGAGTGCGGCGGAAAGCAACTCTGAATTCAGGCCATAAGACCACTCGACCTTCAGGCAGCACTGCTTGGTAATTCTCCCACCAAACTGCTGCGGTCCCTTGCAATTGATAGGAGGCATACAAGACTTTCTCCCGATCATCACATTGTGCAATGGCCAACTTGCTCTCCATAGCTCTCAACCAGTCATCAGCATCTAGAGGCTCGGCAGTAGGGGAGAAAACTGGTGGCTGTGTCCTTAAGAATTCACTCAACTTAGACACCTGAGGTGCTCCACCATTTCCCCCACGAACCACATTCTGAGGCGCCGTATTCTGGGCTATCTGCTGAAGCAACAGGGCATTCGCCTGCCTTCCTTGCTCGATCATAGCGGGACTTGCGCCATTGTAGGTGGCTGCGGCAATTGATCCTCCTAATATCCCCGAGCAGCGGCGAATCCGAACATCATGGCGAGCAACTCGTGAAGAAGAGGCCAGCGTTGTGGGGTGTTGAGGATTCGCTGGGCGGCGAGAAACATTTGCTCTAGGATCATGGCGTCTGAGCCGCGCGGACCCAAAATTTGACTAAGGGATCTTGTCGACCTCATCCTGCAATTACAATCTTTTAGCATACTACAGAAAAGAACACTACTTTAAAATTTATAGCTGGCATAATATTCCACATAGCTAATTCATGCTCTCTTAATAGTCGTGAATGATTATCTCATCGAAAACTTCCACTTCATAGCTAAAATTTGCGAGAGAAAATCACCACTATTCATTCACACAAAAAGAAGCAACTCGAAACTTTATACTGCAAAACATGATATATATATACTATTCACATACATACACATATATTAGTTCATATCTTAGTTATCACTAAAACATGTGCATGCAAATTATTTTCACACAACAGCCCACACTACCTCCACTTCCTGACTTTGCTCCTACTACCAGAACACATGCATTTATCTAGTTTCACAACCTATCCAAAGGTACTAAGCAAACACAGGAAGCATAAACTTCCATTCATTCTTACTAGCCCTTCTCTAGAATTTCCATTTCTATACTTAGATATTAACCATCCCAACCCATCACGGCAAACATTATTCACACAAAAGAGCATAGACCATTTCTACATGACAGGTATCACTACATCCTTGCTGTAATTTTGATTCTAGTTCCAAAACACATGCATTCTTCACTGTGATTTTTATCCTTCCTTCAAACCATCACAATTATAACACAGGAAGGAGAGTAAAGCACATTCAAAACTCTACACAAATATAGGAACTTCCAATTTTATCTAGCCCTTACTACTTCTTCCAACATCACTGCCAGACAACCTGGGATCACCACTCCCTACATTTTCGCAGCAACTTCCCGAACCACAGCCATTCCATCACAAACACAATATAGAAAGACTACCAAATATTTTTCTCACAAGCACACATACAAAGCATTAATCCAATTTTTATACTCAACAAGAACCTTAACACTGCACATCATCACACATATTATTTGCATACATAGATATGGATTACTTTCACATAGAAGTCATTGCTATATCCTGTGACCTTGGTTCTTCCACCAAAAACCATCACAATTTGCAATCTGAGAAAAGGAAAACAACACATATTCTTACATACATACACTCAATACACTAGACAATACAAAATCACACTTTCAAATGTTACTACCAGCACCAATAAAACCATTTCCTTTGGCATTTCGGCAGAACCTCCATTTTCAGCAATTTAGCACCTTGTTTAGAAGCATACACCCCAATTTGAACACATAAAGCTTAATTTCACACTTACGTTTTACAAACCTTACTCCTTGTTACAAAATGAGACTACTTTAGCTAGTAATTTCAGCACTACCTTCATTATTTACAAGGTTCTTGCAACACTTATATTACATCAAAATCACATCTTAGTAACTACATTACCACATACTACTAGATTTTCTACATTTCATACCACTACTTCATATTCCCACATTCCTAACCACATCTCCTTGATATACCCGTGGAGTGCTAGGCTGTAGGTGCAAATACTATATGGATTGATGCCCTTGTCATTGATGAGCCTAGGGCAACTCCCAATAGTTGACATCATGGCATTTGCACCCACTCCCGGCGTGAGGCACATAGGACATAGGTGGAGGGCGTTGCGCCGCCGGAATCCTCGGAGCCTCACTAGTTAACACCGTGCGTGGTAAGGCACGCCTCGCCACACACAATGTCACTTGGGACTCCAAGAATGCCACACGACGCCGAGTCTCAAGCAACTCTTGCGCCAACTTCACGTAGTGGCTATCTAACCTATTAGTAAACTCCACCATGACCTTTAGATTGCCATTTCCCACTCCAATGTGATCCTATACACATTACTCCCTACCAACGGTCTCCGGGTAGGTAGTAATGGTGAGGGCTCAAGTCGGTAACACGTCTTGAGTCGTACTATGGCTAGGTATGCCGCTTCATTCATAGAAGCGTCTATCGACGACCCATTACCCATATAGCTCCTCTCTCCTCACTATGGGCCGCCTAGGAGGAATAAATACACGAGCGGCGTACTCCTTGGTGGCCGGGCTCAAATGCGCTGAAAACCACGTATCTCGGGCACCCTCAAGCCGACACTCTCGAGTAAAGATGCAAAGACTCCCATCATACCCGAGTGCTCGGGGACTCTCGACTCGTGGCAAGGAACAAACCGGCCATCTACAAAATACAAGACAAGATAAGCTTATAAACATAATTAGGAAGAGCTAAGGAACTACAAACAAGAAAATTAGCATTAGGCTAAATTTCATTATTAGTAGTGGACAGAGTTTTGTTTACTTCCAAATTAAGTTTTCACACTTCTAACTAGCGACCATTTCTCCCCAAGGTTCCTACAACGGTATGGCTCGATACCATCTTTGTGAGACCCGTTCGATGAGCAGAACTCCATGTGATTCTTGTGCTATTCCACGGATCGATGCTAGCACTCACATGTTTACAACATTCATACCAAAATCATACACGCAAGCAAACGGAAAGACATTCATAACTGAATAATTATACAGAGTTCAGTACAAATTTAAACCATTTTAACAGCGGAAACAAAAAGAGGAAAACCAAAAGGAACTGAAACTCCAAACAGCCTTGCGGTTGCCCACTAAACCCTCAGGCACTGACTAGGCAACCTAGAAAAGACTATCGTCAAAACTCCCGAGACCTGCCTGAAAGAACGCGTCGTCCGGCAGTTCGCAGTCTTCTTCCTCTGAGACAGCAGATGCAAGATTGAGTACTTTGGTACTCAGCAAGACTTATATTGGTTCACAGATGCAAATAAATAATTATGCAGGCTGAGTAAATGACAGGCTATGGTTATTTTGCAGTTGCATGAAAATACTAAATAAATAAGCATAATAGATTGCAACATCGCATTTTAATAAAAGCAATTGAAAGACAGAATTGTAAGTAAATATTCCAGACTTCCAACCCAGTCTACCCGATTGCATATGCCCCCGATGTCGATCCTTTGACACAAAATCTGGTTATAAAAACGGTTTCCAAAACCACCAACCCATTTTTGAAAACACCAAAAGACTCTAGCATGGAATAACGTCACCAAGTGCCCTTAACCGCGGGCGCGGCTAATCGATTAGATTTATACTCTGCAGAGTTGTACAGCTTTACCCACAAGGAATGATCAACCTCTTTCGCCAGGCCAATTAACACACTTCCTTTGGTGTGTCGGCAAGGAGATCATACAGAGCCGTTACATTATCTAGACGTGGCTTTACACCAGCTGTCGGGACCCGAATACACTGATTCGAACCCGCTATGTTTACCGCACTAGTCCGAGGATCAACGCTAGTGCACACAGCTCAACATTGGTACATATCACATCATACTCAACGATAATAGAATAATAGTTCATTCATTGATATAACTAAAGGTATGATCTTACGACCAACTTACATTATTAAGCCACGCAGGGCAAGACTGAAAATATAACTAACGATTAAGCAGCGGAAAATAGAAAACGTTGATAGCTCATCAGTTCACCACAGGCAACCGACAAGGCTCGGACCCTAATGACTCGTGTCTTCCTGGACTTCATCTTCCAACACAGGTGTAGATTCTTCAACTGTTGATTATTGTTGTTTGGCAAGGGTGAGTACTTAAAGCACTCAACAAGTTGTGCACAGAATGCAATTCTATGTATCTATATGTAAGGCTTATTCTAATGGATAGGCTATCATGGCTATTTTGCAATAAGCAGCATTTATGAACAAATACAATAAATAGATTGTAAAGAATGTAAAACAAATAGCAATAATAAATGACTTCAGTATTTCTCAAGTAAACCAAGCTTCCAATCCTAAGTCAAATTCCATCTTCCATATGGCCTTCCGCCATCCCAACCATGTTGTCCAATTAATTAAGCTAACCCTTAACTGTAATTCCGAGCATTGCTCACTACATGAGCACGGCTATTCGAATAGTTTCACACTCTGCAGAGGTTATGCACTTTACCCACACGGCATGATATCCTCTTTGCGCTGGCCATTAGCACACTTCCTTTGGTGTGCCTGCGCAGAGAAATCATGTGAGCCTTTACAATGCTCTGACTTAACCCAGTACTACCCGCTAAGGTTTCAACACTGGTGGGTCTGAAAACCACAACCAGGGCCCCCCTCTTGCGCCATGTGAATTACACCATAACTCGGGAACTCACACCGTCCACGATAGTACCAAAATCAAGACATTGCAATTTACTCAGCTAGGCTGGCCCATACCAGACATGTGGTTGCATGATTGACTCAGGTCAAAGGCTTGCAAGGTTAAGTCCTTAGTGTGATCAAGGCAAGACATCCACATACCCTCTGCCCATTGGGCCCACCTTGGCCTCCTCGCCACTTGTCACTTGCCCCAATCTAAATTATCATCACCCCGTTGATTACCAAGCACCACGTGCCATCAACAATTCAACATCGTTGCGTGACATGACTCGCCACAACAACTCAATCTCATCGTGTGATTCCACATGACACACAAGTTCATAACATTGTTCCATATTCCATTAATCAAGATTAATTATCAATGATTCTGACACATGTGATGACGTGGTAAGGCTAAGCAACTAATACGGACTAACCTCCAATGTTGATTATAATTACTAATCAACTATATTAAACCAATCTAGGGTGACAATGAATCATGGCATACAATGACAAGGTAGGGTATAGATCAATCTGGTATATTAGCTAAGCCCAATCTAATTTGAAACAATTGTATATTTGAAACATATGCAATAGGGTAAAACAAATATAGCAATTTTATAAACATGGGTTCAACATGATCAAAGCACAACTTGCCTTGGAATAGGTCCTGATCTGTTCGGAACTTGCTCTTGAGTTCTTTGGATCTTCCTCCGGCGTCGCACAATTCAACGTCTCACGCTGCATCAAAGGAGAAAAGCAAATAAATACCAAAACAGAGAGCAAATGAACTCCAAAAATCAATTAAAATTCACCATTAAATAGATCTCAATTTCACAAATTTTTAGAAACTGGAATCACTCAAATCCGAGTTACGATGCAAAAGATATAGCCTTTTGAAATTTGAAATAAATACTGAAATCAGAAAATCAGAAATTCGAATTTAACAGATTTATTTTTATACTGAAAAATCGATTTATGACGCAAGCATGACGTCCTGCCGACGTCAGCCAGCGCCAACCAATCGAGAAGCGACACGTGTCCCGCGTATGGATCGGGTCCATGGCTCCCTCGGGTTCACGATGCACCGGCCCATGGCGCCTCGGCTCATCGAGCCGACACGCGCCGCCGTGATTGGTTGCGGCGACGGTGCGATCTTGAGCGCACGAGTTTGATCGGACGGCTACCGATCTCACGCGACGCACCGCACACCCGCCGCGGGATCTAGATCTAACGGTCAGCGTTTACCAGAGGGGTTCACTATTCACACGGCGGCGTGGCACGATCTTGACCCTTCACCGGAGATCCAACGGCTCCCGGCTTCAACGTGGCGATGGCGGCGGCGGCGCGCAACTCCACCGGACGTGAGAACGCGACCCGCCACGACGTTCGGCGATTTAAACGCGACGATTCTTCACGGATATGACGCATCCCGGTTTGGCGATCTCGATGATGACACTGGTGACGGCGAAAGATCAACGACGGCGACGAAACCGAGCGAAAACCACCACGGCAAGGACCTTCACTCCGGCGAGCTCCCTCATGCGAACGACGGTGACACGAGCCTCGGGCTTTGGAAAGATGCGCGGCGCGAGTGAGGGTTCCGTGCGCGTCGGCGCTTTAAATAGTTGCACGGGAGGCGTGCAAGGCGGGACTCAAGACGGCTCGTGGCGCGGCGGACTCTGGGCGACTTCGGAGAAACGACGCGGCTTCATCCGGGCGTCCGCGCGTCGCTCGATCAACGGCCCGGCGCTCGACGACGCGGCGAAATCTCGGCCGTTGAGTCTCGATCCAACGGTCGGGATTTCTTAATTTTAGGGTTTTGGCTGAAGCGGGCCGCACGGCTATCTGGGCGCGCGCGATTGCGGGGCTGGCCCGCTCGCATTCATTAGGTTTTTTATAAAAGATTTTTCATTTAAAATAATTACAGAAAATCCTTTAATTTATTTTAGGCAATAAAATAATCAGGAAAAATCCAAGAAAAATCTCAAAAACACCTTGAAACATTCTGGACTCAAATAAAATATTTTTGGCAAAACTTTATTTTAACTTTGCATAAATTTAAATAGATTTGAATCAAAGGCAATTACACTTGATTTAAAATTAATTCAAATAAATCCATAAAAATCCACATAAATTCCAGAAAATCATAAATGCACTTTTAAGCAATAAAATACTATTTAAGCCAAATTTTTGGGGTGTTACAAACCTCCCCCCCTTAACAGAATCTCGACCCGAGATTCAGGGCTAACTAGTGAATAGGTTCGGGAATTCTGACTTCAAGTCTTCTTCGCGCTCCCATGTGGCTTCACCTTCGGAATGATTGCTCCACTGAACTCTGCAAAAGCGAATAGACTTGTTTCTGGTCTTGCGTTCCATAACATCCAAAATTCTGACCGGTTGCTCTTTGTAAGTCAAATCTTCTTGCAGCTCTATTGCATCCAGCGGGGTTTGCTCTGTGGGCACTCTGAGACACTTCCTAAGCTGCGACACATGGAATACATCATGCACTCCTGTCAAGGGCTGAGGCAACTCTAACTGATAAGCTACCTCTCCTCGACGGCTCGTAATCTTGAATGGACCAACATATCTTGGTGCAAGCTTCCTTTAACATGAAATCTTTTAACGCCCTTAAGAGGGTAACTCTAAGATACACATGATCTTACGGTTCAAAACTCAAATCTCGACGACGGTTATCTGCGTAACTCTTACGTCTTGGTGTGCTATCTTCAACCTCTCTCGATCATTGCGACTTGGCTTTGGCTTCCTCGAGAATATCGGCCCAAAACCAAGCGTTCTCTGTCTCGTTCCAATTTAATGGGTACGACAAGCACGCCCATACAACGCCTCAAGCGGTGACATCTGCAGCTAGCTTGATAGCTGTTATTGTAATCAATTCGCATATGGCAAACTTTTATCCCATGACGTAGCATAAGCTAAAGCACAAGCTCTCAACATATCCTCTAAAATCGATTTACTCTTTCGGTCGACCATCCATGCTGCGGGTGATATCTTTGTACTAAAATTGAGACGAGTTCCCATGGCCGTGCAACTTATTCCAGAATCTTGAGGTAAATTGGGTACCTCTGTCTGACACAATCTTCTTGGGCACTCCATGCAAACATACAATCTTTGACATGTACAACTCTGCTAAACGATCTCCTGAGTAAGTGATCTTCACTGGGATAAAATGGGCGACCTTGGTTAGACGATCCACAATTACCCAAATGGAATCGTAATCTCTCTGAGTTTTAGGTAAACCGGTAATAAAATCCATTCCGATTTCCTCCCACTTCCATTCCGGAATTTTCAACGGCTGCAATAAACCAGCGGGTCTTTGATGCATGGCTTTTACTCTCTGACATACGTCGCATAAAGCAACATGCTCAGCTACTTCACGCTTCATATTAGGCCACCAAAATCTCTCTTTCACATCCTGGTACATCTTAGCACTTCCTGGATGAATTGAATACTCAGAATCATGAGCTTCTTCCAAAATCAACTGTTTAATCTCTTTCTTATTCAATACATAGCTTTGACCTTTAAACTGTGTGGTTCCTTGGTTATCCATGGTGAAATCCTCAGCTAAGCCTTCATCCTTCTAACCCACTTCGATTTGATCTTCCAGCATTGGCTTAACTTTCAAAACAGCTATAAATCCTTGTGAAACCACTTCTAATTTCAACTTTTGAAACTCTTCGCACAATTTCTATTGATCACTTGATATTGGTGTATTGGCACTCTGGCCTTTACGACTTAAAATATCGGATACCATATTAGCCCTACCAGGATGGTAACGGATCCCAGTCTTATAATACTTAATCAATTCCAACCATCCTTTTCGTTCCATATTAAGGTCTGCACTTCGAACTCTTATGGTCTGTACATATCTCCAATAATATAATGACACAATAACTTCAAAGCATGCACTACAGTAGCACTTTCCAATTCATGCGTAGCATAGTTCTCTTCACATGGCCTCCACTGTCCTGACGCATAGGAAATAACTTTGCCTTTCTGTATTAACACATATCCAAGGTCTTGTCTCGGAGCATTACCCTATATATCAAAACTGCTCTGCACATCCGCAACACTAAGGCAGTGCTATCGTCAAGCGTTCCTCAATCACGAAACCTCTTTTGCATTTGCGGCGTCCATGCAAACTTCTGCTTCTAATTGCCTAAGCCGTCTCGGTTGCTCCCACGCAACATCGCTTTTGGTTGGATCCACGGTGACTCCTTTAGCAGTCATCTCATGACAAGAATTCAACTTTCTCCTTCCAAAAGTCACATTTGCTAAACTTAGCATACAACCATTGGTCTAGCAACCTTTCCAACACTAATCTCGACTGTTCTGCATACTTTTCTTTTGACTTGAAGTAAACAAGGACATCCCACATATACACCATAACAGCTTGACCAAATTTCCCATGGAACTCCGTTCGTCATGTCCATAAATTCTGTAATGGCATTGATCCTTCTAGCAGACACACTGTAAACTCACACCGTCCATACTGCGTAGAAAACTCTGACCTAAGAACATTCTCTGCACAGATTGTTAACTGATGATAACTTGATCGAAGATCTATCCTTGAGAACACTCCAGTCCCTTTTTGACTGATCAAACCAATTACGATCCTGGGCAGCGAATACTTACCCTTTTGATCATCACCTCATTAAACTCTCGACAGTCGATACACATCCTTGAGCTCCCATTTTTAAATAGAACAGGCGCTCCCTATGGTGACAAATTGGTTCTAGCGAACCACCTTTCTAGCAACTCTTCGGTCTGCTTCTTCATCTCAACTAGCTCATCAATAGGCATTCGATGAGGTCTCTTTACTTTTGGCGCTGTACCAGGGACTAACTCCATCACACACTTGATCTCTCGATCTGGTGGGATTCTTCAGAAACACATCTTGATACTCTCTAACAACTGATACCCCTTCAAAGCTGACAACTTCCACACTATTGACCTTTAGCTGGCCAACACGAACCGTAGTCATTTGAAATTCCATTTTCCCGCTTTCAGGGCTTTTAGCTGACCCACTTCTTTGACCAAACTCCAGGACAGCCTTATGTCCGGACGACCAATTCATTTCAGGAGTAGCATCTCGGGTTTGATATCCAATATCGCTCGCTAAAAACTTTTCTCCAACTTAACTCCATCACATTCTAGGTTAGATCAAGCAATAGCGTACTTTCTGACCATGATAATTCCTCGAGCTGACAATCTTTACAAACACCACTGAACTGATCATCGTTGCACACGCAACATCTTCAGGTGAACCGTCAACATAGGGGAATACTTAGAAACATCCTTTATCATTAATGCTTTTATTCCAACACTTCACATATCAACCTCTCAACCATCTTTACTTTATTTATTTAGGCACGAAAATCTTTACATGGAATTCATCTCTAGTCACTTTTTCTTTTACAAACGAGGGTATGACACTTGCATAGGCTAAAATCATCGATCTAAACTTCCTCGATTGGCATTGGCGCTGAAGTTTTTGACTGGGACAAAATTGAGGTTGACTTGCACTGGCGTGTTTACTTTCTTCTGAGGGCAACTATTGGCAAAGTGCCCGAGCTTGTTACAGGTATAGCAAAGCTTAGGGCCTCCTCTCTTCCCTGAGCATTCATCGACCAGGGCAGTGTCTTTATTCAGACGCCTCTTCTTCAATTGATTCTTTGCACAAACCTCTCTTGCAACCTTATTGCTCTCGTTTGGCGTTATGAACTTGACTGAGGTAACTTCCGGAAGGACCGCGTCTGTAGGAGACTCTAGATTCTTTCGCGGGCATTTCTTAACAAAATGGCCTTCCTCATGACAGTAGTAGCACAAACGTTTTCGCTGTTGTGCCTTGCTGGGTGCAGCTACATGCACATATTTGTCTTCTGGTGGCGTCATGACTGGTTGTTTCATAGGGCATTTTCTAGACCAATGGCCTTCTTCATCGCACAGAAAACATGCTGTTGGTGACTGCCAATTACTTCTTTTTTGATGAGGGTCAACAGGATTAAGGTGTTGTGTCTTTAGCTCTTCATGCGGCACCACTTTTGTCGCTGACGTTCCGCTTCTTCTTGACCACTCTTGAGCAACTATGGCTCGAAGATTCTTTTGCTGATGCTGAATTACAGCGGTAACTATTGGATCCAGAGGACATTGAGCTGGACCATGATCTCGGACTTCACAAAGGTAACATGTGATGTCACTCATAGGACATTCTCCAAGAGAATGACTTCCTTCACAGCTGGAGCAATTAATCGCATGCTCGTCAGCGGTATGTCCTATCTCTCCACAGCGAATGCACGCACGATCTTCTGATTTGTTTGGTTGACAGCACTTCAGAGAGCAACTCTTAGATGTTGAACAAGGTGCAAGAATAGTATTCGCTCCGTATTTATCGTGACCATCTGTCTCTAGGTGAAGCGAAGAGATTACAAAAGCAACAACAAATTCATTCCAAGTGATACTCATGGGGCTTCATGAATAAAGACAATATTTCTTCCACCATTCAAAGAATGATTCCTTGTAATCGATAAGAAGCATACAGGACTTTCTCATCGCCTTCACATCAACAATGAGCGCTTCCTCTCAATGGTCTTGAGCCAATCATCTACTTCGAGGGTATCTTATTTCTGAAACGTCGGCGGACGAGTCCTTATGAATTCGATAACCTTAAGTAGGAATGGAAATCATTGGTAGCGACTTGGGACACTTGGTTGACATTAGCTGGGTCACCATATTCGCATCCGCTTCATCATTGCATGCATCAAGCGAGTCGGCGGTCAAGAACTCTCAAACTCTACATATCCATCTGATCGACGGGTGAAGAACTACTCCACTATTGAGATTCTCCTTGGATTAATTTTATTGCCATCGATTATGTTGTTTCCACGAATCTGAACCCTCTGCTTGATTGCTTCACTTGGATTAGGGAAGAGGGAAATAGCATAGGTAAGGAGCAGGAATCCTAAAGCAGGGGAGATAGGTTTAACCCAATAACTTAAGCAAACAATATTAATAACTTGGTATGGTTGCTTATATAAGCCTAAAAGCTCTGCAACACATACTGCACACTCAGCAATCAAGGGAGAACCAATTCAACCTATACACACAAAACTACCGCCTACAGGGGTAACACTTCTATCTTAAGCGAACGCGACTCCCACACCTGAGTCCCAACTGACTACTCGAAGCATAGATCTTTAGCTTTCGGAACACTTCATAGATCCATTCCTTCCTTGAGCTCGATGATTTCCTCCTTCATGATTTCCAGGGTTGACAGCAAGCACTTGATACTTTCTTCTATGATGTGGCACGTCAACTACCAAGACAACTCAAAATAGGTTTTTAACTCCATTCCGAAAAGGGAGAGAGAAAGAAATTCAGCAGGGGAAAAGAGAGAAATTTTGACGAGGAAAGGAATAGAAGAATAAGATAAGTCAAGAACATATTATTCTTCCAAGTTAATTCTTTTCTTTAGAAAATAATTTTGAAGTTCCTATAGAGACAACCAGACTATCTAGGGTCAAGGCCTACAGTCAGTATGGCTCTGATACCACTTCTGTCGGGACCCGAATACACTGATTCGAACCCACTTTGTTTACCGCACTAGTCCCAGGATCAATGCTAGTGCACACAGCTCAACATTGGTACATATCACATCATACTCAACGATAATAGAATAATAGTTCATTCATTGATATAACTAAAGGTATGATCTTACGACCAACTTACATTATTAAGCCACACAGGGCAAGACTGAAAATATAACTAATGATTAAGCAGCGGAAAATAGAAAACGTAGATAGCTCATCACCACCACGTGCAACCGACAAGGCTCGGACCCTAATGACTCGTGTCTTCCTGGACTTCATCTTCCAACACAAGTGTAGATTCTTCAACTGTTGATTATTGTTGTTTGGCAAGGGTGAGTACTTAAAGCACTCAACAAGTTGTGCACAGAATGCAATTCTATGTATCTATATGTAAGGCTTATTCCAATGGATAGGCTATCATGGCTATTTTGCAATAAGCAGCATTTATGAACAAATACAATAAATAGATTGTAAAGAATGTAAAACAAATAGCAATAATAAATGACTTCAGTATTTCTCAAGTAAACCAAGTTTCCAATCCTAAGTCAAATTCCATCTTCCATATGGCCTTCCGCCATCCCAACCATGTTGTCCAATTAATTAAGCTAACCCTTAACTGTAATTCCCGAGCATTGCTCACTACCGCGAGCATGGCTATTCGAATAGTTTCACACTCTGCAGAGGTTATGCACTTTACCCACACGGCATGATATCCTCTTTGCGTCTGGCCATTAGCACACTTCCTTTGGTGTGCCGGCAGAGAAATCATGACAGAGCCTTTACAATGCTCTGACTTAACCCAGTACTACCCGCTAAGGTTTCAACACTGGTGGGTCTGAAAACCACAACCAGGGCCCCCCTCTTGCGCCATGTGAATTACACCATAACTCGGGAACTCACACCGTCCACGATAGTACCAAAATCAAGACATTGCAATTTACTCAGCTAGGCTGGCCCATACCAGACATGTGGTTGCATGATTGACTCAGGTCAAAGGCTTGCAAGGTTAAGTCCTTAGTGTGATCAAGGCAAGACATCCACATACCCTCTGCCCATTGGGCCCACCTTGGCCTCCTCGCCCCTTGTCACTTGCCCCAATCTAAATTATCATCACCCCGTTGATTACCAAGCACCACGTGCCATCAACAATTCAACATCGTTGCGTGACATGACTCGCCACAACAACTCAATCTCATCGTGTGATTCCACATGACACACAAGTTCATAACATTGTTCCATATTCCATTAATCAAGATTAATTATCAATGATTCTGACACATGTGATGACGTGGTAAGGCTAAGCAACTAATACGGACTAACCTCCAATGTTGATTATAATTACTAATCAACTATATTAAACCAATCTAGGGTGACAATGAATCATGGCATACAATGACAAGGTAGGGTATAGATCAATCTGGTATATTAGCTAAGCCCAATCTAATTTGAAACAATTGTATATTTGAAACATATGCAATAGGGTAAAACAAATATAGCAATTTTATAAACATGGGTTCAACATGATCAAAGCACAACTTGCCTTGGAATAGGTCCTGATCTGGTTCTGGAACTTGCTCTTGAGTTGCTGGATCTTCCTCCGAAGCGTCGCACAATTCAACGTCTACGCGTACCGAAGGAGAAAAGCAAATAAATACCAAAACAGAGAGCAAATGAACTCCAAAAATCAATTAAAATTCACCATTAAATAGATCTCAATTTCACAAATTTTTAGAAACTGGAATCACTCAAATCCGAGTTACGATGCAAAAGATATAGCCTTTTGAAGTTTGAAATAAATACTGAAATCAGAAAATCAGAAATTCGAATTTAACAGATTTATTTTTATACTGAAAAATCGATTTATGACGCAAGCATGACGTCCTGCTGACGTCAGCCCTGGCGCCAACCAATCAGGAAGCGACACGTGTCCCGGGCGTATGGACTGGGTCCATGGCTCCCTCGGGTTCACGATGCACCCGGTCCATGGCGCCTCGGCTACTGAGCCGACACGCGGCTGCCCGTGATTGGTTGCAGCGACGGCGCGATCTTGAGCGCACGAGTTTGATCGGACGGCTACCGATCTCACGCGACGCAGCCGCACACCCGCCGCGGGATCTAGATCTAACGGTCAGCGTTTACCAGAGGGGATCACTATTCACACGGCGACGTGGCACGATCTTGACCCTTCACTGGAGATCCAACGGCTCCCGAAGCTTCAACGTGACGATGGCGACGCGGCGGCGCAACTCCACCGGACGTGAGAACGACGACCCGACTCGGCGTTCGGCGGCAAACGGCGACGATTCTTCACGGATCTGACGCGTCCCGGTTTGGCGATCTCGATGATGACACTGGTGACGGCGAAAGATCAACGACGGCGACGAAACCGAGCGAAAACCACCACGGCAAGGACCTTCACTCCGGCGAGCTCCCTCATGCGAGCGACGGCGACCACGAGCCTCGGGCTTTGGAAAGATGCGCGCGGCGAGCGAGGGGTTCCGTGCCGCGTCGGCGCTTTAAATAGTTGCACGGGGAGGCGTGCAAGGCCCGGACTCCGAAGACGGCTCGTGGCGGCGGCGGACTCCGGCGGCGACTCGGAGAAACGACGCGGCTTCATCCGGGACGTCCACGCGTCGCTCGATCAACGGCCCTGAGCGCTCGACGACGCGGCGAAATCTCGGCCGTTGAGTCTCGATCCAACGGTCGGGATTTCTTAGGTTTAGGGTTTTGGCTGAAGCGGTCGCGACGGCTATCTGGGCCGCGATTGCGCGGGCTGGCCCGCTCATCGCTCATTAGGTTTTTATAAAAAGATTTTTCATTTAAAATAATTACAGAAAATCCTTTAATTTATTTTAGGCAATAAAATAATCAGGAAAAATCCAAGAAAAATCTCAAAAACACCTTGAAACATTCTGGACTCAAATAAAATATTTTTGGCAAAACTTTATTTTAACTTTGCATAAATTTAAATAGATTTGAATCAAAGGCAATTACACTTGATTTAAAATTAATTCAAATAAATCCATAAAAATCCACATAAATTCCAGAAAATCATAAATGCACTTTTAAGCAATAAAATACTATTTAAGCCAAATTTTTGGGGTGTTACACCAGCTCGGGACGTTAACCCTCGCCCTGAAGACAGAGACACTCACCCAAGCCGTGGATCCACATGCGTCACACACACACCACGTCTCTGTCCAGGGCAAGGCGTACACCGTTGCATTGGTATGTAGAAACCCCTACAGACAAACCTGACCGGAATGCCTGTGCAATCTCCCGCCTTCCATAGATGCAAAGCCACATCTAAATAACTTAATAGGCTAAGACTGTCCCATACCAGCCCTCGTGGTTGCACGAAAACATGGATTCACCGTTCCATCGCTCGGTCCTTAATCCGACACGGGCGATACTCCACCCTAGCTACGTGCATATCCTTTTGCACAACCGGCTAGTGCCAAATAATCACCCGCGTCAAACCATAGTTTTGTTTGAGGGTTTTTAGTAAAATATAACCAACCATTTTCCAAAAAGATCATATATAGGTTGAAAGAGTGAAAAGAGGTAACGCAAAGCTTTGAGCAAGAATATTATGCTAGCGATTATACCCAAACACGGCATTACATATGTCTAGTTCAACTAAGGTTTACAAGGTTCACATGTCCATACAGATTGAGGCAAACCATAATTTACAGGATTAACTACTGTTCTAACCCAAATTAGCACTTTTAGGGGGAACTATCCGGATGCACCGTACATAAGCAAAAACAACATATAGTAGGTGAATTATCGGGCTCAACGTGATCAAGGAGTTGCTTGCCTTGCAAATCACATCGGAATAAAATCGGATCTGCAGAACCGTCCTCTTCTTCTTCGATGATGTCGGTCTCTACTCGTTATGAGAACCAAAAGAAAAAGAGAATATCAGCAACTCCAAATGGCAAAAGAAAATGCAGATGGATAAGCAGTAAACACAATTCGAATCAAGCAGAGACGCTATTCATGAAATATTTGAATTTAAATAACGAATTATAGATGCTAAAATTATTTGAAAAGAAATGATTGAACAATTGCTTCTTTGGAGGATGCAACAAACAAGAAACAGAGCCTTCTCTGTTTTCCTGAAAATTTCCAAGAAGAGGGCCCTTGAAGGACTATATCATCTAGGGTTATAAACCTAACAGGATTAATGTCCATTAATTACAGAAATTAGAGTCCAAGTCTTGAATTAGCTAGAGCATACTTTAATTATCAAATCTAACAACTTATTTTAGCTTTTAGGGTTTAGATGAAACTTGAAAACTATTGTTGAAAAGGCTTGGTTGAACTCTGGACTTAGCTACAAAACTGGCTAAGGAAAAAGGACTAAACCACATCACTTAAGGTTATTGCACTAATGAAAACTAAGTGAACCAAAGTTCTAAAACAGAATATTCTTCTGGAATCTGGTAGAACAAACTTTGGTTATCATTTCTACACTATTCTTCCAAAATTTCTTCCTTGGATGAGTTATTTTACACATGGTTGAAAAAGCTTGATTGTTTCAGTCATTCAGCAGAACATAAAAAGTAGACTCATTCCCTTAACTTGTTTTGCATACAAACCTTAACAAAATATCATTCTTTTTCCAGAAGCCACTAGAATATACTTTGTGAAGTGCTTATATACCATTTTTACATTTCTTCTTATTCATATAATCCATTTTATCATATGTTGAAAAGGGCTATATGAACATAAAAACTAACTTATAACCTTTCAATTTTTCATTTTCATTCATTACTAAACTATTCAACATCTTTTATCCATTTTCTTCCTGAAACCAGGGCATGATCTTAAAAACATTTTAAAAGTGAATTTGAGTTATTTTGAACTTGTTCATAGCCAATTACATCTATGTTGGTTATAACTAGTATTGTTTTTCTTAATTGAACAACTATCACTAATACTTCTCCCTAAGTATTTTCACATGAGCAACTCCCGTGATATATATACCTCAATAGAGTGCCCTTTTAAACATTCAAACTTTAATCCTTTCTTTCATTTACTCAATTTCACTCTTCATGCTTAATATTCATTTTGAGCAAATATGACATATAATAAAGTATCAAGAGAACATGTTGTTTATTTGAAATACTCATAACCCAGGGACTCTACAAAATTTATTTTTCCTAAATTGGATCATCCCCAAAAATATTTATTCATATCATCCTATTTACACTTAAGCTTCTCTTTCATTTTTCCTAAAATCACATTTTACTCATCTTGAAATTTTTGTATATTATGAAACTACAGCATTTTATACGAATTTAGAAATTAGCTTCACTCAATTTGGCGGATGATTGAAGTTATGAGCATTTGAATTTTGGTCGATTTAAAAATCATTCAAAAATGAAAATACGTTTTAGTTCGGAGGAAACGGCTTCTCTCGTGGCCAAAACGAGTTCAAACTCGAGGCTCACCGACATGTGGGTCCACTGTCGATGACTCAAAACAGAGCGCCTCGGACTTTCGCTCGCCGCCGTGAACTAGCTCTGCCACGGCGAACGGGCACCGGTTCTAGCTTCACCGTGCCAAGATGAGTCTAGGGTGGCGCTACTTCACCGAGACGGCCGGAAGATGGCCGCCACCGTGAAGGTGCGGCGGCGCCATGATCGCGACGGCGAAAGTCGGCTAGAGGCCACGATTCCGGCGCCTAGGGCTAGTCTAGCTACTGACGGCGCAAGAGTCGATCTCACCGGCGGTTGGGTCCGGATGAACTGCAATGGCCCGCCACCGCGCGCCACCGTGAGGAAGAAGAACGGCGGTCGGCGGCGCTACGAGCAAAAAGAAACCAAAGCGACGAGTGATCGATGAAACACAGGACACTAAGGACGCCGGGTGGAATCGATTCAAGGATTGAGGCGACACTGACCCGAATCGACGATTCCCCCCCTTTTGAGCTCCTTCGGGCGAACGAGGAAGACGACGCCTCCCAGGCTCCCAGCTCAGTGAAATGGCAAAGTGGTGAGCCGCAGAGCAATGCGACGCGAACAAAAGGGCTAGGCTTCGGTTTTGGCTCGAGTTGAAGTGAATAACTTCGGTCGTTGCTTCTGTGCCGAGCGCAACGAAGCGCAATCTCACCTCCAAAACGACTCGACCGGAACCAAGTAAGCACAGGCGATGAGGAGGGGCTCTACGCGCGACGTGGAGGACATCGAGCACGGCCGGACGGGGCAGGTGAAGCTGGTTGGCGAAGGACAGCAGCCACGGCGACTCGGCTTCGACCAGGGGAGAAGAAAGAGGGAAAGAAATCGCGAACTGAGGCTGACATGTGGGACCGGGGCCCACTGGCAGCGAGACAGCCTCGCCTCAGCTAACCAGCTCGTCAACGATTCAACAGGGCCGGGCCCACTTGTCGGCGAGACGACGTTTTTAATGTGACAAGACAGAACGGGAAAGCTCTAGATTTCGGATTTGTTTAAGCCCTAAACTAATCCCAGATTTTCTCAAACTTTTTGACCAAAGCTCACTGAGAGTCACACGTCTACTGGAAAATTTTGAGACAAAAACTCCTTTTGGGTAATTTGTTAAAATTCTGACACTGTACCCTGGTTCTAAACTTTGATTTCGGTTTTTGATTTAATTAGAGGTTCATTTTCTAATATTTATTTTTTGAAAATGTTTGGAGAGATTCCAATCCTTATAATTGGATCACTGTAAAAGTTTCGGATCAAAATCAAGAGCCATTATTTTATAAAAATTCTGACAATCATTTTCTTTACACTTTGGACCCACTGTTTTTGAATTTTTAAAAGGCTTATATCAATTCATTTAATTATTAAAATTTTACCAGTGATGCATCATATCTCCAGGGATTTATATAAATTTTCTTGGCTTTTCTTGACATTGGTTATCTTTCTTTCCACTTTTTGATTCATTGTTTTTAGCCAAAAAGTAGATACATATTTTATTTATCTTGACCCTAAGTTTATAAAAATTCTACTCACTGGCCAAACATTATGACCAGCTCAAATAGTACTCATAGCAAAATTTTCTAAATTTTATTTTCATCTTTTTACCTTTTTCTTTGTCTTTCCCTTTTTATTTAATCTTTTACCATAACACAAAATCTAAGAAATTCTAATTGGAGCAAATAATACCTAGAACTTCAGAACCATTTATATTAAAATTTAAACTGTTTATTGTTCACTGTTCCAGCTTTCAGGATGTTACACTTTTGTTCGCAAACAATCGATTCAGACGGGGAATTATAGGAAAATACCACACCACCTTACGGGGAGATCTCATCTTCTTACGCTTCACCCCGACATCTTCATTATCGATGTCATCATCGTTGCCCTTATAACGCTTTGCTTTGCAAACAGCACAGCCATCCAAGTCCGCAAACTCATTGCGATACAACATGCAATCGTTTGGACATGCGTGTATCTTTTGTACTTCCAATCCCAGCGCGGACAACCCGCTTGGCCCGATGCGTACTTGTAGGCAACACGTTACCCTCGGAAGCAAATCCCCCAAGAGACATAAGAGCTCAGTGAAGCTCTTATCGGACCAACTATTGCTTGCCTTCAACTGCAGTAGTGTAAGCACGGTCTGCAATTTTTTGTGCTTCTCCTTGCAGCCTGGGTACAATGGTGTCGTGGAGTCCTGTACCATATGTTGGAACTTTTGAAACTCTCTTTCACTCGTGAAGTCTCCTCCCATCACGCAACATTTGATCCGGATCGTCGTCGTGGTCGTCGACAAACGTATCTTCAACTGCCGTCATACCGTTGTCTCCGTCATCTTCAATAATGTGTTGCCCTTCATGTACAATCTTATCTTCGCCGTGCTTGGTCCAACAGGTATAGCCAGCCTTGAAACCTCTTCGAAGCAAGTGTGCACGTATCGACTCTATGGTAGAAAACAGCTTCTGATTTTTGCAGTCAACGCATGGACATCACATGTAGTCCGCCAGATTCTTGGACTTGTGCGCCGCAGCCACGTTTAGAAAATAACTCACACCATTAAAAAACTCTGCCCCACAACGGTCCGTGTCATATATCCGCCTTCGGTCCATCTACAATTAATTAAATCAAACATTACATACGCATATAATTGCAAATAACAAATAATTGTAAACGATTAGATTTAAAAACATATGTAGCAATTTTGACTATATTAAAATACATCAACCTTTTTCCGTTATGTAAATATCCATATAGCAATTTTTTAGTATTGTAAAAAATGAAAATAATTGTAAATAGTTAGGATATATTTAGACTATATCAAAATATATCAATCTTTTTTTCATTGCGTCAATATCCATCTTGCAATTCCTTATTATTTACAAATTTGGAAAAAATTGTAAGTACTTAGGATATACTTTGAGCACATTAAAATATATCAACATTTTTTTATTAGGTAAATATCCATCTAACAAGTTTTTATTATTTCAACATTTGAAAATACATCTTTTTTCATTATGTAAAAATCCACGTGGCAATTTTTTATTATTTACAAAAATAGAGATCAAATTACTAACCTCGAAAAGAAGTACAATACAAATCTTAACAAATTTTTCGGCAGCAGATCGTTGCAATCTACAAATCGAGCAAAGACAGGCGCCTCTGTCTTTGCTCGATCGGTCGAGGCGAGGGTCTCGATTATATAAAGACTTATCACACGGTTCTGCAGAACCGAAGCGGTGATAAGCTTTGAATCTTGCGTAAAACATATTGCGCTGGAAGATAATATCACTGCGGTTCTCGCTTTAACCGGCGGTGAAAATGCAAGTATCACTTTGCCGTTTAAGAACGACTGGCGAGATATATCTCTGCCGGTTGTTGTCTCAAACCGGCAGTGATATCTTGCTTTTTACTGCCGGTTGGTTGCATGAACCGGCAGTGATAAGTTCTCCCCCTAACTTAACTTTCGAACCGGCAGAGATACGTTATCACTGCCGGCTCGGTCCTAACCGACAGTGATATGCCGGTAAGGATTGGCTGTTCTGTAGTAGTGATATATCCATCTTTTGGAACACAGAACAGTGTCCTTATTTCTTTCAAGGTACTCACTACTGTCCGGTACACGACAACATCAACATGAATACAGAACCACGTCTACAGACAACAACATGTTCCATGGCAACACATCATGCATCATATATAGAGGTGAGCGGGAAGCCTGGGCTCGACAACGACCTCGAGCGGGTACTTGCGCGTGGTCGACAGCCCAAACACCTCGTCCATGCTCAGCTCCTCCTTCGTCATCCCCTCCGGCAAGCTCCACGTAAACCCATGCAGAAGGTTAGCCAAGCTCAGCTGTATCACCTTCAGCCCGAGGTTGTAGCCGGGGCACATCCGTCGGCCGGACCCGAATGGCAGCAGCTCGAAGTCCTGTCCTTTCACGTCCATCTTGCTCCCGACGAACCTCTCAGGCGTGAACTCCTCCGGCGCATCCCACAGCTCCGGGTTTCGGCCGATGGTCCACACGTTGATGAGCACGCGCGTGCCCTTGGGGATGTCGTAGCCGCCGACGGCCGCGTCCTCGCGGGCGACGCGCGGGATGAGGAGCGGCACGATCGGGTGCATGCGCATCGTTTCCTTCACGATGGCCTCGAGGTAGGGGAGGTTGGGTATGTCCCTCTCCGTGACCCAGCGGCCGGGGCCGACGACGCGGTCGAGCTCCTCAGTGGCCGTAGCGAAGATGGCGGGCTTCCTTAGGAGCTCCGAGATGGCCCACTCCACGGTGACTGACGAGCTCTCCGTGCCACCGGCGATGAGGTCCTGAGTGAACGCCTTGACGCCGACCCGGCCGAGCTGAACCTCGAGGGTGGGGTCGTCGGCGAGCTGCATGAGCACGTCCACCATGTCCCTCACCATGAAGCTCTTGCCCTCACGCCGCCGCCGCTCGCTGTGCTCGTCGAGGACGTACTCCATGAACGCGTCGAACATCTTGCCGAGCTTCTTCATCCTCCTCACGTACCCCTGCAGGTCCAGCCAGTCCAGCCACGGGATCCAGTCGCCGACGTTGAGCACACCGTTGAGCAGAAGCAGTTCGTCCAGCATCCACTTAAACTCGGCCAGCGACGACACCGGCCCCTCTGCCGCGTCCGCACCCTCGCCGAAGAATCGCTTCCCCAGCACCATCCGCGTGATCACGTTCATGCTGAGCGTGGACAGGTGGTCCCTGTTGAGGTGCACGGCGCACCCCGACGATCCGGACGCCACGAAGAGGCCGCGCACGAGCGCGCGCACCTCGTCGGCGCGGATGTGCTCGAACGACGCAAGCCGGCGGGCGCTGAACAGCTCGGTGAGGCAGATCCGGCGCGCCTGGCGCCAGTAAGCACCGTAGGGCGACCAGGTGATGTCGTCGTAGTTGTAGGTGGTGTACTTGCCGGAGGCCGTCTTGGGGCGGTCGATGAAGAGCACGTCGTGGGTCTTGAGGAAGAACTTGGCCATGTCGATTGATGAGCCGATGACGACGGGGAAGGAGCCGAAACGGAGGTGCATGAGCGTGCCGTACTTCTTGGACAGCTCGTGGATGGAGCGGTGCGGGAGCGCGCCGATGAGGTTAAAGTTGCCGATGACGGGCCACGCTTTCGGACCCGGCGGGAGGTTGTAGCCGCGGCGGAACGTGGCTTTGAATTTGAGGAGGAGGACGGCGGCGAGCACCATGGCAAGGAAGGTGACCAATGGTGGTATCTCCATTGGTGCTGGGGGAGACAGAGGACGTGTGGTTCTAGTGATTTGCTTGGATATGCAATGCAAGTGGCTGTATACTTATAAGAGATTAGATAGGAGTGACACTTCGCAACTATGCAACAATGTACAGTTGGGTGTACATGACTGAAGTCTTTTAACTTATGAAGTCAAGTCAGTGGAGACAAAAAAATTTTAGAGGAGTCAGTGGAGATAACTACAGGTTGGATTATAGAGAAAATTATCATATTGACTTCATTAGAGTAGCACTAATATACTCTTATTCCATTTGAGAATCCACTTAACAATCTTTTGTCTGCAGCTCCTTTGATTTGTCCCTTGCGCTACGAACCACGCGAAAGTACCTTGTTATTTCCTGCGAGCTTGTATAGTTTTCAATTGCCTTTCGGGTGACATAAGTATTCAGACGCATGGCAACGACTCTAGCTTCCTTGCTTTTCATACTCATGAAAATGACTTATATTGTATTTATGTTTGGTTATACGGGTATTGTTGGTTATGATCTCGGCTAACTGCCGATCCGAGATTTTAGGGGCAAAGCCCACCTCTCTAGTGCATTGATCGGGAGCACCCAACAAGATTTTGGTTCTGTCGCATCAGCCTGTGCGAGATTAATAGGGGAAGGCCGTCACTCATTTGTTGATCTACACTTGAGTTTAGTCCTTCCTGAAATCGTCCGATCATCAGTTCGCGCACAGGCTAACGAAGACTCGTGACCACCACCGAGAGGATCTCGGTACCCTTTCGTTGCGCATATATATCAGTGTTATTCTTCTTCTACACCGACCGAATCACCCTCACCGACAGAAACACTAATGGCTTTATCTACCTCTCCGGGTCAGTTCATCTAACAAGTTTTAATTTCCGCATTATGTTTCGGTGATCATGCTTTAGACTAGCTTATGATTAATGTTTAATTAAGCCTTAGATTTAACGGGTATGGCCGGTTGGCTAAGAAATAACCTTCCCCAAAGAAATGCAATACTTGTGGTCTGTGTGTCAAAGATCTTTTTGTGGTTTCTGTACCGTATAAAACAAATTGCTCAACAAGCAGAAATGGAAAGGATGGGATGGCAAAAGAGTGGGCAATGTGATTTCTGTAGATCACGAGGAGTCTTACTGATCACCTGTTTGTCGATTGAGCAGAAGTGGTAAGAAAAAACAGTTCTGGTGTTGTCTTATATCAGAGTTTCTGATATGTGAGATACGTCGAAAGCAGAGGGTTGGCGTGTGATGACTTTCTATAAACAATGCAGTACATGGGAGGTAAAAAAAAGGAACATTATCTGTTATTTCCTTGTCATATAGGCTAGCGTTGTTTACTCTGAATGATCTTCATTCTTGGTTGGTGATGCACTGATCTTCATTATTGGTTGGTGATGCACTGCAAGTGACTGTATACTTTGTTTTTCTTCTTCTTCGAGAATACGTGTATACTTTGATTTTTGAAAGTACTCCCTCCGTTGGTAAATATAAGGTCTATAGTTTGAATGATCTTGTTGAAAAATATAAGACGTGTATGTAGATTTTACGAGCCTTTTCACCTATATCCCTATTTATTCTCTCTTAATCATATGCATTTATTCATTGCCACCTACACAAAGTATTATCTCTTATCTTCTAAGACAATTAAGAGGGATATGTAAGTCATTTCCTCTCATGTCTTTCTCAATTTTACTATAATTTTAATCCTTGTGCCAAGTCAAAATACGTATTATATTTATCAACGGAGGGAGTACTGACTCTGAATGAACGACAGCTCATGGCCGTCTCCTGCTGTTTGTCAATTCTAGATAAGAGTTGATGCTTGATCTTCGTCTCTTGAAGTGATCATTATGCTGTTGTAAAAACTACCTGTTGATTTGATTCTTTTTTCCCTGAAGTGCTGCACGTTCAGCAATTCGCAATAAGTTCAAATCATACCTCTACTATTGTTAGAAGACTTAGCGGTCTGAGCCGGCTCGAGCCGAGCCGCTTCGCCAAAGCTCTTTAGAAAAAAAAAATTATGTTTAGATCCTTTTAACTATTTTTTACGAAAAGGACCCTAAATAAATAAATAAAATGTAATTATGTTTAGATTATTTTTACCTTTTTTTTGAAAAAGACATTTCGTTTCAGCAAAATCGTGGATCTTTCGTGAGAGGACCCCGAATAAATGCGAAAAAACACAATTACGTTTATATCCTTTCAACCGTTTCGCCGAATAAATGCGACATAAACGCAATTGCGTTTATATCATTTCAACCGTTTCGCACGTTTTCTCGATTAAAAAACGCAGTTACGTTTATATCATTTCAACCGTTTCGCCGAATAAATACGACAAAAACACAATTACGTTTATACCCTTTCAACTGTTTCGCGTGTTTTCTCGATTTGCTAGCGTAGAGAGCGGCAGTCGCACGTTTTCTCGATTTGCTCGCGTGAGGAGCGACGATCGCAACGTAGCACGCCGCGGTGACTCATCTAATAGTTTCGAGAGATTGAAAAACTTGCTCCATGACCTAGAAGAAAGAAGCTGAGTTCATTACTGTTTGCGATTTCTACGGATCACTGGAATCCATCTCAAAACCGTAAAATAGAAGCCTGCAATCCAAAGGTGATTTTGTCATCCGGCGAAACTTTTGAGGTCCCGGAAACAGACGACGACGACTCCTACAGTCCTACATTACTCTGCAGTATCTGTTTCAATATAAAACTCTGCAGCCTACACCATATGATTTCCATATACACAAAGACATACATACACACGACGTCATTTTTAATTCTGCCACGCTGAAAGTAACATATATTGCAATCCATATAGTACAAGTTAAGACGTAAAGCACCATTTTTTTTCGAATTGCTAAAAATCTGTTGCATGTTTTTTCTTTGATTTCAGTTACTTTTTTGTCCATTCGATTTGTATTTAGACGGGTGATTTGAATCATTTATTTTCTATTAGGGTTCACCAATCCCATTTTTCTTTGTCTAGATTAGAAAAAATATTTTTATTTTTCTTTGTGATTTATTTATTTCCTATTAGGGTTCACTAATCCCATTTTTCTTTATCTAGCTTAAAATATTAAAAAAAAATTCTCTGCATAAAAAGTGAAATGTATTGAGAAAGAAAATTTTGACTGATTTGATAAAAAAATTAGTCGTATATTAAATAGAAATTCCTTTTTTCTTGTGCGAGCTATATATGCAACCATACGGGTCGTATCATACGCGGTAAGCCAGTAAGGGAATGCATCGTAAGCAGTGGACTCATATATAAAGACATTTCCAAGTCTTGCAAGTCGATCTAAAAAAACTCACATGGATGCTAAGTACTCCTCTGTTAAAAGATATATGATGCTTTGGGTAAGATGCGGTCCCTATTAACTAACTTTGATTATCAATTTTTGTATTAATATGTTAGATAAAAGTATAAAGATATAATATTCTAAATGTACTTCTCATCAAAAATCTATTGATACTATTTCATATGGTAATCTAAATAATTTTTTTACATAAAAGAAGTTTGGCCGCTTAAATTCTAAAACTTCGTATATTTGTGAAAGCTCAGGTACGGAGCACTCGAGCCATGCAGCTTGCATTTGGAACGTTCGGGAACTTATTGCCGCAGTTGGCAATAGAGGTTGGCGTCGTGCCGGGCCGGGCCGGCCTGGCACGGGTCGATCGTGCTTCATGTCTAAATCGTGCTGGACCGCGACGGCCCGCCGTACCGTGCCGGCTCGGCCCGACTCGTCTTTGGCGAGCCCAAGCACGGCCCATTTGCGCTTCGTACCTGCTTCGTGCTGTGCCGGTCCAGGTCCGACCCATTTGCATTATTGCAATGAGAGAAAAGGAGCCGAAGTCGCATAGAATTGAGGCAGTGAATGCAAATATTATGAGAAAAAGAACTAAAATTTATTTATTCTTGAACGGTTACATAGAGCGAGGGGGATGTACTCAACACGGGCGAGAGAGCGGGCAATGGGTGAGAAAGAGAGTGAGTGAGACAGACGAGAGAGATTGAGAGAGAGATGAGAGATTGAGAGGGACGAGCGAGAGAGAGCGGCTTCATGCACCGTCTCTCAATCTCTCAGCTCTCTCTCCTGTTTTGTCCGTCTCTCTCAAGTGTCGGAGATAGGGGTGGCGTTCATGCTACTGGGTGCATCCATAGCGGTCATGCTCTGTGAGTCAGTGACCTTCATGCTAGGTTTCTTCCTCATACCCTGGATCATCGGCCCGGTACGGCCCATTCTACAGTGTCGTGCCGGGACGTGCTGCCCATCGTGCCCGATTCTCGAGCCAGGCACGGCCTGTGCTACAGTGTCGTGCCGGCCCAGCGCGGCCCACTTCGTAGTTGGTCGGGCTTCGTGCCGGACCATGACATCGTGCCTCGGGCCGGCCCAAAACAGCCCGGCCCGAATACCAACCTCTAGTTGGCAAGCACGCAATGGTGCGTGCTGTCTATCGCCGTTTGAATCTCCAGATCAACACAGATGCTCACCATTTTATTTGGGTATTTATACGAGTACGTGTCCATTAAGACACCGTGTATCCATGCTTCAGAGGTCATAGAACCTCAAAAAAAGTTCTTTATGTGTATAGGACATGCACGCAAGTGTATACGTGTGAGGCATGAGTATAGTGTGCGTGAGTTGTGTGTGTTCTTGTATCACTGAAAGTTAATCTTATCCTTTATATAACACTAATTGTGTTAGTGACATATTTATAGATTTTTTCTAAATTTCAGTAGCATACGGGAAATTAATAAAAAAAAGTAGCTGAGTCAGCTCAAGCTGGTAGGCGGGATGGGAATTTTCCTATTTGGCTAGCTAGTTTCCCATGTTATATTGAACACTTAGTGCTTGTTGACCGTGCTATAACTCATATTTAATCAACGAAATCTCTCTTCCCTTAAAAAATGAGATACTCCCCTCGTTTCTGAGCTGACAATGTTTTAGGATTGTACATATCAACCAAGATACATGTAGAAATAGTCAAAGAAGGAGCATGCGAAGCTTGTCGTTCATAATAGAAAGAAAGACACCACTACTTCGTCTCTTTGTTGGACCGCCGGTGCGAACACAGTGGTCTCCGACCAAGGCCTTGAGGAAAATTGTGTACCATAGTCAATAGCTAGGAATAGATTGGGGGCATAGAATACATATGATGAGCTACAACAATGGTTGTAGAGCCTAGCATAGCTAAGTTAGAGATAATTGAGACGATGTTAGGATTTCATAAATACCCTTATGGCCTTGTGTTGTAAATAGACCTTTATGAGCCACCAAAATATCTTTAAATCCATGATCATGTCATCCTTCATTAGCTCACTTATTGTTATTGAATGGTGTGTGTTACTCTATTCTATAGTAATAAATAACATTGGAAATAATAAATGATAGAGATATGAAAAAAAGTTAAAAATTATCTCAAAATTATAGAATAACATGTACTTAAAAACAAAGTTTGAAAGGTAGGATACCATGTATTAAAAATGAAGAGAGTACACGTTGGCCGACCCAACTGTGAGCCTATGTTGGGCTGCTCCGGGCACTACTACAGAACAACACATCACTACCAGGTCCACAACGACATCACTGCCGGTTACTGGGGCCAGCAGTGATACTGGGGTCTATCACTGTCGGGTCATGAACCAGCAGTGATGAGGATTATCACTACCGGTTCTACCTACAACCGGCAGTGATATCGAACTATCACTACTGGGTAAACCAAAATCCGGCAGTGATGAGCATTATCACTGCCGGTTATACATAAAACCGGCAGTGATATCGAACTATCACTGCCGGCTTATACCACAATCTGGTAATGATATGTACATATCACTGCCGGTTTTGTCCAAGAACCGGCAGTGACAAGCCGTTCACCAAATATTTTTATTGCATATTTTTTGTGCAATATATATATTTTTATACAATTGTTTATACAATGTCCATATATAGTATATAAAGCATCGTTCAAATCATAATTCAAATATATCCATATATTATAAAGCATCGTTAAAATCATAATTCAAATATATTAAAGCATCACAATATTTGGTTTTTACAATGATTTGTTTACAAATATAGTTTGATTACATCTCATCTCATCTCATTTATTTTGATTTTGCACCGACTACAGTAGAAAGAGTCGAAGTAGGCATATCACGGGTCTAGATCGAAGGAATGAGGGCGATGAGGCTACTCGTGGAACTCGCCGTTTGGATTGATGACCTCATCATGAATGAATCCGGCGATCTGTTCTTGAATTGCTATAATTTCTGTCAGTAATAACTTATTGGTTCTCAGTTTAGAGCACTGTTATTGAAGAAAATAGAAAGTTAATTAATGATAATATATGTTAAATGAAAAAAAAGTAGGCATCAATGTGTAATTATGTACCATGGCTTCGTTATAGCCCACAGTTTCTGTGACAATTGAATGTATATTTGTACATACATAGTATGCACATAAATTGTTTCCCGGGTCCTGCCTCATGCATGGAAAGTCAGTTATTATTTCAAAATATTTCCTGTAGGGACGATACCGAACACTTCTCTTGCAGTATCGTGCGAATGCCCTGTGAATGATTTTGAATAGTAAGTAAACTTAAATGCAATAGAATGGAATATTGCTAGAGCAATAACGCAACGATTAAGTTGACCTGTTCAGCATGTCCCAAAAGTCTTAATATAGATTAGTTGGTTTCGTCCTAGAGTTAAAGATAAAAGACCTGCTAGCATCTAACTCGATGACGAGAAGGACCCAGTGAAACCTGCACATATATGTCAACGTAGTCAATTACTCCCACATTGTACGTGTTACGCAAAAATAGTAAAACGATATTAGAAGTAGGAAAATACATACTTAAAGTTATAGGGTAAAAGTATGGAGGTTTTGTATTGCAGTTTCAAAAAAGTATTAAATAAATAGTCTTCATTATACTGTGGATTTTCCTTCACAAGCTTCTCGTTGATAAGCCCCGGATCTAGGAATGCTAGATTGTCATTGTCATTTCTTCTACATGTCTGTATCTCCATTCTATATAAGAAAGAAGTCAGACATGCAATTAAACAGTACAAGAATGCACAATAATATACGTAGACTTACAAAGTCCACAGTCTAAGTATATTCACGTCCAGGGAATCTTGCTGGTACAACATATACAACTCCTCGAAACCCACCCAGAAGATGCTATCCCCATTGTGAAAATCTTGCTCCGTGTATCTGACTGCGAACGCCTCCATACCATCGTTGGACTGCTGCATGTACCACTGATGGACGCGTCGCATTTGTGTTGTTAGGTGGTCAAAATGAGCTGGTTCAACCAGCGGTTTCCCAATAAAGAATTTTCACCTTAGACCTTGTTCTTGAGCATCTCGTTGAGCAGCATCTGCTTGAGCATCCAACCTCAACACGTCGGCACTGGCCGCCTTCAAGTATTGCTTTCTGGATATGCGCTCGTAGTCCGACATTTTGCAAGGTTCAGAAGCCTGTCCCATCTTTTGCACTTTTGCCATACTCAAGAAAAACTTTTGCGCGTTAGTATCAACTTTAGTCTTCTTAGGTGATGGCACCTTTTTAAAGTGAGATGTTACGCTGGAGCTTACATGTTTTTTCCGTTCTTCTTCAGTCATCTCAGCTGATAATTTTTTCTAGGATTGTCTTGGCTTCACAGTTAATTGAGATTTCTTCGAGGTCGGTGCTGACTTCCGAGATGGTGCTGGTGTTCGATTCTTTTCAGATTTCGGTGGAGGAGTCAGACTTTTTCTGGTTGGTGCCGACAAGGGCGGGAGGTCTCTGTGTGGAGAGTGCGGCTGATCATCATCTTTGTCGTTCTCATTGTCCGAGCCAAACTTAATCAAGCTCTTGCGCCACGCGAGGAAGCCATGCACGTTTTCTCCTAGTTTTTTGTTTCCGTCCTCGCCAGGGACCTCTACGTCCATTTTCGGTATTGGCAGACTACAATGTCCACTTCGACCCTGGCAAATCCGTGCGGTATCGGGCAACAGTGCAAAACCTGCGACTCCTAGCATGGTCAAGCCCTGCCCTAATCCACCTTGATGGTAATGCCATGTGCGGACAAATGTAGCTTGCACGGTGTCGGATCTTTGATGTCATTCACAGGAAAATGGAGTCCATGCTCTTAGGGAATCCCTGTGGACGCGCAACTGCTCTTACGAGCACCAGGACTGATGAGCTCAGGGCTATCACCGGGTGACGATCGTGAGCTAAGAGCTTTCTGTACTGCTTGCTCCACAGCCTTATCTAGTTCCGCTCTCTATTCCTCTAATGCTTTCGCCACAGCATCTTTTATTTGACGGTTCAGTTGATCTTCTCTTAATCTCTTTGGACGTCTATACAACCATGCGTTAGCTGGGAAGGCTTCTTTCCACGGCACCAAACCAACTCCTCGGGTGCGACCTGGATGCTCCTTGTTACCCAGGGCTACGGTTAGCTAGTCATTCTCCCTTCGTGGCCTGAAAAATCCTTGAAAAGACTGCACATGAGCATCTGTGATTCTGCGCGACACTTCCTACTCTCTATCGCTTCTGAAGCTTAAGCTGCCATCATCCGAGATAGAAGCGCCCCTCCCAAGCAACCAGTGCTTCGATTGTTCGCTCAAGGTGGCCGTCGCAGGAATGACACCCTTGCGGGTTAGTTCTTCTTCGGACTGATCCCATGCTGGTATTTTCTTCACGTACCTTCATGTTCCTAGTGTGTGAGGGTAAATATTCTTATCCGCGTTTGCCTTATTCCTTTGACTTACTATCTACGCTTCTTCAAACCTCTTGTACGCCACAAAGTCCTCCCAAAACTCCCTTAACTTTGGGTACGTGTCAAAATTCGGCGTTTCATTCTTCTTCACATAGTTCTTATTTAGTGTCGTCTTCCAATTCTTCCACACTGTGCACATGATGCATAGTGCATATTTCTTTGCAACCAGCTCGGTCCCTTGGGGGAACTGGAACACTTGTTTTAGCTTGTCCCACAACGAGTTCTTCAAGTCATTGGAAACCATCCATGGGTCACCTCGGCGGCCAATCCATGATCTATAGCTGATGGGCACATCATCCCTAGCAAGAACCCCGCATGCTGTCCTATATGGCCCCAACGATGACTCGGGTATAGCAGGTTCCCCGACTGCCGAGAGCTCCACTATGTTAAAAAGTCACTTAGGCATCTTGTTCGGACCACGACTTGCGCGCTGCCTCCGTTCATCACACGTCTGAGCCTACAATTTGATCTTCTTATTAGTTGTCTAGCCGTACAATGTTTTGCGAACCACAATGTACTAATACTTTACCTCGCCTACGTTAGTGACGTCGGGTTGGTCCATGGCAGGATCCTGTAAATTCAGGTAGGACGTTGGGCTATGGTTCGAGCTACCCGTTCCTCTTTCGTCCATATTTGAGGGCCCAACTCCCTCCGGCACTTGTCCCTGGTTAGATGCCATTCCTAGCAAGTTTATCAGAAATTTCAAATTAACAAAGTCATTTTTTAAAGACACGTCACTACAAGAAAAGTGATTTTTAATGACGGTCCAAACTCGTCATCATTCGTCCCGAAATCATCATTGTAGGTTTTTTATGACGAATTTATGACAAAGTTCAACTTGTCATAGTAAGTGCGTCATAGAAAGTTTTCAATGACGAATTACTTTTTTTCATCATAAAAAATCAACTTTTCAGTGACGAATTACATTTTTGTCAACGAAGAGGTCATTTCTATGACGAATATATCCGTCATTAATTGTACCCAAAACGTCATGAAAAATATCAAATTCGTCATAAAAGCACTCCGATCGGCCAAAAATGAGCGTTGACCATTTTATTTATGATGAAATTGTTCGTCACAGATTGTTGCCACGTGGACATGCATTTTTGTCATTGAACAGTGCAGTGCCATGTCAGCAGCCAGGATGTGAGGTGACGTGGCACGTGTTGTGACGCAAATGTTTCGTCATAGATAAGTGCCACGTGGACATGCATTTTCGTCATTGAATAGTCTAGTGCCATGTCAGCAGCCACTATGTGAGGTGACGTGGCACGTGTTGTTACGCAAATGTTTCGTCACTGATGAGTGCCACGTGGACTGGCATTTTCGTCATAAAAGTAATGGTCTGTCATTTTCTGTGATGAATAATTTCGCCATAGATAGATGCAGAATAGCCATGATATTTTGTCATTGAACACTTCTGTCAGCCCACATATGATCCATTTTTACAGCCACAACACACAATACATCTCGACACAACACAAAATATTTTCAGGAGACCAATCAATACATTGCACATAACCATAGATACATTAAGAGACACAAACTTTGTTCACAGTACTTTTAGTTAGTACCACACTTGAAGCTATTGAAAATAAATCCATAGGTCACAAAGTTGAACCACGTTACCTAAACTCACTAGTACCAGTGAACCAGGTTACCAGCCATACAAAATAAGTATCCATGCAAAATAAGTGAACATGTTCATAAACTCACTAGTTGTCTTGACCAGCCATTCGCATGAGACGGCGAATAATTGCATCATTCTCCTCTTGCATCTTCTTTAAATCCTCCATTTCCTTTTGGGTTTTGATCAGTGCTTCATCTGATGCTTGTGCTTTTAGCTTCAAGTCTTCTACTTCTTGCTGTTGTTGCTCAACGATCTGTCGAAGTTCAGCTGCTCCTCGTCTCTCCTGCTCGAGCTGTTCCTCAAGAGCTTGTTGTTTGGAGTCCTTTGCAGAGTTCGGAGTAGAAGAATGTAAGCTAACGTTCTTCAAGAATTTGCTGGTGGTGCTACTTTGAGACAGAACCTTGTCAACAATCTCGGTAGTAGACATTGTTGGCTGACCCTCTACATCAGGCACCATCATAGCTTCCATCTCAGCCTAAGACATAAAACATAACAGAATCAATAGTGATAAAAGGAATAAAAGGCTTATACAAAGAAAACTTTCATCCAAATAGAACAGGACACAACAAAGGTAACCTCTGGCGATTACTTGAAAAATCACTAAATTTGCATTCAGAAAATTTCATAAAAAGCACATGAAGAAATGGATTAGCTTTTGTATGCTGACACAATGAATCTCTCTATTCAATGTGGTCTATTTACTTATATGGTATGGATGCAAGAAAGCAATTTTGTAAGCATAACAGAAGAAACAGATATTTTGATGAGTCCATATATACTTATGCGGTGAGGTGACCATGGGTGCTATCATCCGAAATACCCTCTATAGGATACAATGGCGTAAGAAAAGGAGGAATTGCGGGGACTTACAATTGCGCGTTGCACAGGATCAGCGAGTCCCTTCTTCTTGCTGTTGTGGCACTCCTTGAACATGTCCACAGTAGTGAATTGTTGATCTTTGTTTTTCTCCTTCTACAATTGGAAGAAGAAACAAAATAAAATGTATCAAGTAGAAAAGTTTTTATTAACTACATATGGCTTTATTATATGCAGGGCTTGAACTAAATAAGTGCATCTAATTTTATCTCTTTGGTTATCAAGGTTTCCTTGGCTGCCTACTAGCAAGGTTCCTATCAAGTGTTGTGGATGGAAAATGAATAATGAGACGGTGAAGCAGTACTTACGAGCATGGCAGTGTGCAATGTAGTCGAGACCACGTGGCTTGATGGAACTTGACTTTGGCACGATTTTGCTTGTTCTTTTCAGATATTTCCTACAGCAGATGGTTCCATTAGGCACATTCATGAATTGAATTTGAATAGAACCATATATTCATAGACCGTTCCTTGCTTTTCGGGTCAGACCATTTTTGGACAAGTTTTCTCCACTCCTCATCTGTCATGGTAGGTACTGGGGATGTTGTACTAATTTCGTTTGCTAGGATACCATTGAAAAACCACTTCTTCAGCAAATACCTAGATTGTCGCACCCCACCCTTCAAAATTTCAGCACATGCATCCTTGGCTGTCCTATCACTGGTGTCCAAGGCCAACCGTGTCTAGCAGGTTGAATGAACCACATTAATGAATTATGCAATCTAATGTGGAAGACGAGTAATTGTTTGTGGCCAAGAATGAAATCACTTACACAATTTTCCCATGAAATTATCCAAATGAGCTGTGTTGTTCTTGTACTCCTTCCAACTAGTGAGGATAGGGACATGATGCCTAATTTGAACGCCAGACACTGATGCAAACTTTGTAGCTTCCAACGGCTTATGTGGTCTGTAAGGACCCGAATCCACTGATTCGAACCCACTGTGTTTACTGTACTAGTCCCAGGATCAACGCTAGTGCACACAGCTTAACATTGGTACATATCACATCATACACAACGATAGTAGCATAATAATTCATTTATTGATATAGTTAAATGTATGATCTTATGACCAACTTACATTATTAAGCCACGCAGGGCAAGACTGGAAATATAAACTAGTAATTAAGCAGCGGAAAATAGAAACGTAGATAGCTCATTAGTTCACCACAGGCAACCGACAAGGCTCGGACCCTAATGACTCGTGTCTTCCGGACTTCATCTTCCAACACAGTGTAGATTCCTCAAGCTGTTGATTATTGTTGTTTGGCAAGGGTGAGTACTTAAAGCACTCAACAAGTTGTGCATGTAATGCAATTCTATGTATCTATATGTAAGGCTTATTCCAATGGATAGGCTATCATGGCTATTTTGCAATAAGCGAGATTTATGAACAAATACAAGATAAATAGATTGTAAAGAATGTAAAACAAATAGCAATAATAAATAACTTCAGATTTCTCAAGTAAACCAAGTTTCCAATCCTAAGTCAAATTTCATCTTCCATATGGCATTCCGCCATCCCAACCATGTTGTCCAAATAATTAAACTAACCCTTAATCAGAATTCCGAGCATTGCTCAATACCATGAGCACGGCTATCCGAATAGTTTCACACTCTACAGAGGTTATGCACTTTACCCACGTGATACAACCAAACACCACCAAGGCGAGTGATTATAACAAAGCCTTTACAATGCTCTGGCTTAACCCGATACTACCCGCTAAGGATTCAACACTGGTGGGAGTGGCTACCACATCCAGGGCCCCCCTCTTGCGCCATGTGAATTACACCATAACTCGGGAACTCACACCGACCACGATAGTACCAAAATTAAGACATTGCAAATTACTCAGCTAGGCTGGCCCATACCAGACATGTGGTTGCATGATAGACTCAGGTCAAAGGCTTGCAAGGTTAAGTCCTTAGTGTGATCAAGGCAAGACATCCACATACCCTCTGCCCATCGGGCCCACCTTGGCCTCCTCGCCCCTTGCCACTTGCCTCAATCTAAGTTATCATCACCCCGTTGATTACCAAGCACCACGTGCCATCAACAATTCAACATCGTTGCGTGACATGACTCGCCACAACAACTCAATCTCATCGTGTGATCCCACATGACACACAAGTTCATAACATTGTTCCATACTCCATTAATCAAGATTAATTATCAATGATTCTGACACATGTAATGACGTGGCATGGCTAAGCAACTAATACAGTCTAAAGCTCCAATGTTGATTATAATTATTAACCAACTATATTAAACCAAACTAGGGTGACAATGGATCATGGCATACAATGACAAGGTAGGGTATAGATCAATCTGGTATATTAGCTAAGCCCAATCTAATTTGAAACAATTGTATATTTGAAACATATGCAATAGGGTAAAACAAATATAGAAATTTTATAAACATGGGTTCAACATGATCAAAGCACAACTTGCCTTGGAATAGGTCCTGATCTTGATCTGAAGCTTGCTCTTGATTTGCTGGATCTTCCTCGAAAGCGTCGCACAATTCAACGTCTACGCGTACCGAAGGAGAAAAGCAAATAAATACTAAAATAAAGAGCAAATGAACTCCAAAAATCAATTAAAATTCACCATTAAATAGATCTCAATTTTACAAATTTTTAGAAACTGGAATCACTCAAATCCGAGTTACGATGCAAAAGATATAGCCTTTTGAAGTTTGAAATAAATACTGAAATCAGAAAATCAGAAATTCGAATTTAACAGATTTATTTTTATACTGAAAAATCGATTTATGACGCAAGCATGACGTCCTGCTGACGTCAGCCCTGGCCCGAAGCGCTCCGGTGCTGACACGTGCCCCCCTCGGTCCATGGACTGAGTCCATGAATTTCATCGGGTCCACGGTGCACCCGATTCACACGGGTCAAGCTCTCTGACACGCGGGCCCAGCACCAAGCTGACCCGGCGCCAGCGCAGCTCACCACGACGCGCCATGCCAGCGCCACGTCGCTGCCCGGTCCGATCTGGCATCCACGTGGGTGACACGCGGCGACGAACCAGTAAGCCACGTCGACGGCGACGGCACAGAGCCCTAGGGTCGTCGGCGGCGATCGGCCCGACCACCTACGGCGTCCTCGCGACTTGGCCTACCTTCTGACGCGCTTGGATCTGGGTTTTGGGCACTTGGGCGACGGCGGCGAGACTTTTCTTCTTGCCGGCGATGACCTCCCCGCGGTTTCTCGTCTCCGGCGATGCTCCGACCGAACTATCGTGCGCACGGGCTCCCCCTCGTTGAGACGAAGCTGATGACTCCGGTCCCGTGCCTTGAGCTCGACGGAAGACGGCGGAATCGGTGAAAACGACAGCGGCGGCGCTCTTGAAAAACTTCGATTGCGTAGATTTGGCTCGAACTTGGCGACGAAACTTTGGGGCTTTGGTTGCTTGGATCTGACGGCGTCGGCGCGCTCCTTATAAAGCACCACGAGTCCTCCTTGCTCGATTCTTGCGCGGTGTCCGCGGCAAACCGGCGGCGGCGCTAGAGTCCGACTTCGGACACGCTCGAGAAGAAGACGCAGAACCGTCCGATGCACAGATCAACGGCCACGATGCACTCCGCGCTAGGAAATCTGAACCGCAACTTGGAATCCAACGGAAACCTCCCCACACGATCTCCACCGCACACTAAAGATCCAACGGCTAGCGTTCACTCTTCTAGAACTTGGGCCAAGCGGGCCAGCGGTGCAAAGCAATGGGCTGCGCAGGAACAGCCCCACCCGCACAGTACATGGGCTCGGCCCGATACTGTTGCAACAAATTTCAAAAGATTTCTCATTTAAAATAATTACAGAAATTCATTTTATTTATTTTAAGCGATTAAACTATTAGGAAAAATCCAAGAAAAATCTCAAAAATACTTTGAGACATTCTGGACTCAAATAAAATATTTTTGGCAAAACTTTATTTTGACTTTGCATAAATTTAAATAGATTCGAATAAAAGGCAATAAACTTGATTTGAATTTAATTCTAATAAATCCAGAAAAATCCAAATAAATTCCAGAAAATCAAAAATGCACATTTAAGAAATAAAAACATAATTAGGCCAAATTTTGGGATGTTAGAAACCTCCCCCCCTTAACAGAATCTCGACCCGAGATTCAGGGCTAACTAGAGAATAGGTTCGGGAATTCTGACTTCAAGTCTTCTTCTCGCTCCCAAGTGGCTTCACTTTCGGAATGATTGCTCCACTGCACTCTACAAAAGCGAATAGACTTGTTTCTGGTCTTGCGCTCCATAACATCTAAAATTCTGACTGGTTGCTCTTTGTAAGTCAAATCTTCTTGCAACTCTATTGCATCCAATGGGGTTTGCTCTGTTGGCACTCTGAGACACTTCTTAAGCTGCGACACATGGAATACATCATGTACTCCTGCCAAGGACTGAGGCAATTCCAGCTGATAAGCTAGCTCTCCTCGATGACTCAGAATCTTGAACGGACCAACATATCTTGGTGCAAGCTTCCCTTTAACATGAAACCTTTTAACGCCCTTAAGAGGGGTAACCCTGAGATACACATGATCTTCTGGTTCAAAACTCAAATCTCGACGACGGTTGTCTGCGTAGCTTTTCTGTCTTGACTGTGCTATCTTCAACCTCTCTCTGATCATTGCAACTTGGCTTTCTGCTTCTTCGAGAATGTCTGGCCCAAACACCAAACGTTCTCCGTTTGCCCCAATTCAACGGAGTACGACAAGCACGCCCATACAATGCTTCGAACGGTGACATCTGTAGGCTAGCTTGATAACGATTATTGTAACTAAATTCCGCATATGGCAAACACTTATCCCATGTCGCAGTATAAGCTAAAGCACAAGCTCTCAACATATCCTCTAAAATCTGATTTACTCTTTCGACCGACCATCCGTCTCACGGGTGATATCTCAGACTAAAATTCAGACGAGTTCCCATGGCTTCGTGCAACTTATTCCAAAATCTCGAGGTAAATTGGGTCCCTCTGTCTGACACAATCTTCTTGGGCACTCCATGCAAGCATACAATCCTTGACATGTACAACTCTGCTAAGCGATCTCCGGAGTAAGTGGTCTTTACTGGGATAAAATGGGCGACCTTGGTTAGACGATCCACAATAACCCAAATGGAATCGTACCCTCTCTGAGTTTTAGGTAAACCGGTGATAAAGTCCATTCCGATTTCCTCCCACTTCCATTCCGGAATTTTCAACGGCTGCAACAAACCAGCGGGTCTTTGATGCATGGCTTTTACTCTCTGATATACGTCGCATAAAGCAACATGCTCAGCTACTTCACGCTTCATGTTAGGCCACCAAAATCTCTCTTTCAAATCCTGGTACATCTTGGCACTTCCTGGATGAATCGAGTACTTAGAATCGTGAGCTTCCTCAAGAATCAATTGTTTCAGTTCCTTTTTATCCGGCATGCAAATTCGGCCTTTGAAAAACATGGTTCCTTGCTCATCCAGAGTGAAATCTACGGCTAGGCCTTCTTCCTTTTTAGCCTTGATTTTAGAAATTTTATCGTCATCTTTCTGGCCTTCACTAATCTGATCCTCCAGTGTTGGCCTCACTTCCAGTGCAGCTACCATTCCTTGCGGAACGACCTCCAACCTTAGTTTCTGAAATTCCTTGCATAATTCTGGTTGATCTTCCATTGTTAGCGTATTTGCGCTATGGCTCTTTCGACTTAGAGCATCTGCCACCACATTGGCTTTTCCGGGATGATAATGGATTCCCACATTATAATCCTTAATTAGCTCTAGCCACCTTCGCTGTCTCATATTCAGATCTGCTTGAGTGAATATGTATTTGAGCTCTTATGGTGCAGATATATCTCACATCTATTTCCTATGAGATAATGACGCCATATCTTTAAAGCATGCACTACAGCAGCTAATTCCAAATCATGCGTTGGGTAATTCACTTCATGCGGCCTTAACTATCTCGACGCATAAGCAACGACTTTGCCTTCTTGCATTAACACGCACCCTAAGCCTTGCTTTGAAGCATCGCAGTATATATCAAATCCATTCTGCACATCTGGCAGTACTAATACGGGGGCTGTTGTTAAACGCTTCTTTAATTCCATGAAACTTTTCTCGCACTCTGGCGTCCATGCAAACTTCTTTTCTTTCTTTAACAACTGCGTAAGGGGTTTAGCAATTGTCGAGAATCCTTCTATGAACCGACGGTAATATCCCGCCATTCCCAGAAAACTACGGATCTGGGTAACAGACTTCGGTTGCTCCCAATGCAACACTGCGTCCACTTTGCTTAGGTCCACTGCTACTCCCTTAGTAGTCATGACATGACCAAGAAATTCAACTTTCTCCTTCCAGAATTCACACTTGCTAAACTTAGCATACAGCTGATGCTCTCGCAGCCTCTCTAAAACCATTCTTAGATGTTCTACATGCTCTTCCTCTGTCTTCGAGTAAACCAAGATATCGTCTATGAAGACTACAACGAACTTATCCAAATATTCCATGAAAACTTTATTCATCATGTTCATAAAATATGCCGGGGCATTAGTCAATCCAAATGACATGACTGTGAACTCGTAATGTCCATAACGCGTAGAAAACGCAATCTTAGGCACATCCTCCGCTCGGATCTTCAACTGATGGTATCCCGAACGAAGATCTATCTTGGAGAAAACTCCAGCTCCTCTTAACTGATCAAATAAGTCATCGATCCTGGGCAACGGATACTTATTCTTGATCGTTACTTCATTCAGTGCACGATAATCGATGCACATTCTAAGACTTCCGTCCTTTTTACGAACAAACAAAACCGGGCTCCCACAAATGATGAACTTGGTCTAATGAAACCTTTCTCTTGCGGTTCCTCAATCGCTTCTTCATTTCCACTAACTCGTCGGTAGGCATCCGATATGGTCTTTTTGATATCGGTCTTTGTACACGCGCTAACTCGATCACGAACTCGATATCACGGTCCGGTGGCAATCCTGGCAAATCTTCTGGAAACACATCCGGGTATTCCCTGGCTACTGGCACATCTTCCATGCTGATAGCTTTCACGCTGTTGACCACTAACTGCCCATCGCGAACTGCGGTCGCTTGAAACTCTACTTTCTTGCCACTAGGGCCTTCCAATTGATGAGAGGCGTAGAGCACCTTCTCGTTGCCCTCACACTGAGTGATGTGCAGCTTCTTCTCAATTGTCCTAAGCCAGTCATCGGCTTCCAAAGGGTTCACATTTCTCGAAAAAGTTGGTGGCCTAGTCCTCATAAAATCTGATAGCTTTGAGTGAGGTCGGGGTCCACCATGGTTGTTCTGAGCTCTGAGGTTGTTGTTGTTGGCTGCTGCGTTGGTCATCTGCGCATCATAGTCCGCATCGCTTGAGTCTGCTATTTGTAAGAAACGCTCCCATTCTCGCATGTCTCATGGCGGTGGTTGAGGGCTGCCTCATGCGTTGGTGTTGTCGTTACGCGCAGCCCACTTCCTGAAGCTCCGTTGTTCCCTCGAGTATTCACCATCTGATGATTGCCTCTTAGGTTAGGGAAGGTAGATGTAGCATAGATAAGAAGCAAGAATTTCTAAAGCGGGGAGATAGATTATACCCAAACTGAAATAATTCTTTATTATTCTTGGTATGGCCGCTTAGTTAAGCCTACAAGCTTTGCAACCCATACCGCACACTCAAAGATTACAAAGAAGCAAACTAAACACGAAACCTTAACGTCAACTAGAAAGGTAAAGACTAACTTAAAGACGCGACTCACACTCGAGTCTCAACACGGCCAAGGTGACACTCACTCATCCACCACCACAGTCGAGGCCGATCCGGCGCATACACCGGTGGGTGAGTGGCATAGGAGCGAACCTATCCCGTGACCTACTCTGGGTCCTCTGCAACAACAGGTCCGCACTCCCCTCGCTCCCACTCTCGCTCCTCTGGATCCTCCTCGGACTCCTCTGCTCCTCTGAACTTCTCGAGTCACGCGCTCCAGCTCGTCCTCGACCGCCTCTAGGGCCTCTCCCAGCTCAGTGATCATCCCGATGGCTGAAGCACGGGTCACCTCAAGCTCCTGCTCTGCCACTCTAGTGCCTCGTACACAGTCTCCAGCTCCTGAGTAGCATCTCTCATATGATCCTCATGGGCAAGGGCGAACTCTGCAAGTGGTACCGCAGTGGCACACTCGTCCTCCACGATCCGTCGGCGTCGGCATGCTTGAACGTCTGGGTGAAGTCGGAACACTGAGTCGTGAAGCTCGTCGGCGTAGTCGCGGCAGACACGGCGAAGAGCAAGTCGAGCGACCACCTGAATGGCAACCTCGTACGAGAATCTTCTGGCAGAGATGTTGATTGGCCTGCTAGCTTCCTCGTTCTCCCGAGCGTAGATAATCAGCTTGCAAATAAATCCTCGGTGTACACCATTAACTGACCAGCTGCCTCCTCGGTAAAGCGGACGATAAAAGCCCCAAGCGTCAAGTACTCTCCACGGCTCCATGGCGTAGCCGCCACTCCTCGAAGGTCGGAACAATCGGCATCCGCTCCACAAGAACTTTGAATAAGAGCTCCACCCAAAGCGGCAAGTAAAGCGGTAAATTCAGCAAAGGCGAAGTAGAGAATGAGATGAGTCGAGAGTGTTTTTTAGTCATGTTTAGATTTTCTTTTAGAAAATAGTTTTGGACTCACACAGACACCTCCACACTATCTAGGGCCAAGACCTACAACAAGTATGCTCGATACCACCTCTGTAGGACCGAATCCATCGATTCGAACCCACTGTGTTTACTGCACTAGTCCCAGGATCAACGCTAGTGCACACAGCTTAACATTGGTACATATCACATCATACACAACGATAGTAGCATAATAGTTCATTTATTGATATAGTTAAATGTATGATCTTATGACCAACTTACATTATTAAGCCACGCAGGGCAAGACTGGAAATATAAACTAGTAATTAAGCAGCGGAAAATAGAAACGTAGATAGCTCATCAGTTCACCACAGGCAACCGACAAGGCTCGGACCCTAATGACTCGTGTCTTCCTGGACTTCATCTTCCAACACAGGTGTAGATTCCTCAACTGTTGATTATTGTTGTTTGGCAAGGGTGAGTACTTAAAGCACTCAACAAGTTGTGCACAGAATGCAATTCTATGTATCTATATGTAAGGCTTATTCCAATGGATAGGCTATCATGGCTATTTTGCAATAAGTAGCATTTATGAACAAATACAGTAAATAGATTGTAAAGAATGTAAAACAAATAGCAATAATAAATAACTTCAGTATTTCTCAAGTAAACCAAGTTTCCAATCCTAAGTCAAATTTCATCTTCCATATGGCATTCCGCCATCCCAACCATGTTGTCCAAATAATTAAACTAACCCTTAACTGTAATTCCCGAGCATTGCTCAATACCGCGAGCACGGCTATCCGAATAGTTTCACACTCTACAGAGGTTATGCACTTTACCCACGTGATACAACCAAACACCACCAAGGCGAGTGATTATAACAAAGCCTTTACAATGCTCCGCTTAACCCGATACTACCCGCTAAGGATTCAACATCGTGGGATGGTTACCACATCCGGGGCCCCCTCTTGCGCCATGTGAATTACACCATAACTCGGGAACTCACACCGACCACGATAGTACCAAAATTAAGACATTGCAAATTACTCAGCTAGGCTGGCCCATACCAGACATGTGGTTGCATGATAGACTCAGGTCAAAGGCTTACAAGGTTAAGTCCTTAGTGTGATCAAGGCAAGACATCCACATACCCTCTGCCCATCGGGCCCACCTTGGCCTCCTCGCCCCTTGCCACTTGCCTCAATCTAAGTTATCATCACCCCGTTGATTACCAAGCACCACGTGCCATCAACAATTCAACATCGTTGCGTGACATGACTCGCCACAACAACTCAATCTCATCGTGTGATCCCACATGACACACAAGTTCATAACATTGTTCCATACTCCATTAATCAAGATTAATTATCAATGATTCTGACACATGTAATGACGTGGCATGGCTAAGCAACTAATACAGTCTAAAGCTCCAATGTTGATTATAATTATTAACCAACTATATTAAACCAAACTAGGGTGACAATGGATCATGGCATACAATGACAAGGTAGGGTATAGATCAATCTGGTATATTAGCTAAGCCCAATCTAATTTGAAACAATTGTATATTTGAAACATATGCAATAGGGTAAAACAAATATAGAAATTTTATAAACATGGGTTCAACATGATCAAAGCATAACTTGCCTTGGAATAGGTCCTGATCTTGATCTGAAGCTTGCTCTTGATTTGCTGGATCTTCCTCGAAAGCGTCGCACAATTCAACGTCTCACGCTGCATCAAGGAGAAAAGCAAATAAATACTAAAACAGAGAGCAAATGAACTCCAAAAATCAATTAAATTCACCATTAAATAGATCTCAATTTTACAAATTTTTAGAAACTGGAATCACTCAAATCCGAGTTACGATGCAAAAGATATAGCCTTTTGAAGTTTGAAATAAATACTGAAATCAGAAAATCAGAAATTCGAATTTAACAGATTTATTTTTATACTGAAAAATCGATTTATGACGCAAGCATGATGTCCTGCTGACGTCGCCCCGCCCGGCGCTCGGTCTTGACACGTGTTCCCTCGGTCCATGGATCGAGTCCATGAATTTCATCGGTCCACGGTGCACCCGGTTCACACGGTCGCTCTCGACACGCGGCCCGCACTGCCGACCCGGCGCCAACAAGACCACCACGACGCGCCATGCCGCGCCATGTCGCTGCCGGTCCGACCGCATCCACGTGGGTGACACGCGGCGACGAACCGAAGCCACGCCGACGGCGACGCGACGAGCCCTAGGGTCGTCGGCGGCGATCGCCCGACCACCTCACGGCGTCCTCGCGACTTGGCCTACCTTCCGACGCTTGGATCTAGGTTTTGGGCACTTGGGCGACGGCGGCGAGACTTTTCTTCTTGCGGCGATGACCTCCGCGGTTTCGTCTCCGCGATGTTCGACCGAACTAGCGTCGCGACGGGCTCCCCTCGTTGAGACGAAGGCGATGACTCGGTCCGTGCCTTGAGCTCGACGGAAGACGGCGGAATCGGTGAAAACGACAGCGGCGGCGCTCTTCGAGAAAACTTTGATTGCAGAGATTTGGCTCCGAACTTGGCGACGAAACTTTGGGGCTTTGGTTGCTTGGATCCTGACGACGTCGGCGCGCTCCTTATAAAGCACCACGAGTCCCTCCCTTGCCCGATTCCTGCGCGGTGTCCGCGGCAAACACGGCGGCGGCACTAGAGTCCGACTCGGACACGCTCTGGAGAAGAAGACGCAGAACCGTCCGATGCACAAATCAACGGCCACGATGCACTCCGCGCTAGGAAATCTGAACCGCAACTTGGAATCCAACGGAAACCTCCCCACACGATCTCCACCGCACACTAAAGATCCAACGGCTAGCGTTCACTCTTCTAGAACTTCGCCAAGCGGGCCAATGTTGCAAAGCAATGGGTCACGAGAACATTACACGCGCCGACAATACATGGGCTCGGCGACATCTTTGTAACGAATTTCAAAAGATTTCTCATTTAAAATAATTACGTAAATTTATTTTATTTATTTTAAGCGATAAAACTATTAGGAAAAATCCAAGAAAAATCTCAAAAATACTTTGAGACATTCTGGACTCAAATAAAATATTTTTGGCAAAACTTTATTTTGACTTTGCATAAATTTAAATAGATTCGAATAAAAGGCAATAAACTTGATTTGAATTTAATTCTAATAAATCCAGAAAAATCCAAATAAATTCCAGAAAATCATAAATACACATTTAAGAAATAAAAACATAATTAGGACAAATTTTGGGATGTTACATGGTCTTCTCATCCCCTTGGCAAATTGGACTGGCAACCTTTTGCCCATAGTTCTAGTCATCTTCTCAAGCATTTTCCCCATTGTTGATGCCCTCTTCCGTCTTGTAGAAGTATTTGGGGGATCTATGAAAAAGTCATTGAAGGGATTAGTTAAATTCTTAATGTTTGTAACCTATGAAAACAATCTGAAATATTGTTCTATGACACAATTGTAATAAAGATGAAAAAGAAGAATGCCCAAAAATAACTTGCCTTCATCATTTTGTTGTCGTCGCACCATCTTAGGATAGGACCAATCCATGACCGGACTCGTAGGTTGAGCAATGGGTTCTTGTTCTTTTGTCCGAATTTGATCCTCATGGACCACTCGCTCGGAGGATTCAAAGGTTGTATCTTCTTGAAGTGTAGGTAAGGCCACTTTTTTGCGGACCATGTTGTGACTCCAGTGGGTTCCTCTGCACAGTAGTTGCCCTCACTCTCTTTGAAGCTCTTGTACCACCCGGAGGCATGTTGTCGGTCTTCCTTTTATGGGCCTTTGAGCTGGTCTTGTAACGCACGTTTTAAAATACTAGACCAGAAGAAGATTTAAGTGTTAATATGTGTACAAAATGAAATAGGCAGCACAACAAAAATAACATAAATGAAGCAACCTAAAGAAATTAAATAGATGCAATGCAGAACAATACATGCAGCTAACATCCTTAGCCCCCCAGCAAGAGATAGATCAGCAAGCACCTTTGTTGCTGAAGGGATGCTGGTAGATTCATCTCCCTCGGACCCCTTATCCTCTTCAGGATCATAATCAGAGTCATCATTGTTTCTACCCTTTTTGCTATCCTTTTCAGTCGTAGTGGGGGTTGAAGTTGAATCCAGAAGGTTTTTTAATCTGTTGATACCTAGAGATTGAATTTTGGCTTGAATCACTGCAGTGTTTGCTAGCCGCAGCTTCTCATATTCGCATGGTTCAGGTTCTATATAATGAAAACAACAATATTATTGTTTGAGACATAGGTGAGCATATTTTAATAGTCAAGATTTCAATTGCAGGACTATAGGGCCCTATTCAAGCACAAGTATAGTAAAATTGTTATATGGAAAGATAAATACAGATCTTACCATTGCCTTTGCTGCGTCGTGTTCTCATTGGCTACTCCTAGTTGGATAATATGATATTCTGGTTACAGAAAAACAAAAATTGAAATAGCAATAACTTATTCACTTCAGACTATTTGAGTCTCTTCCATAATTTTGCTTTTTTGATGTTTCTACTAGCTTCTGATACAAACTCTATTGCCAATTTAGTGATTGCAGTCTAGATAATTCAGCACTCCATACTGGTTACTACACCCCTCATTGTGCACTCCATACTGGTTACTACACTCCATACTGCTACTACACTCCATCTTCGCTACTAGTCACACTTTGGACAGCAAAAGGTAAAACTTGCATAACTTTTTAATGGTTGAACCAAATTGAGTGAACTCAGATTATAATTAATCACAAGAGGATAATCTACAACTATATTATAGCCATTTATTCATAAGATGCATTACTAGTTCCCAGATTAGAGATGAACAGAGGTTATATATATTAACAGTAGTTCTGAACAGCAGGTACTAAAATGAACATAACTTTTAATTGGCTAAGTAAAAATTTGTATTCTTAGGCTCCAAATGACCACAAGAGGATAACCTATAGTTAACCCATAGCCATTTTCTCAACACCTGAAAGTTAAGTCCTCAAACTGCCCTGAACTTCAGACTAACTCTGAACTTTCAGCAGAAATTTCAGTTCTGGACAGCAACTTCAACAGGCCAAAACTTTTGATTCCTAACACCAAATCAAGGATAAAAATACACTTTATAAATATACAGGAAATTTCCTACATTTCTTTAGGCAATCAAAAATCCTAATTCGGCCTGTTGCTATATCAAATCTTCAGTTGAACATTTCGGGCGCAATCCACAACCTAATCTGGACAGTCAACACCAAAAATGGCATAACTTTCAATTGGCTGATCGGATTTTAGTGTTCTTATACTCAAATTAAAGGGGATTCGACGATCTACAACTTTCTATGTAGACAAATATCCAAGAAAAGTACCAATTAATCCCAGATTTGCGATGAACAGAAGGAAGGAATCTGATCGAAAAACAGAACTGCACAACTTCTAGGGTTCCATCTCTAATCCATTCCATACACAACCAAACCACCATTAAAACTCCATGGAATGAACCCTAACCCAGCCACCCAACTACACCCAAACCCTAGATATTTTCCTCACATTGGCACAAGGGAGAAACCGCAAGGGGAAGGGAGGAAGGGCGCCGACCATGGGGAGGGAGGCACCGCTGGAGCTGGCCAGAGGATGGCCGAAGGGGCGGCGGCGCTGGCTGGAGATGCTCCAAGGGGAGGCGCACGGGTGGGAGGAGGTGGGGAGGGGGTCGGCAGGGGAGGGGAGCAAAACGAGTGGGAAAAGGGAGAGAGAGGAGGGGATTAGGTGGGAGGAAAAAATAGATTAGGGCCTGCCAGCCGCCAGGATGTTCTAGCAATGATTGCTTCCCATCCTGAAAAAAACGTGACTCATTTTCTATGACGATTTGTATTTTAGTTTCATGACGAAATTTTATGTTTCGTCACAAAAGTACATGGGGCGACGACGCATGATACAATTAATGACGAACATAAACAAGTTGTCACAGAAAATAGATTTTTCATAACAAAAGTTGAGAACGTCACGACGTTTTCGTCACAGATAATCACTTTTCTTATAGTGCGTATGTAACATCCCAAAATTTGCATTTAATATTACTTTATTGCTATTTATGCATTCTGTGATTTTCTGGAATTTATCTGGATTTATTTGAATTAATTTCAAATTATGTATATTAACCTCTTGTGAAAATTAATTAAATTTAAACAAGTTTAATATAAAGTTTTGCTAAAACTATTTTATTTGAGCTCAAAATGTCTCAAAGTATTTTGATAATTTTCTTGAATTTTTCTTGGTATATTTATTGCCTAAAGCTAATTAAATGATCTCTATAAATATTTTAAAAGGAAAATGCGGGGAAAATAGAAGTAACAGTATTGGGCCGGAACCAAATACTGTTCTCGCAAGGCCCATCATGGTGCGGCCCAGTCTTTCGTGCCGTCGGCCCATTTTCTAGAGGCATGGATGCTCACCGTCGGATCAAGGATCGGTGGCTGAGATTTGATGTCAAGGATATGGAAACCCTAGTGCCGTAAACCATAGGATCAAGATCAAGCGGCGCCAGTTAAGTCGGTGCGTTTAGGGTAAGTGAAGATCTCATCCGTTGTTTTGGAATTGGACAGATCCGATCGTGCCACGTTGGGTCGCATCTTGGCCGTTCGTTGGCGATCGGATGGTGTGTGGTTGTCGTCTCCGATCGGGACTCCGAGTCCGCCGCCAGCACGCCTTCGCCGCCGTGCGTGTCTTGGAGTCCATGTAGAGCACGAATCCCAGCGCTATAAATACCGCACGTGCTAGCCGAGGTTCCCCTTTGAGCGCTGCATCTACTGGCCCAAGAATCGTCGCCGAAGTTGCCGTCTTCATCGATCGGGAGCTCGCCGTTGTTCCTTGCTACGTCTCTGTCGGGTTCGCCGTGTTTTCGTAGCCGTCCGGTGTTCGTTCGCCGCCGTAGAGGGCAGATCTGGAATCCCCGCTGTGAGACGCATCGGTTTCGGGTGTTTTCATCGCCGTTTGGTCTCCAAAGTGCCGTTGGGCTCGCCTTCGTCTCGATCTCCGGCGACCGCGCCACCAAGCTCGTCGTTGGACCTCGCGATCTCTTGTAGCCGTTGAATCTCAGATCGAGCGCGTCAGATCTCGCCGCGTGGTGTGCGTGTCGGTAAGCCGTGTCGTCGCTAGCTTGAGCCGTCGGATCGGTGACGGTGGGCCCAGATCGCACCGCTGGTCGCGCGAATCAGACGATGCCGCGTGGCGCACGGAGCCCAAGTGCCGTGGACCGAGTCCATGGTGATCCAGCATGATTCTGTGGATTCAGTCCATGGACCGAGGCCACGTGGCAGCATCTGGTTCGCTGGGTCAAGGGCTGACGTCATGCTTGCGCAATAAAAGCCTTTTTCAATATAAAAATAATTCGGTTTATTTCGAATTTTCTAATTTCTGTAATTTTAATTTTTATTCAAACTTCAAAAGGCTATATCTTTTGTATTTTAACTCGGATTTGAGTGATTGAAATTTCTAAAAATTTGTAAAATTGAGATCTATTTAATGGTAAATTTTAATTTATTTTTGGAGTTCATTTGCTCTCTGTTTTGGTATTTATTTGCTTTTCTTCTTCGGTACGCGTAGACGCTGAATTGGGCGACGCTTCGGAGGAAGATCCAACAACTCAAGATCAAGTACCAGAGCAAGGCCAGAACCTATTCCAAGGCAAGTTGTGCTTTGATCATGTTGAACCCATGTTTATAAAATTGCTATATTTGTTTTACCATATTGCATATTATTTCAAGTATACAATTGTTTCAAATTAAATTGGGACTTAGCTATTATACCAATTTGATCTATACCCTACCTTGTCGTTGTATGCCATAATCTATTGTCACCCTAGTTTGGTTCAATATAGTTGGTTAGTAATGATAATCAACATGGGATGGTTAGACCGTATTAGTTGCTTAGCCATGCCACGTCATCACATGTGCTGGAATCATTCATAATTAATCTTGATTAATGGAATATGGAACAATGTTATGAACTTGTGTGTCATGTGGGATCACACGATGAAATTGAGTTGTTTGTGGCGAGTCATGTCACGCAACGATGTTGAATTGTTGATGGCACGTGGTGCTTGGTAATCAACTTGGGTGATATTCACTTAGATTGGGGCAAGTGACAAGGGGCGAGTATGCCAAGGTGGGCCCGATGGGCAGAGGGTATGTGGATGTCTTGCCTTGATCACTCTAAGGACTTAACCTTGCAAGCCTTTGACCTGAGTCAATCATGCAACCACATGTCTGGTATGGGCCAGCCTAGCTGATTAATTTGCAATGTCTTAGCTTTGGTACTATCTTGGTCGGTGTGAGTTCCCGAGTTATGGAGTAATTCACATGGCGCAAGAGGGGCCTCTGATGTGGTAACCAGTCCCACCAGTGTTGAAACCTTAGCGGATGGTACCGGGTTAAGCCAGAGCATTGTAAAGGCTTTGTAATGATTTCTCTGCCGGCACACCAAAGGAAGTGTGCTAAAGGCGAGGCGCAAAGAGAATATCATGTCGTGTGGGTAAAGTGCATAATCTCTGCAGAGTGTAAAACTATTCGAATAGCCGTGCTCGCGGTATTGAGCAATGCTCAAGAATTACAGTTAAGGGTTAGTTTAATTAAATGGAAAACTTGGTTGGGATGGCGGGATTGCCATATGGAAGATTGGAACTTGATTTAGGATTGGAAAACTTGGTTTACTTGAGAAACGCTGAATCTATCTATTATTGTTATTTGTTTTACGGTCTTTACAATCTATTTATTGTATTTGTTCATAAATGTTGCTTTGTTGCAAAATAACCATGATAGCCTATCCTTTGGAATAAGCCTTGCATATAGCTATGTTAGAAATGCATTCTGTGCACAACTTGTTGAGTGCTTTATGTACTCACCCTTGCCAATAATAACATCACCAGTTGAAGAGTCTACATCAAAGCTGGAGGAAAGATTCCAGGAGGAGACGAATGTTTAGGGCGCAAGCCTTGTCAGTTGCTTGTGGTATACTGAGGGGTTGTCTACGTTTTCATTCCGCTGCAATTTAATATGTCATTCAGCCTTGCAAGGCATAGTCATGTAAGTTGACCATAAGGTCATTCAACTAGTAGTATATATCATATGATGTCTTTCATAATATTTCCGCTATGTATGATTTTGATATTTACTGATGTTGAGCCTGTGTGCACTAGCGTGATCCTGGACTAGTGTGGTATACACAGAGGGTCCGGATTTGCATATTCGGGTCCCGACAGCGTACAAATGAAGATAGACATAACGAATGAATATAGATGTAAAAGCACATGAGCCTACGTATAGTTGCGTTGCTGGCTATACTATTCTTCTGCTCATGATGTCGAACTTATCAATTCAAATAAATAAAATTAATACACATATTTGAAAGGCACGTACACTAAGGTTTGGATTGATAAGAGGAAAACATTCATGGGAGCAATTTAGGGTGTTTGTGTTAACAGATTTTATATGATAAGCAAGTTGTAATTTGGATATTTTTCTATAATTTGGTTGTCCATATACTAAAGTGTGTTTCTGAACTAACTTCCTCAAAATTTAAGTTTAGACGAGTTGTTTTACAAGCCGCTGAAAAGGCTTAAGTGATATCAAATCTGTGCAGTTTGTGAACATTTAGGGTTTTTGTTGTGATTGGATTCAGATGCAAAGCAAGTTCTAATTAGGATCTTTTTCCAAATTATGGTAGTATATATATCAAATAATGTTTTTGGGCTATTCCCTCATTATTTTGTTTTAATATAGGATATTTAACGAGCTACCGAAAAATCTTAAATGACCATGTTATTTTCACGTTTGCGGTCCAGTTTTCTTTTTATGATTGTGGCTACACCGTATAAGATATTCTAACCATTTTTCAGGAATAGGTAGAGGATATCCCTACGAGTGTTTTAAAGTTAGTCCCGTGATATTTTGCACTTATTCGAGATTGTTTTCATATAGATTATCATTAAGGCTCAATATGGACTTAACTCAAAATTGTTCAAACTGATATTATTTTTGCTTAAACTTAGAGGCAGTAGCAGTTCGACCTAAGTCATTTTCTCTTCTGTCTTTCTCAATTTCAATTTCACCGCAAATTGTAAAATTAAAATACGGCTAATATTAATTCACAGAGGGAGTACTCAATTCGGGTCCCGACAGAGGTGGTATCAGAGCCAGGTTGACTATAGGTCTTGGCCCTAGGTAGTTGGTATCTCTTAGGAGTGTCCAAAATTATTTTCTAAAGAAAAAGGTGAAATTGACTAATAAGAAACTCTTGGCTTATCTCATCCCTCTACTCTCATCCTTGCTAAATTACCTTCTTTTCGTTGCCGTTTCGAGTGGAGATCTTATTCAAAATTTTGTTTTGAATAGATGCCGATCTTCCAGTCCTTCGAGTCAAGACAGGGTGGCAATGCCATGGAGCTGTGGAGAGTTCTTCAAGTAATTGGAGGCTTCGATCGTCCGCTCTACCGAGGAAGCAACTGGAACGTCAACGGTGTGCATCGGGGGTTCTTCGCAAGATGACCATCTACGCCGAGAGTGCGACGAGACCACTGATCGATCCACATCACCACCCGGAGGTTCGCGTCTGGCGGGAATTCGTGAGGTGCGGACTTGATCTACAACGGGTCTGCCACGACTATGCCTACGAGCTTCGCGACACCGTGTTTCGGCTTCACCCGATAGTGCGAGCGTGCGAGCATCGACGGATCGTGGAGGGGAGTGCTCTGCGCGTACACCTTGCCGAAGTTCACCATCGCCAGAGGAGCACTGAGGACACCGCTCAGAGCCGAGAGGCAGTGTACGAGACACCGAGGGTGTCCGAGCGAGAGCTTCAAAACCCGTGACGCAGCAGCCGAGTCATCGGCGAACTGGAGGAGGCCTTGCAGGTGGCCGAGGAGCTAGCGGACCAGGTCGTCCAGGGGTCAGATGGAGTCGCCAAGAAGAAGAAGAAGAGGAAGACCTGAGGAGCGTGAGTGGGAGCTGAGGAGCCAGCAGAGGGTCACCGGGATAGGTTCGCACCCATGCCACCCACCCACCGTACATGCGCGGATCGCCTCAACGAGGTGGTGGATGACTGAGAGTCGGTTTTAGAGTTGTGTCAAGACTCGAGTGTTGAGTCGCGTCTCTAAGTTAGTCTTTACCTTTTAATAGACGTCAAGGTTGCATGTTTAGTTTGGTTCTTAATTGTTTGCTGAGTGTGCAGTATGCGTTGCAAAGCCCTTAGGCATTGTAAGCAGCCATACTAAGTATCAATAAAGATTATTTAAGTTGGGTTTAACCTGTTTCCCCCGCCTTAGAAATTCTTGCATCTTATCTATGCTACATCTATCTTTCCTAACCCAAGAAGCAATCAAGCAGATGGTGAACACTCGCAGCAACAATGGGGCTTCAGGAAGTGGTCTGCGCTCAGGCAACAATCCCAATGAAGGAGCACCACCGCAGCAAGCACCGCCAAAGGGATATGCGAACTTGGGAGCTTTTCTCATTGCGCAAACTCGGTTGATGCGGACTATGATGCAATGAGATGACCAATATGGTCGCACCAACAACCCATTGCTCGAACAACAATGGCGGGCCTCTTCCTTACTCCAAGTTGTCGGAGTTCATGAGGACCCGACCGCCAACATTCTCAGGAAATGTCAATTCCTTGGAAGCGGATGATTGGCTAAGAACCATTGAGAGGAAATTGTACAACACTCAATGTGAAGGCCATGAGAAGGTTCTTTACGCATCCCATCAGCTAGAGGGAACAGCTGCAGAATGGTGGGAGAACTATTGTGCTGCTCATGAAGCACCCATGGAAATCACATGGGAAGAGTTTGCAACGGCCTTTCGCCAGTACCATGTACCGGAAGGGATGATGGACCTGAAAAAGGAAGAGTTCAGGGCGCTTAAGCAAGGAGGCCAACCGGTGGCCGATTACTTGAACAAATTCACGCAGTTAGCTCGCTATGCTTCTGAGGACGTAGCGACGGACAAGGCCAGGCAGTCCCGCTTCATGAAAGGACTAAACTCAGGGCTGCAGGTGGGGCTAATTACCCACACTTTTCCGGATTTTCAAGAATTGGTAAACAAGGCTTTGATCCTGGAGGATAAATGCAAAGAACTGGGGGAAAATCGCAAGCGCTTGATGACCAACCAAGGTGGACGCCCTAACCACCTGCGAATGAGGATGACCCCACAACAGTTTGCCAGGATCCAACCGCAAGCCGCTGGTAAACCAAAGAACACTGCGCCACGACCACCGTGACGAGTTATCGAGCGCGGTTCGAGGTAACAATGCTCAAGGAGGAGTCAGTGATCGGCACCGCCGAAGGTGCTACAGTTGCAATGAGTTGGGGCATTATGCTAATAGATGTCCCCAGAAAAGAGGTATCATGCCAGTACGTTTCAACCTTGGAATGACACCTGCTAAGGCACCGATGACGGGAGCGAATCGAGGAGCTGGACAGGCAGGAGCGACGCCTCAAGCTACTATTCGAGGCGAGTCAACCACATCACCGCCGATGGAGCCTGTGAAGCATCGGGCGTCGTCTTGGGTAAGTTTTTGTAAACTCGATTGCACCTGCGAGATTATTTGATTCAGGAGCTTCGCATTCATTTGTCTCTCGAGCTTTTGCATCTGAAAATGGTTTGAGCATGAAAAATCTTAAGTGTGAGATGCTAGTCCAAGCCCCAGGATCTGAGTTAAGATCTAACCTTGGATGTTTGGGGGTAAAGCTAATAATTAATGGGGTAGAGTTCCTAGCGAACTTGATTATTCTAGATGCCCAAGTTTTAGATGTTATCCTCGGTATGGACTGGTTAACCAAGCATAAGACAGTTTTGGATTGTGGTCGAAGGGTTGTATCCATTGAGAGCCCTAGAGGAGAAAAGGTGGAATTCCGAGTGACATCAGTTCGTAAGGGTCAATTAATGGTTAATAGTGTGAAAGCCGTCATCATAGAGGAAGTTCCAGTAGTCAGGGAATATCCAGATGTATTTCCAGAGGATCTGCCGGGAATACCGCCAGACCGTGACATCGAGTTTGTCATTGAGTTAGTACCGGGAACAGCACCGATAGCAAAAAGACCTTATCGGATGCCTACCGATGAGTTGGTGGAGATGAAGAAACAGATCGACGAGTTAATAGAGAAAGGTTTTATAAGACCAAGTTCGTCGCCATGGGGAGCGCTAGTTTTGTTTGTCAGGAAAAAGGATGGAAGCCTTAGAATGTGTATTGATTACCGTGCACTTAATGAAGTGACGGTTAAGAATAAGTATCCATTGCCAAGGATTGATGATCTGTTCGACCAGTTGAGAGGAGCTGGAGTTTTCTCTAAGATAGACCTTCGTTCAGGATATCATCAGCTAAAGATTCGAACGGAAGATGTTCCGAAGACCGCATTCTCTTCAAGATATGGATATTATGAGTTCACGGTCATGTCTTTTGGATTGACCAATGCGCCGGCATATTTCATGAACTTGATGAATAAGATTTTCATGGAATACTTGGACAAGTTTGTTGTTGTGTTCATAGATGATATTTTGGTGTATTCAAAGACCAAGCGAGCATGCAAATCATCTGAGGCTAGTGGTGGAAAAACTGCGTGAGCAACAGCTGTATGCTAAATTCATAAGTGCGACTTTTGGAAGGAAAAGGTGGAATTTCTCGGTCATGTTATGAACTGCAGAAGGAGTTGCCGTCGACCCAAGCAAAGTGGAGGCAGTGTTGCATTGGGAACAACCAAAGTCCGCCACTCAAGTCCAAGTTTTCGGAATGGCAGGATATTATCGCGGTTCATAGAAGGATTTTCGACGATTGCGAGACCTCTTACGCAGCTTGTTGAAAAAGGAAAAGAAATTTTCATGGGCCTTGATTGTGATAAGGGTTTTGAGGAATTAAAGAAGCGTTTGACAACAGCCCAGTGTTGGTTTTGCCTAATGTTTAGAACAGCTTGATATATACTTGTGATGCGTCGAGACGAGGTCTTGGATGCGTATTGATGCAAGAGGGTAAAGTGGTCGATATGCGTCAAAGCGCTTAAGACCGCATGAAGGAAATTATCCTACGCATGACTTGGAATTGGCGTCGTGGTGCATGCCTTGAAATTGTGGCGTCATTATCTCATTGGAAATAGATGTGAGATATATACGGACCACAAGAGTTTGAAATATATCTTCACCCAATCGATCTTAACATGAGACAAAGGAGGTGGTTGGGCCGATCAAGGATTATAACATGGGAATCCACAACCATCCCGGAAAGGCTAATGTAATGGCTGATGGCTTGAGTCGTAAAAGCCACATTGCAAATATGATGGTACAAGAAGATCAATCGGAGTTGTGTAAATAGTTTCAGAAGTTAAAACTGGAAATGGTTCCAGAAGGATTCATAGCTGCATTGGAAGTAAAGCCGACGCTTGAAGATCAGATTCGGGAAGGGCAAAAGGATGATGAGAAAATCAACCGAATCAAGGCTAAAAAGGATGAAGGATTAGCAAAGGACTTTACCGTGGATGACCAAGGTACCATGTGGTTCAAGGGTCGCATTTGTGTGCCAAATGCACGTAACTTAAGCGATTGATTTTGGAAGAGGCTCATGATTCCAAGTATTCAATTCATCCAGGAAGCGCTAAGATGTACCAGGACTTAAAGGAGAGGTTTTGGTGGCCGAATATGAAGTGTGAAGTCACCGAGCACGTTGCCTTGTGCGATGTATGCCAGAGAGTTAAGGCAATACACCAGAGACCAGCAGGTTTGCTACAACCGCTAAAAGTTCCAGAATGGAAGTGGGAAGAAATCGGTATGGATTTCATCACCAGATTGCCAAGAACTCAAAATGGGTATAATTCTACATGAGTCATTGTGGATCGATTGACCAAAGTTGCTCACTTCATCCCGGTTAAGACAACTTACTCAGGAGACCGGTTGGCAGAATTATACAAAGCCAGAATCGTGTGTTTGCATGGTGTGCCTAAGAAAATAGTGTCAGATAGAGGTACTCAGTTCACCTCGAGATTTTGGGATAAATTGCATGAAGCCATGGGAACGCGTTTGAACTTCAGCACAGCATATCATCCGCAGACCGATGGTCAGACAGAAAGAGTAAATCAGATTTTGGAAGATATGTTAAGAGCTTGCGCTTTAGCCTACACCACTTCATGGGACAAATGCTTACCGTATGCAGAGTTCAGCTATAACAACAGTTACCAGGCTAGTTTGCAGATGTCGCCATTTGAGGCTTTATATGGTCGTGCCTGTCATACCCCACTGAATTGGAATGAGACAGGAGAGCGTATGATATTTGGCCCTGATATTCTCAAGGAAGCTGAAGAGCCAGTTGCTATGATAAGAGAGAGGTTGAAAATCGCGCAGTCAAGGCAAAAGAGTTACGCTAATAATCGACGTCGTGATCTAAGTTTCGAGCTCGATGATTTCGTGTATCTTAGAGTTACCCCTCGGAAAGGAGTTAAGAGGTTTCACGCTAAAGGAAAGCTTGCCCCAAGATACGTTGGACCGTTCAAAATTTTGAGCCGTCGAGGGGAGGTTGCTTATCAGTTGGAATTGCCGCAGTTGCTGGCAGGCGTGCATGATGTGTTCCATGTATCACAACTCAAGAAGTGTCTTCGGGTGCCAGCAGAGCAGACGCCTATGGAAGAGATTGAGTTGCAGAAGGATTTGACTAACAAGAAACAGCCAATGAAAATTTTGGATGTCATGGACCGCAGAACCAGGAACAAGTCAGTTCGTTTTTGCAGAGTTCAGTGGAGCAACCATTCTGAGAATGAGGCAACCTGGGAGCGTGAAGAGGACCTGAAGATAGAATTTCCAAACCTATTCCCTAGTTAGCCTTAAATCTCGAGGTCGAGATCCTATTAAGGGGGGAGGTTTCTAACATCCCAAAATTTGGCCTATAATTTCACTTATGTGCATTTTGGTGATTTTCTGAATTTATTGGATTTTCCAAAAATTATTTGAATTTATTTTAATTAAGTATAATGAAACTTTGGTGAGAACTAATTATATATAGATAAAAATAATATGAAGTTTTGTCAAAAATATTTTATTTGAGTTCAGAATGTTTCAAAGTATTTATGAGAATTTTCTTGGATTTTTCCTGATATTTTAATTGCCTTAAATGAATTAATCTAATTTCGGGAATTATTTTAAATCGAAAAGCGTTGGAAAATCAGAGTGAAAATCTTGGGCCAAGCCCAAAGACTCGTGCATCTTGTGACCATCGCGGTGCGCCCGTCACCGCTCCACCGCCTCCACGTATGGACCATTGGATCCGGATCGACGGTACCTCCTTTCGCGAAACCCTAGCGCCTTCGGTAGTTGGATCAAGATCGCGCGCGAGGATTCCTTGCGTCGTTTTGGAAAGATCTGATCGCATCCGTTGATTTTGGAAAGAGCGGATCGGATCGTATCGCGTTCGGGGGAATCATAGCCGTTCATCGCAGATCGGACGGACCGCAGTCATCGTCTCCGATTCGGTTTCCGAATCCGCCGCCGCTTGCCGTCACCGCCGCGTGATTTTAGGGTTGCCTTTTCTGGGCGTTCACCGAGGCTATTTAAAGCGTGGACCGCACCCCGAGGATCGCCACCCCAGAGCGCATCCGCCAGTGCTAGCCTTCGTCGTTGAGTCACCGCTGTAGCCTCGCAGGAGCTCGCCGGAGCTTGCTCTTCGCCGCTGCAGTTTTCTTCGAGTTCCACCGTCGTCAAGCCGCCGTCCGTCGCAAGGATTCCAGATCTGAGTTCCTCACGTCGTGCCACGTCGAGTCTGCCGCTTCTTCTCGCCGGAGTCGTGCCGAAACGCCGTTCAGGTGGTCGTCTTCCTCCGCTCCGGTGCAAGCCCACCGCCGTGTCTCGGAGCTTCGCGCAGCCGTTGGATCTTCGCCGAACTGTCCAGATCACGCCGCATCATCCTCATCAGCAGTGAACCTCTCCGGTAAGATGGACCGTTAGATCTAAGATAAGCGGTCAGGATAGTGACACGTAGGGGTAGATCGGTGGCCGTCAGATCGTTGCGTGGATGCACGCCGCGTGTCGAGCATCGGCACGGGTGGCGTCGCAGCCAGTCGATGCGCCCCGCGTGTCGGGCACGTGATGCGAGGCACCGTGAGCCGCGTCCACAGTGGACCAGAGGCGGTTCCGTGGACCGGGTCTGTGCGCCGAGGTGACGTGTCGCGTCTGATTGGCTCGGGCGGTGACGTCGAGATTGCGCAATAAAGATCTTTTCAATAGAAAAATAATTGAAAAATCGAAATTCTATTTTTTGTATTTTCAGTATTTATTCAAACTTCAAAAGGCTATATCTTTTGCATTTTAACTCGGATTTGAGTGATTCAAATTTCTAAAAATTTGTAAAATCAAGATCTATTTATTGGTGAATTTTATTTTGTTTTTGGAGTTTGGTTGCTCTCTGTTTTGGTGTTTATTTGCTATTTTGGCATCGTTTCGCGTAGACGTTGAACTGCTCGGTGATCCGGAGGAAGATTCATCGCTTTAAGACCCAAGCTCAGAGCAAGACCAGCACCTACTCCAAGGAAAGTTGTGCTTTGATCATGTTGCACCTAATTTTCACCAAATTGCTATTTTGTCTCTTAAACTTTATGCATGATATTTTATGTGTATAAATGATTTCAATTAATCTGGGAATTAGATAATATGCCTATTTGAATTAAATCATACCTTGTCAATTATATGCCATGATCTATTTGTCAACCTAGGATGTGGAACTATAGTTGGTTAATATTGATAATCAGCATGGGCTAGCTAGACCGTCATAGATTGCTTAGCCATGCCACGTCATCACATGTGTCCGAATGTTGATACTTAATCTTGAATAATGGAATATGGAACAATGTTTATGAATTGGTGTGTCATGTGCTGTCGCACAGTGATATCAAGTTGTCGTGGCGAGGAGGTCACACATCTAGATTGAAATGTTGATGGCATGTGGTGCTTGGTAATCAACTGGGGTGGTAATGATTTTAGATTGGGGCAAGTGGCAAGGGGCAGTGTGCCAAGGTGGGCCAGGGTTGGCAGGGGTATGTGGAAGTCTTGCCTTAATCACTTTAAGGACTTAACCTTGCAAGCCTTTGACCTGAGTCCTTCTTGCAACCACATGTCTGGAATGGGACAGGCCTAGCCGAATAATTTGTGAAACCTAGATTTGATCCTGTCGTGGTGAATAGTGAGTCCCGGTTACGGTTTAACTCACATGGCGCAAGAGGGGGGCCCTGTTGTGGTGGTTTAACCCTTCAGTGTTGAAACCTTAGCGAGCAGTACTGGGTCTAGGTGTAGCATTGTAAAGGCTTTGTTATGATCACTCGCCTTGGTGGTGTTTGGTTGTATCGTGTGGGTAAAGTGCATAACCTCTGCAGAGTGTACAATCTATTCGAATAGCCGTGCTCACGGTATTAGGCAATGCTCGGGAATTACAGTTAAGGGTTAAACTTTTGTTAAACAAAAACTTGTTGGGATGGCAAGGTGCCATGGAAAGTGAAAAATGATTTAGAATTGAGAAACTTGGTTACTTCAGAAAAGCTGAATTTATTAATTATTGTATTTGTTTCTTCGCTTTCCAATCTATTTATTGTATTCTTGTTAAATCTCGCTTATTGCAAAATATCCTTATTAGCCATTCCTTTGGATTAAGCCAAGCATATAGAATATTAGACTTGCATTGTTGTGCACAACTTGTTGAGTGCTTTATGTACTCACCCCAACAACAACTTCAGAAGAGGAAGAATCTACGCCTTTCATGGAGGAAGATTACTTGGATGCGAATGCTTAGGGTCCGAGCCTCGTCAGTTGCCTGTGGCGAACTGGAGCTCCACTGCGTTTATTTTATTTCCGCTGCTACTCATTGATACTTTTTAATTAAGCCCGTGGAGGCAAGATTCATGTAAGACAACAGTTATTATTAATTATTGAAGTTATGCTATATTTCGCTGTGTATGACTATGATAGCATCTATGTTGAGCCTGTGTGCACTAGCGTGATCCTAGACTAGTGCGGTATACACAGAGGGTCCGGATTCGCAAATTTGGGTCCCGACAACTACCTATGCTGGAGATCAGTTGGTAGGACTATTTATACTTGTATGTTTGCATGGTATGTCTAAAAAGATTGTGTCAGATATAGGAACCTAATTTCCCTCGAGAGTTTGGAATGAGCTGCACGAAGTATTGGGAACTCGTTTGAATTTTAGTACATCATATCATCCGCAGACAGATGGTCAGAATGAGGAAGTTAATCAGATTCTTGAGGATATACTGAGAGCTTATGCTTTAGCTTATACTACTTCGTGAGATGAATGTTTTCCGTATGCAGGATTTAGCTATAATTACAGTTATCAGGCTAGTTTGCAAATGTCACCATTTGAGGTTTTATATGGACATGCCTGTCGTACTCCGTTGAATTGGAATGAGACAGGAGGTCGGATGGTAATTGGACCTGATATTCTCAAGGAAGCCGAAGAGCGAGTTGCTATGATTAGAGAGAGGTTGAAGGTAGAGCAGTCAAGGCAAAAGAGCTACGCTGATAACCGTCGTCAAGATTTGAGATTCGAGTCAGATGATTTTGTGTATCTCACAGTTCGCCCTCTTAAAGGTGTCGAAAGGTTCCACGCTAAGGGGAAGCTTGCATCAAGATATGTTGGTCCGTTCAAGATTTTGAGCCGTCAAGGAGAGGTTGTTTATCAGATGGAGTTGCTGTAGTTAATGGCAGGAGTGCATGATATGTTATATGTGTCACAGTTTAAGAAATGTCTCAGAGTGCCAGCGGAGCGGATGCCATCAGAAGCAATTGAACTGTCGGAGGATTTGATCTACAATGAGTAGTCGATTAGAATTTTGGATGTTATGGAACGCAAGACCAGGAACAAGTCTATCCACTTTTGCAGAGTTCAGTGGATCAATCGTTCCGAAAATGAAGCAGCTTGGGAGCGTGAAGACGATTTGAAGTCAGAATTTCCAAACCTATTCTTTAGTTAGCCCTGAATCTCGGGGTCGAGATTCTGTTAAGGAGAGAAGGTTTGTAACATCCCAAAATTTGCATTTAATATTACTTTATTGCTATTTATGCATTCTGTGATTTTCTGGAATTTATCTGGATTTATTTGAATTAATTTCAAATTATGTATATTAACCTCTTGTGAAAATTAATTAAATTTAAACAAGTTTAATATAAAGTTTTGCTAAAACTATTTTATTTGAGCTCAAAATGTCTCAAAGTATTTTGAGAACTTTCTTGGATTTTTCTTGGTATATTTATTGCCTAAAGCTAATTAAATGAATTTCTAAAAATATTTTAAAAGGAAAATGCAGGGAAAATAGAAGTAACAGTATTGGGCCGGAACCAAAAACTGTTCTCGCAAGGCCCATCATGGTGCGGCCCAGTCTTTCGCGCCGTCGGCCCATTTTCTAGAGGCATGGATGCTCACCGTCGGATCAAGGATCGGTGGCTGAGATTTGATGTCAAGGATATGGAAACCCTAGTGCCGTAAACCATAGGATCAAGATCAAGCGGCGCCAGTTAAGTCGGTGCGTTTAGGGTAAGTGAAGATCTCATCTGTTGTTTTGGAATTGGATAGATCCGATCGTGCCACGTCTGGTCGCATCTTGGCCGTTCGTTGGCGATCGGATGGTGTGTGGTTGTCGTCTCCGATCGGGACTCCGAGTCCGCCGCCAGCACGCCTTCGCCGCCGTGCGTGTCTTGGAGTCCATGTAGAGCACGAATCCCAGCGCTATAAATACCGCGCGTGCTAGCCGAGGTTCCCCTTTGAGCGCTGCATCTGCTAGCCCAAGAATCGTCGTCGAAGTTGCCGTCTTCATCGATCGGGAGCTCGCCGTTGTTCCTTGCAACGTCTCCGTTGGGTTCGCCATGTTTTCGTAGCCGTCCGGTGTTCGTTCACCGCCGTTGAGGGCAGATCTGGATTCCCCGCTGTGAGACGCATCGGTTCCGGGTGTTTTCGTCGCCGTTTGGTCGCTAAAGCGCCGTTGGGCTCGCCTTCGTCTCGGTCTCCGGCGACCGCGCCACCAAGCTCGTCGTCGGACCACGCGATCTCTTGTAGCCGTTGAATCTCAGATCGAACGCGTTAGATCTCGCCGCGTGGAGTGCGTGTCGGTAAGCCGCGTCGTCGCTAGCTTGAGCCGTCGGATCGGTGACGGAGGGCCCAGATCGCACCGCTGGTCGGGCGAATCAGACGATGTCGCGTGGCGCACGGAGCACAAGCGCCGTGGACCGAGTCATGGTGATCCAACACGATTCTGTGCACTCAGTCCAAGGACCGAGGCCACGTGGCAGCATCTGGTTCGCTGGGTCAAGGGCTGATGTCATGCTTGCGCAATAAAAGCTTTTTTCAATATAAAAATAATTCGGTTTATTTCGAATTTTCTAATTTCTGTAATTTTAATTTTTATTCAAACTTCAAAAGGCTATATCTTTTGCATTTTAACTCGGATTTGAGTGATTCAAATTTCTAAAAATTTGTAAAATTGAGATCTATTTAATGGTGAATTTTAAATTATTTTTGGAGTTTAGTTGCTCTTTATTTTGGTATTTATTTGCTTTTCTTCTTCGGTACGCGTAGACGCTGAATTGGGCGACGCTTCGGAGGAAGATCCAACAACTCAAGATCAAGTACCAGAGCAAGACCAGAACCTATTCCAAGGCAAGTTGTGCTTTGATCATGTTGAACCCATGTTTCTAAAATTGCTATATTTGTTTTACCATATTGCATATTATTTCAAGTATACAATTGTTTCAAATTAAATTGGGACTTAGCTATTATACCAATTTGATGTATACCCTACCTTGTCATTGTATGCCATAATCTATTGTCACCCTAGGTTGGTTCAATATAGTTGGTTAGTAATGATAATCAACATGAGATGGTTAGACCGTATTAGTTGCTTAGCCATGCCACGTCATCACATGTGCTGGAATCATTCATAATTAATCTTGATTAATGGAATATGGAACAATGTTATGAACTTGTGTGTCATGTGGGATCACACGATGAAATTGAGTTGTTTGTGGCGAGTCATGTCACGCAACGATGTTGAATTGTTGATGGCACGTGGTGCTTGGTAATCAACTTGGGTGATATTCACTTAGATTGGGGCAAGTGACAAGGGGAGAGTATGCCAAGGTGGGCCCGATGGGCAGAGGGTATGTGGATGTCTTGCCTTGATCACTCTAAGGACTTAACCTTGCAAGCCTTTGACCTGAGTCAATCATGCAACCACATGTCTGGTATGGGCCAGCCTAGCTGATTAATTTGCAATGTCTTAGCTTTGGTACTATCTTGGTCGGTGTGAGTTCCCGAGTTATGGAGTAATTCACATGGCGCAAGAGGGGGGCCCTGGATGTGGTAACCAGTCCCACCAGTGTTGAAACCTTAGCAGATGGTATCGGGTTAAGCCAGAGCATTGTAAAGGCTTTGTAATGATTTCTCTGCCGGCACACCAAAGGAAGTGTGCTAAAGGCCAGGCGCAAAGAGAATATCATGTCGTGTGGGTAAAGTGCATAATCTCTGCAGAGTGTAAAACTATTCGAATAGCCGTGCTCGCGGTATTGAGCAATGCTCTGGAATTACAGTTAAGGGTTAGTTTAATTAAATGGAAAACTTGGTTGGGATGGCGGGATTGCCATATGGAAGATTGGAACTTGATTTAGTATTGGAAAACTTGGTTTACTTGAGAAATGCTGAATCTATCTATTATTGTTATTTGTTTTACGGTCTTTACAATCTATTTATTGTATTTGTTCATAAATGCTGCTTTGTTGCAAAATAACCATGATAGCCTATCCTTTGGAATAAGCCTTGCATATAGCTATGTTAGAAATGTATTCTGTGCACAACTTGTTGAGTGCTTTATGTACTCACCCTTGCCAACAATAACATCACCAGTTGAAGAGTCTACATCAAAGCTGGAGGAAAGATTTCAGAAGGAGACGAATGTTTAGGGCGCAAGCCTTGTCAGTTGCCTGTGGTATACTGAGGGGTTGTCTACGTTTTCATTCCGCTGCAGTTTAATATATCATTCAGCCTTGCGAGGCATAGTCATGTAAGTTGACCATAAGGTCATTCAACTAGTAGTATATATCATATGATGTCTTTCATAATATTTCCGCTATGTATGATTGTGATATTTACTGATGTTGAGGCTGTGTGCACTAGCGTGATCCTGGACTAGTGTGGTATACACAGAGGGTCCGAATTTGCATATTCAGGTCCCGACAGCGTACAAATGAAGATAGACATAACGAATGAATATAGATGTAAAAGCACATGAGCCTACGTATAGTTGCGTTGCTGGCTATACTATTCTTCTGCTCATGATGTCGAACTTATCAATTCAAATAAATAAAATTAATACACATATTTGAAAGGCACGTACACTAAGGTTTGGATTGATAAGAGGAAAACATTCATGGGAGCAATTTAGGGTGTTTGTGTTAACAGATTTTATATGATAAGCAAGTTGTAATTTGGATATTTTACTATAATTTGGTTGTCCATATACTAAAGTGTGTTTCTGAACTAACTTCCTCAAAATTTAAGTTTAGGCGAGTTGTTTCTGAGCCATTAAAAGGCTTAAGTGATATCAAATGCATGCGGTTTGTGAACATTTAGGGTTTTGTTGTGATTGGATTGAGATGCAAAGCAAGTTCTAATTAGGATCTTTTTCCAAATTATGGTAGTATATATATCAAATAATGTTTTTGGGCTATTCCCTCATTATTTTGTTTTAATATAGGATATTTAACAAGCTACCGAAAAATCTTAAATGACCATGTTATTTTCACGTTTGCGGTCCAGTTTTCTTTTTATGATTGTGGCTACACCGTATAAGATATTGTAACCATTTTTCAGGAATAAGTAGAGGATATCCCTACGAGTGTTTTAAAGTTAGTCCCGTGATATTTTGCACTTATTCGAGATTGTTTTCATATAGATTATCATTAAGGCTTAATATGGACTTAACTCAAAATTGTTCAAACTGATATTATTTTTGCTTAAACTTAGAGGCAGTAGCAGTTCGACCTAAGTCATTTTCTCTTCTGTCTTTCTCAATTTCAATTTCACCGCAAATTGTAAAATTAAAATACGGCTAATATTAATTCACAGAGGGAGTACTCAATAATAATGTACAGACATTTCGTGATGTCCATTCAACAACAAATACATAACAATTGCCGAACTTATCAATTCAAAGAAATAAAATTAATACACATATTTGAAAGACACATACACATCTTTAAAGAACATGTACACATATATATTTTTATTGATCTTTATACACATACATCTTTGAAGGACACATACACATATACATCTTTTTTTGAATCTTTATGCTCAAGAAAAAATTGACCATGAACACAAATATACACATACACATACATAGGATATATACATACACAGGAGATCTACACATACATATATACATATTTTTTCTGAATCTGCATCTGTTTCTCAACGAATAAAAAAGTTATGAGTACAACCTCAGTCACACTTGCTATATATTATTATCAAGCTAGGAAAATAAATAATTACATGTCATAAGTCACAACCAACAGTAACATGAAATTTAATTAATATGTGTATTGAACTTTTGATGGAAATAGCAACACAGAAATATTCTAGATTCTTCGAAATCACATTTTGCTGCTAAATTTGAAGCATTGTTCTAGATTCTCCGAAATCATATTTTGAAGCACACATTTTGCATCACACATTCTCCGAAATCACATTTTGAAGCACACATTCTGTAGCACACACTAAATTTGAAGCATTGTTCTAGATTCTCTGAAATCACATTTTGCCACTCCTACCTTTGGTGAGCCACAGAACAGTTGGGAGGTCACCGGTGCCAGCGACGGAGTGGGGAGAGGAGGCAGAGCCAGCAGCGAAGTGGGGAGAGGAGGCAGCGGCGACTGCGGGGAGGACGAAGCTGCTGCAGAGAGGATGAGGCAACAACGGGGAGGCCCGAGGCAGCGGCGGGGAAGCCCGATGCGGTCGAAGGAGCGGAGGTAACTAGGAGAGGGCGAGGTTGGCGGAGAGGCAAGTGCCAGGAGAGGGCACGGCTTTTGCTATTTATAGGGTCAACTATCACTGACGGCTCCCCACAAAAACCAGCAGTGATAGTATATCACTGCCGGGTCATAAAGAGAGCAGGCAGTGATAGTGGCCTTATCACTACCGGCCCAACTTAAACCCAATAGTAATACGAAGTATCACTGTCGAGGTTAAGTAGAACCGGCAGTGATAGTTGCCTTATCATTGCCGGCCCAACCCAAACCCGGCACTAATACTAAGTATCACTACCAGATTTTAGTAGAACCGACAGTGATAGGACTTATCACTTCCGGTTGAGCCTACAAACCGGCACTAATAATAGACAGTACTGCCGGTTTTCTGGGGAAGCCGGCAGTGATAAGCTGGTGTCCGCCCAATTAAGTGAAACTTTCAGTTTATTTCATTTCAAAAGCTAAGTGCTTTGGGATTTTTGAAATCCTATCAAATTTGATCCAAATTATCTGAAATTTTTTGAAGGCATACTACAGGACATATACTATTTTATATAAATATTTTCCCCTAATTTTGACTAAGTTCTAAAATTTTGAAAAACCAGATTGCTCACTGATTTAATATTTTATAAATCAAATAATGCTTAAAAAATTCACACAAATTCTATAAATAATTTCACACAAATGTACAAATTCACACAAATGCAGTCAAATCCATTACTTCATATAATACATTAATTGTTACACATGAGAAAATAAACATGTCGTTCGTACAAAAGAAAGCATATCTTTAATTTGTACAACAAAGCTACGATTCGACATTCGTTATGATCGCGGCGTATGTACGTAGCTTCTTCACTCTCTTCCATGAGACTTAGGTCAACATCCTCTCCGAAAAGAGGAAGCTCATCAAATTAGTTGTATTCTTCCTCGTCAACAACATTCTGAACTCCGACAATCTTTCTTTTTCCTTGAATAACCACGTGGCGTTCCTTGTTAGCCGGGTCAGTTACAAAGAAGATTTGTGTAACAGAATTAGCAAGTACGAATGGTTCTTCCCTATATCCGACGAGTTCGAGGTCCACGGTAGTGATACCGTACTTGTCGATGTTCACGCCCCCTGGAAGTCTGACCAATTGGCACCGAAAGAGAGGGACCTTCAAAGGTCCATAGTCAAGCTCCCAAATCTCTTCTATGAATCCGTAGTAGCTTTGCCTATTTTCATTGCTGTCATAGGCATCTATACGGATACCGCTGTTTTGGTTGGTGCTCTTTTTATCTTGTACTCTTGTATAAAATGTAAAACTATTTATGTCATATCCTTTGAATGTCCGAATTGTAGTTGACGGTCCCTGAGCCAACACTTTCAACTGAGCGCACTCTGCCTCCGTATGCATCATGTGCCTACGCAACCAATGGCCGAAGTTATCTCTATGCTCTATCGCGATCCAACCCTCTGACTTCCCTGGGTTTATTCTGGATAGCTTGCTCTTGTGCATGTTGACATACGGGGCCACCACAACTGATTGTTCCAAAACTGCGAAATGTGCTTGTGTGAATGAAGCTAGATTGGTTGTACGGAGTGATTTCTCGCCTACTGTCCCTTTCCCCTGTAGCCTCCCCTTATATCGAGATATAGGCAAACCAATCGGTATGAGATCCATATAATCGACGCAGAACTCAATGACCTCCTCGGTTCGCCAACCATCGACAATGCAACCTTCCGGCCGATGTCGGTTACGAATATATTTCTTTATGACCCCCATTAACCTCTTGAAAGGGTACATCTGATGTAAAAACACGGGACCAAGAATCTGTATCTCTTTCACAATGTGAATAATGAGATGGACCATAATATCAAAAAAAGATGGAGGGAAACACATCTTAAGCTTGCACAGAGTGTGGACCACGTCTTCCTGCAACTTATCTAGTTTTAACGGATCGATGGCCTTATGTGAAATCGCGTTGAAAAATGAACACAACTTTATAATTGGGTCTCGGACTTTCTTTGACAGAACACCCCTAATTACAATTGAAAGCATATGTATCATCATCACGTGACAATCGTGAGATTTCATGCCAATTAATTTTAAGTCTTTCATTGAGACTAATCTCTTTATGTTAGCAGAGTAACCAGACGGAACTTTGACTCTGTGCAAGCATTCGCACACGCTAATTTTTTTGTTCTTGCTCAGAGTGTAGTAGGCTGCGGGAAGGTACTTTTGCCTGTATCAATGTCTTCGTGATGCAGCTCCTTCCTGAGTTTTATGTCTTCAAGGTCCATCCGTGTTTGGAGGGCATCTTTTGTTTTGCCAGGTATATCCAGTAAGATATCAAGCAAGCTGTCACACACGTTCTTCTCTATGTACATGATGTCGATTGCGTGTCAAACTTCCAAGTGTTGCCAATAAGGTAGGACCCAAAATACTGATATCTTTTTCCACAAAGGAGCCTTATCACGGGAACTCCAAATAGATGTACTGTCGGCTCTCATTCCGTGAATAATATGAAGATCCTTTACGATCGCAAATATATGTTTCCCAATGCTATTCTTCAGAGCTAAGGCAGTCTCCTTTATCCCGTCAAAAGCTCTCTTATTATTGCGGTATGGGTGATCCTTATGGAGGAACCTACGATGCCGCATGTAAGCCATTTTCTGACAGTTCTTTAGCCACCGGCTAGCTGTATCATCCAAGCACTGGACGCATCCGTTGAACCCTTTTGTCGTCTATCCCGATAGGTTACCAAGGGCAAGGTAATCATTAATGCTTACGAACAACAATGCGTGTAGGATAAAGTTCTCTCTTTTGTACTCATCCCATATCCGTACTCCATTATTCCACAATATTAGAAGATCTTCAACCAATAGTTTGAGGTACACATTGATATCGTTGCCAGGTTGCCTGGGTCCTTGGATCAGTAGTTGCATCATAATGCACTTCCGCTTCATACAAAGCCAAGGAGGAAGGTTGTAGATACATAGAGTCACCGGCCAAGTACTGTGACAACTATTCATATTGCCGAAAGGATTCATCCCATCCGTACTCAATCCGAACCTTATATTCCTCACATCATATTCAAAGTGCTTTTTATATTTTCTATCGATGTTCCTCCATTGCACAGAATCAGCAGGGTGTCTGAGCATTCCATCCTTCTTACGCTCTTCGGCGTGCCATCGTAGCAATTGGGCATGCCTTTTGTTCGCAAACAATTGCTTCAGATGGGGGATTATAGGGAAATACCACACCACCTTACGGGGAATCTCTTCTTATTATGCTTCACCCCGACATCATCATTTTGGATATCATCGTTGCCCTTATACCGCTTTGCTTTGCAAATAGCACAGGCATCCAAGTCTGCAAACTTATTGCGATACAACATGCAATCATTTAGACATGCGTGTATTCTTTGTACTTCCAGTCCCAATGGGCAGACAACCTGTTTGGCCTGGTACGTAGTTGTAGGTAACATGTTACCCTCTGGAAGCAAGTCCCTCAAGACACATAACAGCTCAGTGAAGCTCTTATCGGACCAACCATTGCTTGCCTTCAACTGCAGTAGTGTAAGCACGGTATGCAGTTTTTTGTGCTCCTCCTTGCTGCCCGGGTATAATGGTGTTGTGGAGTCCTCTACTATACGCTGGAACTTTTGAAACTCTCTTTCATCGTGAAGTCCCTCTCCCCATCACGCAACATTTGATCCAGATCGTCATCGTAGCTATCGACAAACGTATCTTCAACCGCCGTCATATCGTTGTCTCCGTCATCTTCAGCAATGTGTTGCCCTTCATGTACAATCTCATCTTCACCGTGCTTGGTCCAACAGGTATAGCCAACCTTGAAACCCCTTCAAAACAAGTGTGCACGTATCGACTCTATGGTAGAAAACAGCTTCTCATTTTTGCAATCAACGCATGGGCAACACATATAGTCCGCCAGATTCTTCGACTTGTGTTCCGCAGTCACGTTTACAAAACAATTCACACCATTAAAGAACTCTGGGCCACAACGGTTCGTGTCATACATCCACCTTCGGTCCATCTACAATTAATTAAATCAAACATCACATAAGCATATAATTGCAAATAACAATATAATTGTAAATGATTAGATTTAAAAATCCATGTAGCAATTTTGACTATATTAAAATACATCAACCTTTTTTCATTATGTAAATATCCATCTAGCAATTTTTTATTATTTTAAAAAATGAAAATAATTATAAATAGTTAGGATATATTTAGACTATATTAAAATACATCAATCTTTTTTCATTATGTAAATATCCATCAAGCAATTTTTAATTGAAAACAATTGTAAATAATTAGGATATATTTTGACTATATTAAAAATATCCATGTAGCAATTTTTTAATTATTTAATAATTGATAATATCAATGTTGCAATTTTCTAATTACTTTAATAATTGAAAATAAGCATATAATTGAAAATAAGAATATATTTGTAAATAATTAGATTTACAAATGTATCTTGCAATTTTTATTATTACAAAATCCATCTACCATTTTTCATTATTTCAATATTCATCTAGCAATTTTAATTATTCAAAATTCATCTAGCAAATTTCACTATTTAAAAATCCACTAAATCACTGAAATGAATAAGAATTGTAATTATCAAAATCTAGAGCAATCTATAAAGTAAAATCCTACTACAAATATAATGTAGATCAAATTACTAACCTTGAAGAGAAATACGATATGAATTTTAATACAATTTTTCAGCAGCAAGTCATCACAATCTGGCAATCGAGCAGAGAAAGAGAGCCTCTTCATTCTGCTCGATCGCTTGGGGGAGAAGGGACGGCCAGATATATAAAGGACTTGTCACTACCGATTCTGCGCAGAACCGACAGTGATAAGCTCGGATTGCGCGGGAAAATAATATCACGCGGGAAAATAAATATCACTGCCAGTTCTGGTGTAAAACCAGTAGTGAAAATTCCAATATCACTGCCGGTTGATAGACGATCCGGCAGTGATATATCACTACCGGTTTTGGATATAAACCGGCAGTGATATTTGTTTATTACTACCGGTTGGTTGGATGAACCGACAGTGATAAGTTCTCTCCCCGGCTTAATTTTCGAACCGACAGTGATATGTTATCACTGCCGGCTCTATCCCAACCGGCAGTGATATGCCGGCAAGGATTGCCTGTTCTGTAGTAGTGGGGGAAGTCTACTATTGGAATAGAAAAAGCCCAACACCTCGTCAAAAAATAATAATAATAAAGCCCAACACAACGGAGATGGCTAAATTAACAAACATGAGAATGGTGAAGGGAGCTTGTCATTAATATTGTCGTTTGTACCATGGGAATAGCCAGGCGGACCTATCAACCTCACCAACCCCACGGGTCATATAGTTTTGCACTTTCCCATTAATTGTTATGTTGGGCTTCAAATTATTTGTTTAAACTAAAAACATCACTCAATCTTTCTATGTGTGTATACAATAAACTCGTCGATGTGTTTATTTTTTTTAGTATATGTATTTTTTTAAAGCCACATCGATTAATATTTTTAAATACAGCCTATCGGCAATTAAATTGACAATAGAGTTTCCATCGCCTGTCTTATGGTGTGATAATTTAGGGGTAACATATTTGTCTGCTAACCCAGTTTTTCATGCCAGGACGAAGCACATCGAAGTGGACTTTCACTTCGTTCGAGAATGAGTAGCGCGAAAAGCTTTGGATATTAGGTTCATCATTACATATGATTAGCTCGCTAACATCTTCAGCAAAGCGCTGCCTGTTGATATGTTTAAAAGGCTTAGATACAATCTCAACTTGATTCCTGACAGGTTGTGATAGGGGGGATGTTAGAGTAGCTAGCCGATAGATATATTCAGCGAGTAGTTAGAGAATCCTAACTACAATCAGATAATCTCATTCTATTGTAACAACTGATATTCAGTCTATTGTATCATGATACTGTAACAAAACCGAAAACACAAAAGTCTATATAAGATGTGCATCTGTTCAGCGTTTAGTCTGCGCAAAGTCCATAACCAATCTCTTCACCTGTTTTGACAGACAGCCCTAGCGCCTGCGCGTAGCGACGGTACATGGACATGGTACGGCCGGCTTGCCCTCACGATTTGGCTTCTAGCTTCTCGTTTGTTTCCTGCAGCTGTGTGCCTGTTTCTAAAATCTAAATTGTGTGACAACAATAAAAAATGTCTAAATTTCCTTCAAATTTCGTGTGTGGTGTGCTCTGAAGGAGCAAAGCAAAACGTAGAAGATTTTGTTGTATCCAAATTCGATGATTTCTGGGAGCGGAGGGCTAACAGCTTCTGGATGATTGGTATCATTTTTGGATATGTATATTGCCAATTTGAAGTTATGTTTTACCGTCAGGCCTTACTCCCTCTGCTCTTTTTTCCTTGACGTCCTAGAATCCGTGGCGCCGTCAAACTTTCTAAATTTTGATCACCAATATATTTCAAGCTATATAGATTGTCTATATGAAACTACATTATTTTAATCATTGTTAAAAATACTTTTACAATATTATAATTTTATAAGCATATAATAATGTAGAGTTATAAAAAGTAACAACTAAAGTCATATTTTAAAGACCGTGAAAAATGAAAAACATCAGGTACAAAAGGAACGGATGCAGTATACATCTTCTGTAGCCGTATGGAATTTGGGTGATGTATCATTCTAGCATCGATCCCCTACTTATAGTGTTTATTATCAGCGTTGTGCCCCTTTCTTTTCTTGATTTGTGTTTTCCGTGTCTTTGTGTTCTTGATTATTTCTTTGTTCAGATATGTGTTTTCAAACAACTCAACTTCGAATATGTAACTTTTCTGGATGACCTAGCTATAAAATAATCCTACATAATTAACTAGCTAGGTCTTACATACGTGAGGTTGGACGCTCTTACGTTGCATTAACATTTTATGATATTAACTTTCCCTATTAGCTCACTCGTTGACTTTAAAATTGGTGTTGTTATGTATCATAAAAAAGGTTCAACCTCACATGTACAAGACCCAGACCCTGTAGGATTATTATTCGACCAAGATAGGTGGTAGCCTACAATGGACCCATACATAGTGTATGGGTTAATTATCAGTAAACAAGAAAGAACGAAGATGAAGCAATTGCTTTGGACCTTTTCACTCCGAAAAAAAAATCGATTCTGCCATTTGTAATTTGCTTGATTCTTTATTGGTAAGTCGATTTTCTAGGCATTTGAATTAGCTTTGTCGACGTGTGTGTCTGATTCTGAGTATTTCGATCGAGTGGTTATAAAAGGTGACTTATACTTAAGAACATAAGTCACCCTATTTAAAAGACGATCGACACAAGCCATTCAAATCATGGTTATCAAAGAAAAATGTCATTCAAATCAAGCATGGTGTCGTTCGCTTGATCGGCGTATACAAACGTATATATATCCATCTTTTCAAACACAGAACAGTGTATGTAATGACCCCCATTTTCACATAAATGCAAAAATAGAAATCTCATGTGCATACAGTACTAGTCTCATGATCAGTGACTAGCACGCACATTTACAACAATTGATATCACATCCATACTCTTTATTACAAATGATAATAGTAATCTATACAATAAAATCTTACAATACAGAGTGTAGTGCAGCGGAAAGGATTAAAATTCTTGTAGTGTGCCCATCCAACCCTCAGGCAACAGACAAGGCATAATCCTTAGAGAAGCTTCATCGTCAATATCCCGAATCCCGCGATAAATATGTTGTATCGGACTAATTTGATCCTTCACCTAAAAAAACAACAATTAAGTAAGAGTGAGTACTTTCGTACTCCGCAAGACTTTTGCAAAACCTATTGTCGGCGTTTCGAGCACCGGCAAGTAAATTTGTAAGTCTTAAGGGGCCACGCGTTCCCTGTCCCTGAATGGTTAGACTCGAGAGTCCAAGGTGTATACTGGTTCGGGCCGAATGTCCCTACTCCAGTTCGTGTGGTGGTATTGTATTGCTTTTAGTGAAATGGCTGCACAGCGTTTACAAGAAAGAACTCGTCCTTCCTCTTTTTCTCTGTCTATGCCCGTGTGTATCCATCCCTCCTCTCCGTCAGGAGCTCCTGCCCCCCCTTTATATAGTAGGAAATGGCAGGTTACATTTGGAAAAGGGGAGGTGGCCTATGCTAAGAGCTTCGGTCCTTCATTCTGGCGACTGATCACTGCCTACCTTGCCCACGCCAGGTCGGTAGTCCCGTTGGGCAGGGCAGTTAGCCACTTCGTCGCGAAATGGCGCACATGCCTTCTGTGAGCCTGACGAGTGTTGATGTTGCAGTGTATAACGTTGGTGCGCGCCGGGGGAGCGTGCCTTCGTATTATGCGTGGATGGTTGATGGGATGAAGCTTGACTTCAACACCATTTATACCATCTTGGGAAAGAGCCACCGCTCCCGTCTGATCCTTCGATTGTCCCCGTCCGCGGGGCACGCGGCCGTAGACCGGTGGAGGCTTTGACACGTGGCCCTTGGCGGAGGTTGCCTTAATTTGGTCGGAGTCGGGGGATCCCGACCCGCCGCGGGGGTCGGGAGCCCTACTTGGTCGGGGAGGGGCGTCCTTTGTGGTCCTACGGGTTCTTTGGTCGGTAATGGGCTTGGGGCAGCCTGCTTGTTACCCTGGGCCGTTGGGGTATCCCTGGTATGAGTATTCGTCAGTAGCCCCCGAACCCCCGAGCGAGTTCGTCAGATACGGTTGGGGGTTGAACTTGGTTGCAAATGGAGACCGGGCCCGACAGGTTGGTCCGACCGACTGGGTCGGCTGGCTTCAGCCAGGTGTGCCCCAACGCATCCGACGGCTACCCTGGAGCCTGGCCGGGGGTATTCGAACCGCCGGAAGCTTTTAATCGCTTCGTTGTGCGGGCCGCGCACGGCTTGGCGTGCCTTGACCGCACGTCTTCTTGGCCGCTTCGGGTTCTGGTGAAGGTCGCTTCGTTTCCCTGCGCTCGCATTTATTTTAGAGATGTTCGATCTCCCTTTGATTGGGTATATATATAAGGGTGCCGCCGCTTACTAGAACAATTGTCCCTCAAACCAAAGTCCTCTTTCGTAATCCTCGAAATGGCTTCGAGGCATCCACTGATCTTCAGCTTTGGCGATGTGTCAAGGTAGAGGAAAAAGATCCCATGGCCGAGCTCTGGGTGAGTCACGACAGAGCGATGGTCGAGCTCGAGGAGGAGGAAGAAGCCGTAGCCCGAGGTATCGCCGCCATCGACGCGCTGCTCGAGGCCGTTCCAAGGCTCAAGGTGGTAAGGAGGGCCCTCTTAGAGGTGATGGCGCAGCAGCATCAGGGCTGCGATCGATCTTGGCGGCGGCGGTGGAATCGACGCCACCGGTCATTGCCGATCTTGCGGAGCGGCGCGCCGACGGGCTCGGGTTAGTAGCCGTTAGTGAGTGCACTGACGCCGCATTGATGCTCAAGATATGATACTTGGTGCAGAAATAGCTCCACTATATCTTGTAGCTTTGCGTAGTGTTTGAGCCTGCCAGGCACCTCATGTAACATTGGAAAATTCGAGCCTGTTGGCCTATAATGAAATCTCCTTTTCCTTTATGAATGTCTTTGCGATGAGTTTGTCTCAGGCGCTCTTTTCGACTAACCCGGCCCTCGAGAACGGGCAATCAGTAAGTGATCGCTCTTTCCTGGGTGACGACCAAAACGTCGTAGCCAGACCGTGCCTTGGTCGGCAGGGACGACCAGATGCTTCTCTGTGATGTTCGGGTGTCCGAGTGCTCGTTTAACGTCGTAGCTAGACCGTGCCTTGGTCGGCAGGGACGACCAGATGCCCCTCCGTGAGGTTCGGGTGTCCGAGTGCTCGTTTAACGTCGTAGCTAGACCGTGCCTTGGTCGGCGAGGGCGACGGATGCCTCATGGGAGGTTCTGGTGTCCGAGTGCTCGTTGAACGTCGTAGCTAGACCGTGCCCGGTCGGCAGGGACGACCAGATGCCTCTCCGTGAGGTTCGGGTGTCCGAGTGCTCGTTTAACGTCGTAGCTAGATCGTGCCTTGGTCGGCAGGGACGACCAGATGCCTCTCCATGAGGTTTGGGTGTCCGAGTGCTCGTTTAACGTCGTAGCTAGACCGTCCCAAGGTCGGCAGGGACGACCAGATGCTTCTCCGTGAGGATCGGGTGTCCGAGTGCTCGTTTAACGTCGTAGCTAGACCGTGCCTTGGTCGGCAGGGAAGACCAGATGCCTCACGGGAGGTTCTGGTGTCCGAGTGCTCGTTTAACGTCGTAGCTAGACCGTGCCTTGGTCGACAGGGACGACCAGATGCCTCTCCGTGAGGTTCGGGTGTCCGAGTGCTCGTTTAACATCGTAGCTAGACCGTGCCTTGGTGGCGGGGGCGACCGGATGCCCGCCGTGAGGTTCGAGTGTCAGGAGTGCTCGTTTAACGTCGTAGCTAGGCCGTGCCTTGGTCGGCGGGGACGACCGGATGCCTCTCCGTGAGGTTCGGTGTCCAGAGTGCTCGTTTAACGTCGTAGCTAGATCGTGCCTTGGTGGCGGGGACGACGGATGCCTCCGTGAGGTTCGGGTGTTGAGTGCTCGTAGCTAAACCGTGCCTTGGTGGCCGGGGACGACGGATGCTTCTCCGTGAGGTTCGGTGTCAAGTGCTCGTTTAACGTCGTAGCTAGACCGTGCCTTGGTCGGTAGGGACGACCAGATGCCTCACGGGAGGTTCTGGTGTCCGAGTGCTCGTTTAACGTCGTAGCTAGACCGTGCCTTGGTCGGCAGGGACGACCAGATGCCTCTCCGTGAGGTTCGGGTGTCCGAGTGCTCGTTTAACGTCGTAGATAGATCGTGCCTTGGTCAGTAGGGACGACCAGATGCCTCTCCATGAGGTTCAGGTGTCTGAGTGCTCGTTTAACGTCGTAGCTGGACGGCGCTCGTTTCACGTCGTAGCTGGACGGCGCTCGATTCACGTCATAGCTGGACGGGGCCTTGGTCAGCCGGGACGACCAGATGCCTCACAGGAGGTTCTGGTGTCCGAGTGATCGTTTAACTTCGTAGCTGGATGTCGCTCATTTTACGTCGTAGCTGGACGACGCTCGTTTTACGTCGTAGATGGACGGCGCTCGTTTCACGTCGTAGCTGGACGGGGCCTTGGTCGGCCGGGACGACCAGATGCCTCACGGGAGGTTCTGGTGTCCGAGTGCTCGTTTAACGTCGTAGTTGGACAGCGCTCGTTTCACGTCGTAGCTGGACGGGGTCTTGGTCGGCCGGGACGACCAGATGCCTCACGGGAGGTTCTAGTGTCCGAGTGCTCGTTTAACGTCGTAGCTGGACGGCGCTCGTTTCACATCGTAGCTGGACGGCGCTCGTTTTACGTCGTAGCTGGACGGGGCCTTGGTCGGTCGGGACGACCAGATGCCTCACGGGAGGTTCTGGTGTCCGAGTGCTCGTTTAACGTCGTAGCTGGACGTCGCTCGTTTTACGTCGTAGCTGGACGGCGCTTGTTTTACGTCGTAGCTGGACGGCGCTCGTTTCATGTCGTAGCTGGATGGGGCCTTGGTCGACCGGGACGACCAGATGCCTCACGGGAGGTTCTGGTGTGCGAGTGCTCGTTTAACGTCGTAGCTGGACGGCGCTCGTTTCACGTCGTAGCTGGACGACGCTCGTTTTACGTGTAGCTGGACGGGGCCTTGGTCGGCCTGGACGACCAGATGCCTCACGGGAGGTTCTGGTGTCCGAGTGCTCGTTTAACGTCGTAGCTGGACGGCGCTCTTTTCACGTCGTAGCTGGACGGGGCCTTGGTCGGCCGGGACGACCAGATGCCTCACGGGAGGTTCTGGTGTCCGAGTGCTCGTTTAACGTCGTAGCTGGACGTCGGGCATCCCTCCCGAGTCCTCGTCCGGTGAGGGTAGCTGCGATAGGAGTGGCCGCTATCTATCCCACGCGTATACGCCCGTCCGCGAGTGTGGGACACGGAGGGGTGGCGGCGCGTTTACCCGCGTTGGTTTGAACGCCGTGCTCGTGGAGCTAATTAACGGGTGGTCCGAGTGGGTCCTGGAAGGTCCCGCCCAAGGGGAACCCTTCCGAGCGGACGGTCCCAGAGTAGGGTGTCCGGGCCCGCTGTGGGGCGACCCATAAAAACCTTTCTTTACTCGATCCGTGTCAGACCTACAGGTCGTCAGCACGACCCGAGCACACCGCCGTCGCCCATCGATGGGCTCCGGGAGAGTCACGAGTGTGGTGTCGGACCGAGTTTTGGCGATTGGGCACGGCCATTGGCCCAACCGAGGCCACCGGGCTCGCCTCACTCGCCCCTTGCTCAATTTTATTTGGGTGGCCTTATGCCCACTTGGTGGGATCGGCCTTTAGAACCCATAGCTTTGGTGGGCCCTCGCATGAGCCATCGAGCTCTTGCCGTTTGGGGCCTCGGCGACCCAAGAGGGCCTCGCCGCGCGCCCGGGGCAACGTCTCTGCCAAAAGCGAGACAGAGAGGTCTCGGGATGCGCGCCCGAGGCGGTGTCTTTACGATTCTTGCGGTTTTGTCGGATTAAATGCAGAGGAATTGGAAGCGGGCGTTACCTAGCACGGCAACGAGGTCGCAAGGCGCGACGCCTCACGCGAGGGGTGTCCGTTTGTACTGCCGCCCGCGCTTGACAAAGGCGTCTGCTTGGCTAGGCGTCACTTTGCTCCTATAGATAGGGTGCGAGGCATTTGAGCAAATCCCTTGCCCTTGCCTTCCCGCCTTCCCGCATTTACTTCAATCAAGAAAAAAAGACCGCAAGAGCAAAAGAGAAAAAGGGGGAACCTCCAACTTTCTCCTCTCATCTTCTCACCACTTCTCTCGAAGATGTCGTGGCCAGGCGTGCATCCAGCCAGGGCCAGCGGCGCTACGTGTAGAAGAAGGGGTTCCCGCCTCGCAGTGATCTCGGGGTGGCGAGTGCCGACGGGAGCGCCGCCCCGCTCCGGGACGGCGAGGTCGTGGTGCCCGCCTCTTTCTTCGAAGCGGATTCGGGCTCCCGCCGCACTGCTCGCGGCGCTGCCTTCGCACCATTACAGGCGGAGGTGCATCATCTCACCCCAACGAGGTCCTTCATATCGCCATCTTCATCACACTCTGTGAAGCCTTCGGGATCGAGCCCCACCGGGCGCTGTGGGAGGCATTTCTCCAGCCCGACCGAGGGAAAGACAAACTCGACGACGTGCTCGTGCACTGGGAGGTGTGGCTTTCAGTGCGCATGGGGCGCGCAGCCGATTATATTGACATGAAGTCGCCTCGCCCAGCCGGGTGGCACTCCGAGTGGCTTTACGCCAAGAACTTCGGGGATGCTGGCTCCCGGCACACCGATCGCCTCGGAGATGAAGCCCTCCTGGGGCTGGGGCCGGCGAAATGAAAGGAACCGGAGTGGAGGTGATAACGGACTCCATCAAGGCCCGTAAGAAGCGGGTCTTATTGGTGACGCTGCGTTGTGCGCGCATTCATGAAGATGCGCGTGCGACCTCTCGCGGATCGGCCGCTCCCAATGTTCAAATTTGATGGACGATCGACCCGTCAAGGATGATGGCGGAGGAACTCCCTGAGTCGTCGGCGCGGAGTATCCGCCGTTATGGGCGAGCGTGATGAGGTGGCGCCGCCACCCCGAGCATTCGGCACCGAATCTGCGAACCCGTAATTTGAGTGTAGCTTTCTTTCTCCTTTTTTCTCTCCCCGGTGTTGGCGTTTTTGCGATCGAGTTTTTACGCTCCTAGGGCTCGGCGGGATGGTCTCTGGCAAGGCTGCCAGGAGAAGGAGAGGGAGAGAGGCCCGCGCAAAGTTTGCGCAGATTGAGGCGGAGCGCAAGAAGCGCAAAGAGGAGAAGAGGAGGCGCATGGAGAAGGAGCTGGCGGCAAGAGCGCCGCCCGCAGGATGTGTCGAGACCACTATCATGGGTCGACTCTCCACACAACAACAGGAAACCGGGCGAAAATCCACTACCCGAGTATCCTGCCGACACTGCCGACTGGGGATCCGCCGGGGTCCGGCGAGGAGCGAGCGCATACAAAGCCGCCAACGCCGGCACCCAGCGGAGATGTCCCGGCCGATCGCTCCTGGGAAGCGAGTCACTCGCCCGGCTGGAGGACCAACGAAGAGAGGCGCCGGCGCGTTAGCGTCC